>JAPZDX010000021.1:8548632-8561297 GCA_029783625.1 Naso annulatus
ATATGATAATTCAGTTATTATCTACTCTCCCTTGTTCTGATGGAAGCAGGGGTGAAGTTTTTTAGTTCACAAAACACTGCTGGAGTTTCACAGGAAAAAGGCTTTGCAGTCATGTTCCAAACAGTTGTAATGAATGGTGACTAGGATTCAATTTTGTGTCCTTAGTCCTCAACATGGCAAGTTAAAAAAAAACAAACAACACATATCACTGACACGTTTTTAACTTCACTGTTTACTGTAGCCTGTAGCTCCTAACAAGGGAGTCATGTTCACGTGCATGCGCGCACAAACTGTCTGAAACTGACACAGCAGCTCTAGGAGGGACTGAGGAGAGCTTGCCTCTCCGCAGGATCAATTGGAGGGCAAGTCTGGTGTCTGCTGCTGGCCACAGACCTCTGGGTACACACACCCGGGTCTGTGTGGGAGCTACAGGCTGCAGTGAACAGTGAAACAACTTGACATGTCGAGGCTTCAGGACTTTTGGATTACTTTGGACAAGCAGTATGCAAGCATTTTATGGATTTATTATGGTTTGTTTTTACTTTTAAATCCTAGTCACCATTCACTACAATTGTTTAAGAGATTTCTGCAACACTTTTTTTCTTGTGAAACACCAGCAGTGTTTTGTGAACTAAAAAACTTCACCTAATCTTTCAGCGGCATGAACTATCCCTTTGATAAGCAAAAGGTTATGAATGCAGTTGCAAGAGCAATACTATCCGTTCATATCTTTGGGTGTCTGATCTTAGAGAGAACATTGCAATTTTATTTTTAACTGTTTTAATCATCTGTTCAGTTCATTGTCATCTGTTTATATGTGCGAGTATGTGGGTATCCCAGACTGGCTTGTGTCTGAATGATTGTTATTTCAATGCTAAAAAAAAGTTTGTGTAGAGGGGGGGGACATCTTCACCTAACAAATAAATGTTATTACCACTCAGCCTAAACCAACAGAAGCCCCAGGTAGTCATTCTTATGTTTTATTTTCTCCGTTGTCTCGAGAGCTCAAGTTAATTGTCTCGTTGTCCCAGGAAAACAAACCTTGTTTACTCTTGATCTTGAGAAAATTAAAAGCTGTATTCTTGAGATGATGAGATCATTTATTTGTGTTATTTGAATTAATCTAATTTGTTTGTTTATTTATTACAAATGTATCAATTTCCTGCTAAACCAGGACTTCTTCCGTAATCAAACGTGACTATCAAGGATAGGGTTTGGTCACACTGGCCTAAACAGCACGTCAAACATAATCTGAAGTATTAACAAGAGAGACAGACACTAAATCAAATGACTCTAAGTATTAGAGAACTGTTGCAGAGGAGCTCATGGGGGTATGGGACTATTTTTAGGTTTTAAGAGACCACGGGGGATTACTTACATTTAACACAGCCTGATAATGGATTGACTGTTCTGTTCCACACTCCAAACCACAATGTGACAGTAATGCACCTAAAAAGTGTTTACAAATCGCCACTGAATGACAAAAGAAGAAGAGTCAAACGTGACAAGTCATGAGAGCATATGCCATGCTGACTGGTGGTGGATGCCTCAAACACGAATGTAACTAATTGTAATTAATCTTATTTTCCTGTTTGTTTTGTATTTCAGTCAGCATGACATGTCACATTTGATTATAGATTTAGCCTAATTGATTACGGAAGTGAATAAATCTATTAAAAAAAAAAAAGTAAATTCATAAATTCTAAAAGGCTAATAAATTATCTCATTATCTTGAGAAAATGCCCCTTTTTTTTTCAAGATAACAAGAAAACAAGCTTTGTTATAGTGAGATAATGAGATAATTTAACTCGAGATCCTGAGAAGATGGAGGAAATAAAATATTAGAAAACATGACCCTGTAGGGCTTCCGTAAAAACCACAGGACAGAACCCAGCACTGAAACTGGCATAAATAGCTCTGATGAAAGGCACGTTTTTTTTATTCAGAGCATGATTGAAAATTGAGACAGTTTAAACTGGACATTTTAAAAACATCAGGACACTAGGAAGCTTTTTGAAGGTTTGAGGTGGTTTTAGGGTTGAGGTTTGGCTTTCAGTAAACGTTAGGATGAAAGCTTAGTGTTAGGTTATCTTATTTGGGTACTCACAACTAAAGTAGCACAAATCTACACTCAGTGATGTGTGATTCGGGTTTGTTTGTGCTTGTTTGCGTCCACATTTCTCTATGTGCATTTCCTGTAGACATATGTATCTGCTTGTGTACATGGTTGCGCATGTTTTTCCCCGTGTTTGTGTTTGTGTATGTGCAAGAGTGTGTGAGCCTGCAGATTTTTCTGACCTTGGACGTCCGTTAAGCTGCTAGAAACACACAGCAGCTCATCAAATATTTACGGCTCCATCTAAATCAGGACTTCATGTGGTCTTTCTTCCTCTGGCCTCAGGCTGTTGGCTGCAGGCTGCCAGAGAAGAGAGGAAAACACAAGTGCACCCAAGTCCAGTCCCACTGTCAACACATGAAAAGCACCATTCACACTTCATCCCATAATGAGCTGGCTTCACTGGGTAATACTTCAGACCAGTTTTGCTTTCTGCATTGAGGTGTAAAAATAGAAATCAAGTGATTTGTTTTTGGAAACGTAAGATGTCAGTATCAGGCATAAGACTAAAAATTATAGCTGTAATAAATGAAATTAAATTGCCATCAATTTGTTTTTCTTTTAATCTATAAAATGTCCCAAAATAATCCAAAACGTTGATTGAAAAATGTCCTAGAACCCAAGGTGATTTCTTCGAATGTCTTGCTTTGTCTGGTCGACTGCAATTTTTCAGTTTACAAGAAATAAAACAGAGAAAAGCAGCAAATTCTCATGTTTAAAAAAACAGACCCAGGAAAGTTTGTCATTTTTAGCCTTGGCATGGTCCGGAATGTCCAGTCTGTCTGTTCACAATGTTTGTCTAGACTATGAAATAAGAATGACACCAAACCAAGTTTGATGGTCTTACAACTTTTCCTTTAACACCACCAGGTGGCTGGGAGTGTTAGCTTTTAGTGGAACAAACTCTGTTGGATGGATAGAGTGCCTTAAGAATGAGTCCTAAAACCTGGGACTGAAGTAGCAATGTTTAACTTCTTTTTCTTAAAAATTTTAATTTGTCCAATACAAATGATTTTCCCATCAGCCTCAGCTGTTTTGCCTTTTGTTTGTTTGGCTTTTTTCGCTAATTAGCAAGTCTTAGCAGGTACACATGCAAAATTAAAAGCAAATTTATGCTTTGTCACTCAACACGTTTGATAAGTGTTGCTAGACAAAAATAACGTAATTTCAACAAAGAAGTGTCGCTTGACACTTTCGTTTCATGTCGCCTAGCGGGAGAGTTGTGCTCTGTCGCAGACATCATCATATTTTGTCGCATGAGACTGGAGAGTGTCACCATGGAGATACTCTCAGCTGAACCTCCTTGTTGATATGTTATCATTTGTGTCAAATATGGCCACCGTGGAGACGACCGAAGCCCTTCGTAGGAGCATAAATTGAAAATGTTTGCATTTTCTTACCATATTGACACAAACTGTGCTGGGCATAATTCAATAATTACATGAGGGTTAAAATAAATATATTAAACCACATCAATTTGTTTATGTCAAAGGCAGAGTTTGGGGCATAATTTATTATTCAGGGTTATTTATCACCTGCTGATTAGAGTAAGTTTGAATTTCTACTTTTCCCGTGACATTTTGCCTTAGCATTTAGTCTCTATATAAATTAATAATTAACAAATAACATTGGGTGTCCCAAAGGACGAAAAAGAAATCATGCAATTACAACAAACTGTAGAGGAAATTAATACTACAACAACTATTTTTCATCATTACTGTAATGAGAAGGGCCTCTAGCATTTTTCTTAGGTTACAATTTAAATACACGATGAAAAAAATGTAGTTTGATGACTTTACGAAGTAACATAGGGTTGTTTTTGTTTATTTCATTGTACAGCGGTCATCATTGCGTTGAAAAAAAAATATTTTTCTGATGAACTGACCTATCCCAGACGTTAGTGAAAGACAATAAAATTAAAGGCACTCTCATTCTGAATAAAATTACAGATTCCTCTGAGTTTAAACACTACTGAATAAAAATTTGGAAAAATGTAAGTACACAACTTAAAATATTTAGCAAAGGTATTGTCATATCTTGGCATTTTGATGTAGAAATTTTTCTTATGCCATGTTTCAATAGGATATACAAGTCAAATACAAAAACAATGACAAAGGAAGGTATCTGGGACAGCAGGATCGACTAGTGGTCAGACTAGTGGCAGGTTGTTTCCCACTGTGGGAATGTTGGCTCGGAAAATAAAACATTCTACTCCCTCAACAAATTCTGAGGGCTGCGGTTGTACACAGGGCATTCCTGGGTGTAACTGTGTATATGTGAAGCAGTGTGTTAATGTGGTGATCATGCACCACCTTTTTCTGGGAGTTAATGTGTGAAAACAACATGCGGGTCCATGAAGTGTGTTTTTTAATAGGCAGAACTCCCACACACCCAGTCTGCACCAAGTCATGAGTGTAAACGTGTTCTGACACCATTTTTATCCAAATATAAAGGTGTTATCATCATCTTGAGTCGGAGTCAACCTGAGTTTGAGACACAAACTGCATCACATATAAGCAGCTCAGAAAAACTGTAAGGCGACATTAGTATGTGATGTTTTATACCTTAAATAACTGAGGAGGGAAGAAAGGAGAAAGATGCGGAAGAGAGGGTCTGTATATGCTCTTGTGTTTTTAAAGCACACCTCTCATGGTGTCTGTCAGTCCACAATTTGGTCTGAAAAAGGGGGTTTGGTGTTCCCCTAACTTTTCATTTAACATCTTTTTTTAGGCCACACTTTAAAACATTAGGCCCACTTTGTTGGCTGCCTCAACTGTACTTAAAAACACCAGTGTTGCATAGTCAGCCATACCTAAACAGTACTGTGTCAGCACAGGAGAGTTCTGGCTTTATTTATTATCATTGTGCTATGGAAGAAAAAAAGAAATGCTCTGCCTCATTTATACATCTCTGAATCAGTCGCAGTGACCTTTCACAGCTCCAAGGACAAGATTCAGCAATGATGATCTCGCAGAATTGTAACTTGCAGCAAGTGGAAGAAGAACTACTTTGAGCGCATTAACATGCAAACTGAAGGCTTTTTAATTTGACAACAGTAGTGTTATTATTAGGGCTGTCAATCAATGAAAATATTAGTCATGATTAATCGCATGATTGTCAATAGTTAACTTAGGATTGATTGCAAATTAATTGCACATGTTTTATCTGTTCTAAATGTACGTTTAAGTTTTAATACTTGCTTGTTTTATGCAAATGTATGTTTATTATTAATGCAACAATCCAAAACAATGACAAATACTTTCCAGAATATTCTCCAGAATAACCGCAAAAGTGCTTGTGGAGTTGTCCGTGGGTCTCCATAACAAAGGAGCAGGGCCGTTCTAGCTTCATGGGGGCCCTATGCAAGATGCTGTTTGGGGGCCCATATTTTGTCAAATTACGATGGGGGGGACTTAAAAAAAACAGCACTTGTTGGGGAATGAAGACAAGAATGTAGGTGCCTTTTCCTTCTGTGCGTTAGGTAGGTTGCTATATATCTGCCCTGCAAGAAGAGTTATGCACATTCACTTGAAGTGACACCGAGACACCTTTACCGCTGTCTAAAGCCTCTAAAACACATAAAAAAATTCCCATCTATGTTGTGACCTTGAATATTCACCTCGCTACAAAGACATTGTCATTGTGGGTGAAAATACAGAGGAACTAGTTGTCTGCTGTTTTTTAATTAATACAGCTGATATTGGCTGTTTCCTCTGAGTTTTATAGGCTTGAAAGTGCATTTAATGGGATACTGTCTTAAACCATCGTGTGAATATATGACCTATTATTTTATCATAAATTAGTTAATGTAACATCAATAGAAGTACAATTAATACAAATCATCTGCCATAAAATGAATTGCACATCATAATACAGGTATTATTGAATGTCTGTTGTATTACATAGGCCGACCTAATTTTTTGACATGTGGTTTCCTCTCAACAGTTTTAGTTTCAGCCGCCTGTTGCCAGTGTATGGCAGATAGTATTAGGCCTTTTTTTTTCCAGTAATGAGTAGTGTAACTAATACAATTTGAGAATTTGAGAAATATTACAGTTGCTTCCAATACAACAGCTTGTCAGATTACTTTTGTGCGTTGTTTGTCCAAATGAATTGATCTTCATATGCAGTTGACTGTCAGGCGCATGTGCAGTAATTAAGTTTATTTGCTGTTGCGCTTTTTCAGCGGTCCCTGCGCACTCACCTTCCGGCCGAATGAACATGAAAAGTTGCTCTTTACCTTCTCTCTCATCTTGAAACATCAGTATTAGCCAGTCTGACAGTGCAGCTGTTTGCTGCTGTTCACTGTGTTTTGAGCTACAATCAAATCTCATCATTGTTCAGTTGTCTGGTGACAGAAACAGATGTTTCAAAAGAAATGCAACCTCAAATCACAAACATGTCAGATCACAAAGCACTAATATTATCACGGGACCTCTGTGTTTGGCAAAATATGGTTGGTAATAGACAGTAGAATGTTCACTTTACACATGCTGGACATGGCAAACTGAATTAAGATCACTGCATAGTCTGCATATAGCAAGTAATGGCTCTGGGGAGGAGGGCTCTCTGCATCAGCTGTATGCTTGGCCAGCAAGTGGCATTTGAGACCAGGGATGGGACAGTTATTGTTTTTATCGTCAATCGTGATAAAAACATAACTGAATTTAAATTGTTCACATAAGCTGCAAAATAGTGAATTAAAGTGTCTGCTATGAGTAACTTTATGTAATTCTCACTATTCTCCTTTATTTATGCAGGGATGCTTTATAATTTATCATTACCTTATTACTTATTTTATTTTATCAAGATAAGTCCCCTATGAACATAATTCAATCAAGGTTGTACGGTAAAGTGATACAGTATTTTTTACCGCCCTTCTCTTTTTTCCTCAAATTTTTCATGTTTTCTTAATATATCTAGATATATTTATGATACTTTGCATTTTGGGAGGGGATTTCTTTTTTTTTTTAATCAGATTTATTTTAAAAAATTATCCTGATAACATTGTGTATCGCAATTATTTTGGCCACAATAATCGTGAGATGAAACTTTCTAATTGTCCTACCCCTGTCTGAGACTCAGCATACTCTGGTTGTAACTCAGTTAACATTGACAGCAAATGCGAAAAATAACTTTGATCTTGTCGAGAGAACCATCTGGCAGGGCACTGAAGCTGAACTTGCCATAAAAATAAAAAAAAATCCTCTCTTCTTTATCCATTTCTGCTCAAGGAGGCTTGTTTCTGCTTCCATCAACAACATAACTGCTGCAACGCTTACTGATTTCCAAAACTACAGGGCGAGCTGAGGGTCATAATCACAGAACATGTGTGCAATAGTTTTCCATTAAAAAATTTGTGGCATTGAAAGGATTTTGCGCTAACTCCTTAATATCCTGTTAACCTGACTGCCCAAGTTATTATACTACAGTTCATATCCAGCTTAATGCACAGCTGAACCATTTTATGAGTCTAACAAAGAGTTTTGACGTTTGACCTTGAGTCAAGTCTGCCAACGAAGAGCTGAATCTGTTAGCATAAAGTAGACGAAGGAAATGTGCGAACACAACAGAAATGTACAGCTACACAAGAATCATTCAGAGACTTTTTTTTTAGCAGAATTATTCAAATATTTCACTCCTTTTCATCTACCAGTGCCAACTGTAGTTTGTCTTTTACTTGTCAGTGTGGAAAGTAGGAGTATGAAGATCAGGGTGACTGATTTGTACCATGTACAACTTTAATCCAGAGACTGTGATCTGAATTCCAGAAGCGTCCAATACAGGCATTTTTGTCCAGTGATAGCAATGCATCAGGTGCTTCTTTTAACTTTCCGTTCTCAAGACTTATCAGAAAGGAATAATTTGATTGATTGCCATGCAATCTCCAATGGATCTAACCACCTCCATGTGGGTATCAAGTCACACTGAGTTTTTGTATTTTTTGTCACTGCTGTTTTGAGTCATGTGCGAGACTTGCGCACTGGTCTAGGCTGCCAGGTCTAAATTAATTTAAAGGTCCTATAGACTACTTCAAACTGTCACTGAAGACATGTAAATACTTCGTGATACCTTCATCGTTATACTATTGGCTCACAAGCCTACACGGCTCTGCAGAGAGGGTGACAAATATTCATTTAAGACCTGACACATTTTTTGAAATGATCAGTTCACAATCATAGTCATTTTTAATGGGAAAAGCAGTACTTAAAATATATATATTGGTCTACATGTAAACATTAAGAATATATCCTTTAATTTTCTCATGTTTAGACCAATGGAACTGGATTTATTTAGAACTGAGAGAGTGCAAATTGAGAAAATATACCTATAATGCATCATCATACACAATGTTATGCCTCCACAACTTTATCCTGTGTAATTAACAGCATATACAGTGCATCGCAGCAAATCTCACTGATGCTCAGAAACATAGTCATGAAGCATTAGGAGCACAGTCAGAGGCCTGAAAACCAGCGTGTGTCCATTAATTCTCATACTGCAATATCCCTTCAACATCTCAGTAGACACACATACACCCACACACACACACACAAAGAGAGACCAACGTTTTGTTGATTTATTTCACCACTGTGTGCAGCAGTTTTTTTTTTTTCCAGTACTGATCCCTTGATTGTAATTCAGCGGTGGAGGTGAAGGGCAGATGGAGGCGATGAACAGATCTGCTGTGAGGAGAAACACAAGAGTTTCCCTCAGGTGAAAGGAGTGATTAACAGCAAGGCTGAAGGTGACTCTGACAAAGATGAAACTGAGAGAGAGTGAAAGTTTGTGAAGCTGTGGAAGTTTTACGTGTGAAAGGGAAGGTTGGAGGTGGGAGGTGACGTCACTGCTCGCAACATCATGATTCTTAAAGTGAGCAGAAACGAGGATAACAAAGGTGCAATGGAGCTTGCAGGTCACTGCGGACTGTGGACTGTGCTGATGCAAAGCCAAGATTTTATTTTGTTCCATTATGAGCCTCTGACATGACAGATTGGATTTTTATCTCAGCCACAAGTCAGGCGAATAAAACGATACAGATCAACAAATTATTGGTGCTACACCCTGATGGCTTCTAAAAACAGAATCATTTTATCTTCATTCGATTCCCTCGGGTGAACTGCAGCTCGTGTAAAAAACATCTCTGCAATTATTTATGAATCATTTTTAGATTTAGCATCGATCAGTTTTTATCTCATGGAACAAATTTTTATTAAATGAGTCATAACTGACAAATGCAACACATAATACTCATGAAACTGTACATCGATTGGTACAGAGTGACTGTGAACTGCCTGACGAAATAATTTTCCTAATGGAAGCAGCGCTGTAGATAGATCTTAATAACTCCAGAGCAAACCAATCACAGTAAGGTTATGTGTGCTGGGGACTAAACAAACTTAGCACCATTATATATGAGATTTAATGAATCCACATGTAATTGGGGCAAAAATTAAGCACTTCAACGCCCTCAGGTACAGTTCAAACTTGGCACCTATGTGGTGGATTTTTTCAAATGACAACTCTGACACTTTCAGTGACATTTGTGATGGGCATTCAGAGATCATATTTTGAGATCAACAGCTTCCGCAAAAACAGAAAATGCCCCACAAAGGCAAACTGCAATGTGCTTATATGATTGAACAAACATTGTATATTTAATATGATTAAGTTCAAGTTCATGAAGTCTATTGCCATTTCAGCAGAGTTGACAGGAATCTGTCTTAGTATGCTCTCAACACGACAACAGCAAATAACATTAAAACAAGTAAGACGAGCACAACATCAACAGGCAAAGTGTAGGGGTGGGAATCACAGGGTGACTCATGATACAATACACGGTACGTGTCCCACGATAATGATAATATCATGATACAGCAATTCTGCGATAATCAATATATTGCAAGACAATCATATAATGATACATCACAATATCTGTCTAACTGAAGAATACAAAATGCTTACATTACATACATGAATACAAAAATTTTGTTTGCCCCATTGATTTTGTAAAAATTGAACTGAATCGAGACTTTAGACTAGAAAGTAGCTGGTGCATCTCTGAAGGGAGAAGTTCGTTTTTCGCACATAAAGTCTTATATTATGGATATTTACAATCATATGCAATGGTATACAGTATTATTATGTCAAACGGTGCAGTCACAAGCTAGGGCTCCTTGCTCACATCACCGCTAGTTGAATTGTTGAATGTTTATTGGTGTCCTCTCGTGTACAAACAAATGGCTGTTTGTTTGTTTGTTTATTAAAGCAGCTGAAACAGCCATTTCCAGGTTAAAAGCTGTCCCGTGTTTTAATTAAAATATCAATATTTGGCACCAACAATATGATAATCGTGTGTCAAGAGTCAGGACGACGATATATTTCCATATCAATATTTAGGGGGGGGGGGGTGCATATCGAGAGCAGAGCCTTAATTTAGCATATTTAAAAGTCTGAGGAAATTAAATAGATAGTGTGTCAGTCAGAGGAGTCAGAGGAGATATTTCTGGCCTTTCTGATGATTCCGGTAGAATAGAGTGATGTGATAGAAGATAGACCGCAATTAATAATTGTAGAGCCATTTTGTACCACTTTATCTAGCTGTTTTCGGTCCTGATTGGTTTTGTGACTGCTAACTAACCCTATACTTTTTAAGTTGCTAGAGGAGGTGGAGTCGCCTGTGGGCTTTACTTGCTATAAGACTGGTGTTGTGGATCGTGGTGGCTAGGAACCAAAAGCAGGAGACAGTCTCTACAGCCTGACCCATTGGCAGAGAGGAGGAGATGCTGTGCTGCCTCCATCCTGAACTCAACAATTAACTCTTTAGCTTTAGAGTTTTAGGTATCAGGTTGTTGGCTTCATACCATCTCACCAGTTCCTCCACTTCCTTATGATAGACCAGGGGTTCCCAATTTTTTTTCAACCCATGACCCTCAAAATAATGGTGCCAGAGATTGGGAACCTCAGCTTCCCTGGAAGTGGCATGTGATGTTGTGCACAGCTGCGCACATGCACTATTAGCCAGCCACTCACAGCCTTAATATCATTTTAAAGTAATTTCAGACAGAATATAAGAAAGAATATAGCCAGAATTTGTAGAACAATGGGTTAAATATGCAATTTCAAATTATTTGAAAAATGTATTTGATTTTTGTAAGGCATCTTGTGACTCCTTCTCTGTGTCTCTTGACCCCCACTTTGGGGACTACTGCAATAGACTGACTCATCATTACGAGACATCAAGCTCACCGCAGCGGGCTGAAACTGAAGAAGAGTTTTTGTTTTTCATTTAAGGGAAACGTATTTGCTTTCTTGTCAAGAGTGAAATGAGAAAGTGTCAATCTCAGGTGTGCACTTGGTTACAGACTTGTGGCCAGGCGCTGAGATGCTTTCCATGAAGACAGGACAAAGGGAAACAGCATGCTTGTAATACACCAACCTACATCTCTACAACTCACCAATTAAGATATTGTATTTTGTTTGATCTGTGTACCAACGGGTTAGCAAAGCACAACAGTTCAAACAGGAGCATGCAACAAAGTCCTGTGTTTGATCTGAGAGCAAAGAGATGAAGAGCTGGAGAAGACGTGAACACGTCTGAGGTGTTTTTACTGCAGCTCATGTGAATAACAGTGACTAACGTCAAATCAGCTGACACTATAAGAGAATTCGACCTGTAATCCCGTCTCAGTCATTAGGCACCTGCACTAATCGTCTTTGGCAAAGTCAAAGGTGGGAAATGATGAAAAAAAAGAAATGCAAATGAGTAAACAATGAGTTTCCAGGAACACATAAAACTAAATCATACCTCTTGGGGGGTTTCATGGTTATAGTGAAAAGAGAACAATAACATTTTTGCACTTTGCAACTGAATGTAAACATGAATCTTTGTTTTCAACACATGAAGACAAACTACTAATTGCTCATTTGCATTTCAATTATCAGATTAAAAATCCATTAACTTCGTCTTTTGTTTGTTTTCATGTATAAAGTCAGTTGCTCTTTTCCAAAGTGTCTCTGTGAGACACGCTCTGAGTTTGAATAATGACCCACTCATGTATTCACTAAAACACTAAGCTCCCCAGCGAAGTCGTTCAATAAAGCTGGCGTCACTTCATCAGTCGCAAATTGCTTAACATTGTATGAAACCATTAAGTTATTCTTAAGGGAGCACTGAGGTGTGATTCAGCAGCACTGCTGTGCCAGCTTCAGTAAAGTTCAGGTTCGACACCAAGCTCTTATAGAATCCGTATCTCAGCATATTGTAATGGCTCTCAGTGGCTTTGCTTCATTTGAGTGGGGAAACCAGTGAAAAGGCAAAAGCAGCAGGTATCATGTTGAATCTCTTTCAACTGTATGTGCTGGGACGAGACATAAACTGACTTGCAGTCATGTAAAAAGGTGCCAAAGCGTCACTTAAAGCTGGAGTCTACGATCTTGGAGATTTGAAAGTTGCGTCTCC
Source organism: Naso annulatus (assembly GCA_029783625.1). Classification (NCBI taxonomy): domain Eukaryota; kingdom Metazoa; phylum Chordata; class Actinopteri; order Acanthuriformes; family Acanthuridae; genus Naso; species Naso annulatus. The sequence goes on from JAPZDX010000021.1 coordinate 8,561,211, forward strand.
TCCAAACTCCTCCTCCTCCCCTCTGTGCTCCGTCCAATATCATGCGCCCTCCCCTCTGAGCTCCATTTCGCCCTCCCCTCTGAGCCT
>JAPZDX010000021.1:8686443-8702358 GCA_029783625.1 Naso annulatus
TGTATTTTTGAAGGTAAATAATTTTATTTTATATGTAAAAAATAAAAAGAAGAAAAAGCAGATAAACTGTTCCAATGTGTGTGTGTTTGTGGTTGTAGGCCACAGTTGTAGTTGTAGTTTGCAGAAGAAACTGAAATTATGGGATTTTTAGTAGATTTAAAGGCGCAATGTGTAATTTCTGCCACTAAGACGCAGTTTGATGATGTCATGAAGCAGCGTGGGGGAGGTGGTTGGTGTCTTCATTGCACCATTACAAATGAAAATCGATCAGATGTGCCTCATTCTGTGTGTGAACAGAAAGTGGTTCATAAGCGGCATGTTCAGCGGAGCAGGAAAGAACAGTAGAGCGTTCTTATCTGTCTAAAAAAACACATGCGAGATTGGCACACTTTCGTAGTACTAGCTTGTCACAAAGCTCTCTTCATCTAGAAAATATTTACCCTAGTGACACAACCGGTAATCCCTGATTCCCCGGCTTTCTACATGAAAAAACTCTCACTGTCTGTAGTGCACAATGTTTAGTTAGGCTATTGTAAAAGCATTACATTTTAAGCATAATCTGCATTTAAAGCATTTATCTGGTGAAACACAAGTTGACTTTATTTTGAAGTAAGCTAGGCACGGGAACATTAGCTTGTTTGTTAGCTTTGCTGGCTGACTGCTATCAATCATCAAAAACATGTTTATGAAGCTAAACAACGGTCAAATTCAGCATTTGTTGGCAGCAGATACATTTTTAATGTCTGGGAGTATTTTTGTATCATCTGTGTGGAACAAGAAGCAGTTAGATGAAGAGCTGCAGCTATGAATGACTTTTTCAAACTTCTTTTATTCAAGTAATCAGGTTCTCTATTAGCATCCAAAACATTTTGAAGTAGGTGCTTTTTGCGTCTCACTCTGACAACTAATCCCTCGCCATGGTCTTGCTGGTCAACTCTCCTGGCTTTCGTCTTATTATAAGTGAAATGTCATTGTGTCTTCAGCAACTCTGTGCTGTGACTCAGCTGCTGGCCTTGCCGGCGCCACTGCTGCTGTATGGTTCCAACTAAGGAGGCCTGCAGCAGGATGTGCCCGTAGTATTAATTTTTTAAAAGGCAAAATGATGGTGTGGCTTGTGGGCATGTAATGTTATTGGTATATGTCACACCATCGTGTAACACCTGGCACACCAACTACAGCGGCAAGCCTAATGGCAAATAGAGGGGGGGGGTTGTTGTCATTGATAGGCAACCAAATTAAATGGTCGGTTACTTTTATTAGAATTATTTCTCTGAGTTTGAAAATTGGTGGAAACATTTGGGATATTGTTTGTACACAAATCAACAATTTCTCTAACACTGGTCATTTGTCAGAAACTTACATATAATCACGAGTAAATTTTATTACAGAATGTGAGGGTCTTACTTTTTTTTTTTTTTTAACACACTGATAGTGTTGGTTTTGCGTGGGACTGTTTTATACAGGAGGGAGTATGGATCATGTCTGACCACCTGCCCCTGCTATCATACTGAATCCACGTCTTTATATGATAAATGGAGCTTCTTATCTTTGTCTGGAGCTATATATACTCATTTTGGACCATTATTTTTTTCCTTTTTCCACGGCAGAGCAGCTGCTCATTCTTTCAGAAGCTGAGTTTGAGTCTTGCTGAATAATATCCAGAAGCTGAAAGCTGCAACACCTCTTTCATACCAGACACGATTATTTAGAGTTCACCTGTTACATATCTGAGAAACACCGCATGACTGGATAGATGGTTATACAAAGTGGAGTCTCTGAACAATGGGGAAAGCAGAAGTGAAGTCAAAAGATCAGTACCTGCTCTGATGTCTATGCAGTAAATTTGAAACCTCTGTCAGCAGCTGTTAGCTTAGCATAAAGACTAACAAAGAAAAGCATAAAGACTGAAAACATGGGGGAACAGCTGGCAGGCTCTATTTGTAGCTCACAAAATCCACCTATCACCACCTCTAAAGTTTAGTAAGGAGCACATTATATCTTTTTTGTTTATGATGCACAAAAGTTGAAGCTTGGAAAATGTGTGACACAACTTTAACAGAGTAAATAATAATGATAACTATTGAGATTTAGAGGTGCTGACAGACGTTCAATAGAAGAGAGAGATCACTTTGATCATTTTGAATAAAAAGGGTCGGAATAACAAAGGCACAACAACCAATCGCATGCTTTGTTTACGGCCACACCAGGAAATCAGTTAGCCAATCACGTTGTTGCACTGCAGCTTAGAGAGTCACGACAGTGATTATTTTCCTCATGCACATGCGCTATAAGTTCAACCCGCTGATAAAAACTTATTTTGGGGCAAAGTCACCAAACTCTTTAAGCTGCTTTTATCAGAATTGACTGCAAATTCTGTTCATGTTGTTTTTAAGTCCCAGTGACCATTTAAAAGTTATGCCCGTTTCCTCAGTTTAGATCGGGCTCTGGGGGGTATTCCGTGAAGCAGGATTAAGGAAAAGTCTTGCTTATTTTGATAAGTCTGGCCTAATTAAGCGCGAGTTCCACTCCATCAATGTGGCTTATATGAATCCTCGCTGACTTACTGTGGTGACTGATGCCAGCAAACAAGCCTGCTCTAGGGCAGACTAACTGTCAAGCTTAGTTTAGTTTTGTGTCAAAAAATCTCTGACAGTCAGAAACAGAACTCCCAAAAGAAAGTTCCGCCAGGTGAATTTACGCACTTTACACGCTGATGTCATGTAATAAAAACAATAATGATGAAAAAAATTCATATCTCACCTCTGTCACTGCCTCCAAAATTAATTTAGCAATGAAACCTCAATTATATCTCACAAGTCACACACCAAACGCAATTTTGTGCTGTACATAAAATGCAGAAAAAAACAAAAAAAACCCCTCAATACATCTAACTTTTACATTCCACAAAGAGCTGCCCTACTTTGTCTCTGATTGACTGCTAAAAATACAGTCAAGGCTGTTAAAGCAGTGCATCAGAATGAGACCCACTCAGACATAGAGGGACAAACTGCAGGTCCCTTTATGTATTAGCTAATTATTTAACAGCAAAAGTTTAAAAAAATAAATAAATCTGTATGGATGGACAAACCCTGTCTTAATTTTGTCACAAGTAGCAGAAAATAGGCCTCTACCCTCTACATATTGCTCCTGAGGATCTTTGGGAATAATTTTTTGAAGATAATTTCTTGTTGCCTCATTCATTTTGGGCATCTGAGATATAATAGTGAAAAATCAATAAGTAGGTCAACAGTTAATTGTGGGGTTGACACACACTCCTCAGCCTACAGGGCTAACAAACTAAATAAATTATAGTTATGTCGGTTACAAGTTGGCCTACACCACTATTTTAAACATTATCTAGACTACTGATAATATAGTCACACAGTCTGGTTATCTTAATTTTTGTGCATTAAAAGCTTAAATTTCCGACATGTGAAGGTAAGTTTATCAGTGCAGCATATTATCTTTATCTTTCCGTCAATCCATTCTTCAGGGCTTCTCATCTACCCTGCAGTGATGCACAAATCGAGACTATAACAGTCTGGATTAGATGAGGCTGGGTTGCCTTAGTGGAGCAACTTGTGGCCCAATTGGGAGATGGCGCTAGTTTCAGCCTGGCTTTATCAGGTGAGCTTGGCTTTCTTTAGCTATGTTGATGGAATACCCCCACTGGTCTTCTTTATCAGAAGTAGCTGCCTGAGGGTATTGCCATGATGGCGTCCGAGTGGCAAGACTTGCCTATAAGGACTTTGGTGCTGCTAGGTGAGCAGAGCCAGTCTAGCTGAAATGTTTAAAGTCTGTAGCTGCAACTTCTTACTAGTTTATTGATGTGTAAGTGTTTTTATTTTTTCTTCTCGGTAGTAAAAGTGATTAAGTACAGAATTGTTAACTTATTCCTTTAAGTTGGTCAGGATGATGTTAGCCAAGTTTAGCATAAAGACAGTAAGCAGGGGTTAACAGCATTGCTCTAATAACATCCACAAACACCCCAAAAGCTCACCAATAAACACCCTGTTTGTTTTAAACAAGCTACAACAATTGTTGTTGGTTTCAGGGGAAGCTTCATGGAATGATTTGTTGAGCTTGTTTATCTGTGCAGCACTTCTGTGCACCCCTGTGATCCGGTCTGTGAGAACTTTCTGTTTTCAGATGAGCACACCAGTGCCAAGCCTGAAAAAAAAAAGATACAGAATTTTACCACAAAAAGTTCTTAAAGACAATAAATACACAGTTGCTAAGTGCCATGACCTGTTTGGTGTTTGATGTGGTGTTTTTTATTTTCACTTTTTAACGATGCCTTTAAATGATATGACAAATGTAAACACATTCCAGGCAGGACAGATCCTTTGTCTGAGCACATTAGTGATGTTAGTGATGCCCTATAAAGGCAAAAAGCTGCTTAAAGGGAATGAAAAGGAGAAAAATTGCCTCTTTGATGTTTTTACTGGGCAGCCAAATGACAGATGTTCTTTAAAAAATGCAGTCATTTATTGACTCGCTGAGTTTTTTCTCCTTTTGACCAAACGCAAGCTGACAAAAACTGACACTTTTGTTTCCCGCCCAGTTCAGTAAAACCATCGCTTTTTTCTTTTTTTTTGGTAAGGCAGCTGTTAGATAAGAACTCTGTTAATAGGTCAGCCAGTGAGGGAGTCCCTGCTCTGTATCATGGAAACATTCCTCTCACAGCTCTCCATTTGCACAGGCCTGCATGGACGCTATCCTGGCTGGTCTGAAGCCGCTGTACTGTCCATCCGGGCTTGGGTACTCCTCCCTGATTCTCCACACACAGCAGCTGGGGATGGCAGGGTGGGTGTCATCCGGTGGGACACCAATCCTCCAGCTGATGTACTGTCTGTAGGCACAGTGACGCAGGGCGGCGGTCTGGCTACGATTAGCGGTTGAAGACAGAGGGTCCTGGTACAGAAGGATGGCCTCAAGCAGAGAGCCATGTAACACGAGCTGCTCAAACAGAGGAGACGAGGTGATGCAGACCCCGTCCCTCCGACGGCAGCACAGCTCCTCCTGAGGGACAGAGGAGGGAGTGCAGCAGCCGCACTTACACCAGGCTGGACTGTGAAGTTTGGGGTTCGGGTCAGGTTTATGGTCAAAGGGAGGCTGAGCTCTGTGATCTGAGCCGACACCCTGCTGCAGAAGAGAGAGGACAGCTCTGAGGTGTCCTGTTTCCTCCTGTCAGGACAAGATAATATGATATCAATAACAAGATTTGGCCTTTAATCTTTTTAAGCAGGTTTCAGGACAATCTATTCACCTTAATTACAAAACATATTTACTCAGTTGGTATTTACCCACGCAAATAGTTTTGTTTTGTTTTTTTTCAGTTCTTTCATGCAGGTTTATATACACTACATAGTATCTATTTATCTATTAATTCTTGCCTCAGTCAGAATGTAACAGAGGTGACTCCAGCTAAAAGCAAGTATTTTATAGAGAAACTTAGATGAAACTCATATTTGACACTCTCATTAGCTAAAACCTATTAACAAAACCTGTAAAAGTAGACTGAATTAGAAAGATCAATCAAAGGCATATCCAAGGTAAATTAAAAGCTGTTCTTGAACTACTTGGAGTGCATGTGTGATCTCGGTCTCGTTTGAAGGGTAAGGCTCTAGATTTTTCCTCCAACGTCAGAATATTTTAGTTGATGATGGCATTGAGTGAAAGAAGGCTGAAGGCACTAAAACAGAAGATTTCTTTTAATTGCGCCAATTTTTTTCCTTGCTAACAAATGCATGCAGATGACGACAGATGAGAGTTATTAAGTGGGGAACACAGTACTACTGTATGAAGCCATATTTAGGACAAAAATCTGTGAAAACTGTCAACAATAACAGCAACAATCATTTTAACACATTTTAATCAGGGTATATCAAGGCATATATGTATAGCTAAAAAGTCATATATATATTTTATGTTTATCAAAATGAATATCAGTATTCCTATTTTTCAGAATTGCACTGGATAAAGAATGCTGCTTGCTAACTGGCTACTGTAGCTTTAAAGGGAATGTGAAAGCTTCTTATAGTTCAAATGAGGTGATGTTAAAAGCTCATAGTGTAGGAGCCACCTCAGAATAAAGGTGCAGCCAAATAATAAATGTTTTCAAGCTAGTACAACATGTACCAGCAGTCTGTAGATATTTATGGATGTTAAAGTGTGTTTTGGTCTACGGTAAATACCGTACTGGATTGATCTGTCGGGACATTTGACAGTGTACCAGCACTGTTTTTGTCATGTTACCTGTAGAATACTGTGATGTTTTAAAGGTGAGTTGCAATTTTTTATTTGTTGTCCTGGCAAGGTTTGAATTAATTAAACAATCAAAGAATCCAAGCTTCTCAACAGTGTCACATGCATAAAAAAGCAGCCTGTGTCCATTAAAATAACCATTAAAAAAATGTATTGTGCTAAGCTAATGGCCTATGGGCGATCGCAACGTTATACCAACAGGGGGAAAAAAAACCCAGCAATTACAGTGTTTTAATGCAAACTTCTGGCCATCATATGGAGATTCACTTTATGCTTTGCATTCAGTTTATGTTGGTGAACAAACCTATGTAAAAAAATAATAATAATAAAATAACAGCCAAACATCAGCTTATTTAACTTAACATGTAAAGTCTAAATGAGGTTGATGTAGAATCTAAAGAACTACAGTAATGCCTCATTTCTGCTCATGTTTGAAACAACAGGTAGATTTTAGGTCTTAATTTCACTGTATTTCAAAAGGTAAACAGGAATCTTTTCCGCACGTTATGGATGTTCTACATGGGTTTTTCTCTGCAGCAGTTTTACCTTGCGTGATTGAACAGACGTCGGCTTGATGTCTTGTAAACGTTTCTTTTGTGACCTTTTCACGAGTCGAATGTTGTTTTCATCAACGTAGGACACACAGAGGATGCACTGCAACACAGTCACATTATTCAAAAAAAGATCATGAACTGGCTAATTGTAGCCACCTGAGCAGTTATTTGTATTAAATTGAATTAAGGTTTTTAAATAAGTGTTCATTTTGAAAAGTCTGACAATGGACATACAGCTACAGTAAATAAAATATTATCCTGTTGGCAATATCAACTGTTCATCACCTTCTGCTTGTCTTGGACTGACTCCACTTTCCTTTCGGAGAAGTTTTGTCCGACCTCTGCAGAGTAGCAGCTGGTTCCAATCAGCCAGTCAATCAATATGGTTGTCTAGAGGAAACGAAACACCAACATTAAGCAGCAGTCAGCAGCTCACACTTTAAGACACTGATGTGTTAACATACCTGTTATTTGACTTTATTTTATTTGAAAACTTTGGCAAGAAATGACTGCTCTGTCCTCCCTCTAGTGGAGGCCCAAACTGGCAGCGGAACTACAAGTCCCATGAAACTGTTGGGTAATTTTGTGTTTCTTTTAACTAAGCACTCACACTATGTAATTATGGAGAGGTGTTATTTTGAAGGAGCTAGAGTGGAAGTGCTGTGCCTGCATCTTGGCCTGCATGTGTCGTTGGAGGAGAGTAAAGGAGTAACGTTACAGAGAGAATAAAGTTGGAGCGGTCCTCTTCAACCTGCCTCGGCAATAATAGAGAGAATAATAGTAACAATATAACTTTATTTTTTATAGCACCTTTAAAAACACACAAAGTGCTCACTTACAGGATAAAGTGCACGAGTCAAATCCCAGAGCAAGAAGCAGACATAGACACACACGCACATGCAAGCATACGTGCATACCTACATCTCACGTACCAACATACATCAATTCACAAACACAAGCATGATGCACATACAAACAAAAATTATGAAAACTCTAACCTATACTCTATAGATTATAGAGAACGGGCTAAGCTTATGATCTCTGCTTCATTTGAATTAATGACAGCCAACCTGTTCAATTGTAAAAACTCATATCTTAATGTTGAAACAATTTTTGTATTTCATTAAAGATACAAGTAGGATCTGAGAGCTACAGTATCTGTCTGAGCAGTTGATCTGCCTTTGAAAAATCATTTGGTCATATATGAATTAATGGGTTGAAGCAACAGACATTTGAAAGTAGCCTCTGAATGTGCCTCAAGACTTCTTACATCAGATTTATGAAATAATCATCTATAGAGCGATCCAAAAGACTGATGCTGACTAACGACTGATGACATTTAACTAGGTTTATTCATGTTTTTTCTGTAGCAGAAATAATGCTGTGCTTAGTCTGTGCTGTTACTATTTTGTTGTTTGTGCGGGGATTTGGGTCTATTTTAGTTTTTGTTTGTCCTTCTTTGTCTTTTGTGGATAATTAAAAAGAAAAACCTAATAAAGAATTTTAATGACAAAATGAAAACTCTAACCTATAAAAATGAGTTTTCAGCAGCAGTCCACAGATTCAGCAGATCTGATGGACTTGGGGAAGACTGTTTCACCTCTGAATTAAAAATGTGAATGAAGAACCGTTAAAAGGCCTTGATTAGATCATCGTAGGGGACGGCCACTAGAATAAGGGCTCAGTAATTTAGTTATACAAGCAAGAGTCAGATCGTGCAGGGCCTTGTAAGTAATCAATAAAACTTTGAAATTTATTATATATTTCACTGGAAGAAAATGAAGATAGGGAAAAACTGGGGTGATATGAGACAGACGCCCAGTACTGGTTAACAACCTGGCTGCTGCATTTTGGACTGACTGCAGGCGTGCTAATGAGGACTGAGTAATGCCTGTGAAAAGAGAGTTTCAGTAGTCTAAACGAGAAAAGATTAATGTTCATACTAGGAGTTTGGTGTGTTTTGCTGTTAGCATAGGTTTGATTTTAGCAATGTTTCTCAGAAGAAGCAGGATTGAACGAGTTTGGTGGTGTGAGTTTCAAAATTAAGATGTTGGTCACACAAAATACAAAGATTCCTGGAGGTGGACTTGATAGTGTGGGCGAGGGGCTCGATATTATGACTGACCTGCCTCACAAAAATAATCAGGACTGATAACCAGGACCTCAGTTTTGTCAGGACTGAGATGGATGAAGTTTTGTGACTTCCAATTAGTAACGGAGGCTAGGCAGCCGTGAAGGGTTGTAAGAGTGAGAGAGAAGACTGACAGGTGGACTTGCAGGAGATGCTGCAAAAAGTGCAAATATCGATGCAATATTTTCCAGCAACGGCACAACCCAGTCGGTGTAAAGTAAGTAAGTAAGTGTAAATGAACATGCTTGCTAGTAAGATGCGAAACAGCAAGAGTCTTGGAGAGTCTGAGACCCCTTAATTGACAGGTTAGACCCCTTGAAACCTCTATTGAAAAATTCTGGGGGGGTCCCAGGAAAAAGGTTTAAAAAAAAGATTTTTTGTTTTCAATTGTCAATAAAAACATCTTTAAAGGGCGTACGTTGTCCAGGATTCTTTATATAATCTAGGTAGCAAAAACTGTACTCAGAAATATGAAAACACTGTTGTGGTTTTGGATCACCCTTGTTTCTAGTAATGCTGCCTTCCACTGGGTGGTGCTGTTGCAAAAGTTTGCACTCTCCACATTCCACCTGCCTGTGGAATTTTTTTCTGCTTCGATATTGGCTCACTCATGGACTAAACATGGGAAAGAGAAAACAAAGCTCCTTACCAACCAACTCCGGATTTGCTTCTAAAAAGCTTAATCAGGAAAACAAAAAGTAGGAGAGGAAGCTTGTTTGACTGCCACGGCTAACATTCATGCTGGTCCATCGTCTTAAAAGCCTACAATTTGTAAGACTTACACGGGAACACTACTTAGAGGGAGACCCCCTGATTGCCAGGGGGTATTTTGCACACTGCTTGCTAGCAAGAGAATAACATGAGCAGTGGTAAAGTTGGTTCAGGAAAAAATACCTCATACTTTTATGGATTTACACATAGTGGTGGAATGTTAAATTAATGTTTGCCTTTGTTCAGCCTTGCTGTCCCTGTCTGTGTCTGTAAGTACACTGAGAGCAACAGAAGATCAGCATCAAATTCCTACTGCGTATACATTCACCACATGGCCAATAAAACTAATTCTGATTTAATGTTATGTATTTTTCATTAGTTTCTGTGTCTGTGTCTTTCTGGAGTGCACTAATGCCTCTATAACCCCTATGTTGTGTCCTCAGTGTGTTTGAGACTGAGTATCGGTCCCAGGCTCCTAACACTCACCCACCTTCATCCAGCAGCGGTCCATCCCTCCTTACTCCTGCTACTACAGCCAAGCTTAATTAGTTATTGATTTTTTTAATACATTTTAGTGAAATGACAGTCCTTGTGTTGTTTCCCTTTTACATGATAAGTACCTGTTTTATTAGAGGTTCATAATAGTACATTGCACTAAGCAGGTGTTGGTCTCATTAGTTAATTAATCATTAATTTTTTTCCTACAGAGTCAGCTCTGGTCAGTCTGCAGTGAAATGTATTCACTTCATCCAGATGCAGCCACTCTAGACTCTTAACACTGATCACCACTGTGTTCAGCACTAAAGAGGATAAATGCATGAATGGACACTTGTGTGACCGCAGCTAACACTGGGTGGTCTCTCACCAGAGCGTAGTACGACAGTGTTGATCCGATGTAGATGATGAGCTGAATGAAGCTGAACTTTCCCGCCTAGAAAACAGATCAAACTGTCACTTGTTTGTTTGAATTTTTTACATTCTCCATCAGAGCTAGAGCCACAGTTGTAGAAATATGAAGCTCAGGAGGTCCAGTGTAAACAGAAGCCATGGATCCACATGGTTTATGATATGTTTATGAACTAAGAGTGAAACAGGCAGTACACACAGGATGTATATAATTTCACAAAGTCATATTGCAAAGTCAGAAGTCCTAGTTGCTTGATGTTTAAGGTCTTAAATATCAAGTGTACCAAATGGAAAATCGGCAACATGAAAAAAAATCTTAGTTAGATTTAAAATGGGGGTAAAAAAACTAAACCCACCTGTCCGAACACCATGACATCAAACCTGATCCCAAATGCTTTGTACAGCGTTCGCTCCTCCACTCCGTTCACTGTGTTGTACTTTGCGTACCTGTTTGGAAGACAGTAAACATGATAAACAACAAAACGCTGAAGGTCAATGTGACTATGAGCGTCACTGCCATTAATGAATGAATGTGTGAATGAATGGGTCAACGCTGACACGCAGAGTAAACTGCTTTAAGTGACCAAAAGACAAGAAATGCACCGTATAAATGCAGCACATTTACCGTTTATATAGCGCTTTTCTTGCAAGTTTGGAGGATGTATTTAGATCCTCTGCTAAAAGCAACACTATGTAACTTCGACTGCGTACCACTGCATTGAAAAACAAAACTTAATGATGCACGTTAATACATCACACTAAACAGCAATTTTAGTAAAATCAGGTCATATTTTACAGAGAAAATGTCCTCTGGTTTTCCCTCTGATGTTCGACGACTGCTCTGTCTGTCTGCAGCCTTTTATTTTAGCAGAGCTGTCACCAGCAGCGACCCGGTGCTGCAGCTGCAGGAAGCCTACATGTTGCTTTCAAGAACCTCCGTGAATCACAGAGTTGAGGCAGGGCAGTCGTGGGACATCATCTCCATAAAATATGACCCGGTTTTACTCAAATTGTTGTTTTATGCGACATATTAACATGCATTGTTAAGTTTAGTTTTTTGAAGCAGTGGGTCTCGGTCAAAGTTAACATAGTGTTGCTTTAAACATGTCAAGAGAAATTGATTATTGAGAATGCTGTTCGTCGTCTTTTCATTGCAGTGGTATCCGGACAGTAAAAATCCCAGATGCTGGGATTTTTAAATTAAAGAATATTTAATTTTTAATTAAAGAATCAGAGGGATAGGTTTGTGAGAAGTGGAATTCTGGTCCACAGAGGTGTGCGTTTGTATGAATATTCATGAGATATGATGTAATGCTTTAGAGAGAGCTCAGCTGGTTTCAGGTCTCTCATTTGTTTGGTTACAGTTTTTAAAGTTATGGCATTTGTCATGTTTGAGTCACAATCTGTCAAAACTTAACAGAGGTATCAGGCTGACTGACAAACTTTGCTGTCTTTTTTTCTACAATGCACAGTCTTACTACTTTATCATACTCAGTTTTGTTGTGTGCTTCTTTGCACAGCACCAACGCACAAGCTAGCCAAGCTACTGACAACTGCCAAAGTGTCCATCGGTCACAGATCCCTCGCCTTGCAGGTCACAGTTGCTCACTGAGAGTCCGACATGACTGTCATGTCACGATTCAGAATTCTGAATCGTGACATGATCACCTGATTGATCATGATCAACCATTCTGATTGAATTCCGGAGCTGTTAAATAATTTTTTTTTTCTCTTTCTCCTCCCCAAGTTATCGTTGTCCCTCGAAATCATCCTGTGGCAGGTTCACCCACACTAAACTAGCTGAGTGTATATGGAGAAGTTAAACCTACGTCTACCTTGAGCAGCTACAACAGAAAAATGCTGCTTAAAGGAGAGCTGTTATGTTTTTGCATCTTTTCTGACCTATAAATGTTGTTACAGTTTTGAATACTTGTGTTAAATGATGCCAAAGCGTCACATAACAAGGTACATGCACTTGGAAGTGAACCCTGCAGAATGTTTCAGTTGGCTTTGCGCACTTAAGGTGTTTTTGGTGTTTCAGAGACGTTTATGCGTGCTGGCCATCCTTACATGGGTACGTCAGCTCCTGCACACAGGCCCGAACCTGCCCCCTTCCCCTGCTCTGCTCAGACACCACTGTGCTCTGCTCTCTGTTTCAGGGATTACTGTTAGCACTTTGTTCGAGATACTCCTATACAGTGGTTTTGATGAATAAAAATTAACTTTGTTAAACTTTCCTGAAGAGGGGAACCCAAGACAGACGTTGGGAGCATTCCTGTTTTTGTGGATTTCTTCTGTGTGGATTTATTTACTTCCTAAATGAGCACATAAGCTAGATTAACGGCTAAACTGCTGCTGAAGGACCGCACGTTGCTTTGTCCTCTTGAAGAGTGAGGACTACTGTAAAAAACATTTTATCAATGTCCCAGCTGTGTTTCTTTTGTGTCAGTAAAGGGGTTGTGAGTAAATTGGAGTGTGGACGTGCGTATGAGGGAAAGGAGGAGGAGTAATTAACTGATGCAGACAATTCTGAGAGAATGCAGAAAACACAAGGAACAGAGAGGGTGCAAATCACAGTTTTCTAAAGATCCACAGACTTTACTGCTCAGTCACTTGTGTTTAGCTGCTCTATAGGAATCTAAAATCAAACAAAAGATCTGAAAATAAGTAAAACAGCTCTCCTTTATACACCAACGCATCAGTAACCATCCTAATATGTCATATACAATAATATTTCACTCATATTTTTATATGAGTGTTTTTAAATTATGGTATCAGTGCTTCAACTTAAAAAAAAAAAATATTTGAACTCTTAAAGCAGGTCACTTTGAAGGTTTCATAAATGAGAAGTAATTTATCCTCCATTCAAAGACACGTACTTGGTTTTGCAGTAGGCCACCACACAAATGATGCCGACCACCAGCAAGGCCACACAGATGCCCGTGATCGTCAGCACCCGCCTCTGGTAGAGCTCCTCAGCCTCTGTGGGGGGAAACACACACACAAACCAACACACACATGTTCACGTGCACACACACATCCATGCGTTGCAGACAGATAATCACAGGAATACGGGCGCGCGCGCACACACACACAGACACACACATGTACAATATGAGCTCTTCTCCGTTGATGGTAACAACAGAAACAGGTCTCTCACTGTGATCTGCTGCCGTCCCCTGTGCTGTCTATGAAACAACTCCTGCTCTATCATGTCACATGGCATTCACTTTTAACTGTACTACAGTCACACAGTGATACTACAACACAGGAGTATTTCTACAAGTTCATAAAAACTTAAACGTAAACCTGCATCGTGACATTGACTTCCTGCTGTCCCTACACAAGTGTCTTAACAATCACCATGAGGATGTAATGCTGCAGATGGCACTGATGGGCTCTGAATGCATGCATGTATGAATGAGATCATTAAGAAGACAAAATTAAAAAAAAGCACTTAGTTCGAAGTGTTAACACCACAGTGGTCTTAGATTTTAAAAGTTTGGTATTCACAAAGTCATTGTAACTACAAGTGTCACATAACTTAAAGAAAAAAAAACAATTAAAAATATATATTGTTTTTATTAAAAATCAATATTTATATGCTTTTATATTTCCCACTTTTTGTCAGCAATTGAGGTGATGTTTTGGTGGAGAAGCCTTGTGACATACTGGAGGGCTGGTCTTGGCTTTTTCTGCAGAATTTTTATATATTTATTTATGTTGTTTATTTGATAGGGACAGTGCAGGTCAACATAGCGCCACATCCACTCGTACAAACAAGTTAAGAAGACTGATGTTCTGCTTACAGAGATTTTAGCTTTTGCTAAGTTTCCAAATCCTGTCCCTAGTTAGGCTTTTGGTGACAAAAAGAAGAAGAAAAAAATCAATTTATCTGGTCTCACTGTGACTAAACTGGACATTTTTTGTCAAAGTAAATATCATTTTTTTTAAAGCCTTGTTTGTTTAATATAACATTACAGTAACACCAGGCTGAAAAGCAGTCTGCTGTTGCCGATTTTACCTCAGACTACACATGGCATCACTGATGGGTGGGGTCGAATGTGATTAGAAAGGTGCTTTGTTGCACCCATGCATAATTAATAGTGGATGTAGCCACCATGGTGTCATCCATTAGTTTGTGGGCTATAGTTTTTGAAATGTCGTGTTTGGCTTTATGGCTATCAGCATCTTGGTTTCTGGAGCCATATGTGGACAAGTGGCTGGAGCTGTGGAAGAGCTGACGAGATAGCTGGCAGCTATCTATCAGTCAAAGCAACCATGCCCTCAATTGTGCTAAATGTAAGCCTTAATATAATTTAAATAATAGAGTGGTTTAAAAGGTCACCCCTCAGCTTTCAAACTGTAAACATATTCATGTCTGCTCTAAATTAAGCGTTTAATATGGGGCTCTGTGAGGATTGACTTGCTTCATTTTACATCTCCTCAAGCTGCAGCTTGCCTGCACCTGCAACTACACCCAACAGTGATGTCACAAGGTCCGGAAGTACACCTCTTCATGATTGTATGCAGGTAAGAAATTAAAATACTGGATGTCAATAAAAACAATATCCTCAGTAGTGTAAAGTTACTTTAAAATAACATTTATTTAACCTAAACCTACTTTTAAAAAAAAGAACAGAAAAGTTGTTTAGTTTCCTTTCCTTGACCTTTAGCTTAAATAAAAGAGTATTTTACCGACCATAGCAAACTTTTCATGGCTTATAAAACAGACTGAACAGATAGAGATAAGACTTAATATGGTAATTGATATTGTTCTGATGTTTGAGTGACATCTTATAATTTATTACATTTGCTTCATATTGTCTATTTTATCACAGACAACTAACTTTTTTTTAAAAAAAGCAATTGGACTAACATTTTTTACTCGCAAAAAAATATTGTCAAGTTGTCAAAACTTTTTTAAATCATTGTACTTTTTGCTATTTTTACACTACAAAGTGTTTGATGGTAACAGTTTTACAACACTTATGTTACAGGGCAAACTTGCCCCTGAGAACCTCTGTAGACAGATTTGGATCACAGTACACTGCACTACTTTCTACTCATTAAGTTCTCACTGGTTTTTGATGATGTTCTGTGAATACCTTGCCATCTTTGTGCATTTAAGTTAATTCAGGGCCGTCTGTGGTGTAACACTCCATGTTGGAACGGAAAGCGCAACGACACGATGACAGAGGGAGCGACAAACAGAACAAAACATGAGAGGAAAAAGGAGGAAATAAAAGGAGAAAAGGCTAAGTGGTGAGGAAGGAGGGGCAGGAAGAAACACAGAGACAGAAGAGAGGGAGAGGAGGGGGGGCTGAGAGAGGAGGACGGTCCAGG
>JAPZDX010000021.1:8785443-8798353 GCA_029783625.1 Naso annulatus
ACTACAGATGAAAATTAGCTTGTAGCTAACTCTGGTACAGCTAAGAGCTGTGTACTGTCCCTGTCAAATAAACAAACTAATAAAATAATAAAATAAATACAATAAGTGTACTTATTTTAGATGTATCTAACTGCCTACTTAAACATGCATTGTGTTTTATGCGTTATACATGTGACTCTTTTTCCATGTGTACTTTTTTTTTAATAAGAACTGACAAGCTTATTTATTTTCTCCAACTAAAAGTCACCTCTTTCATACTAACCAGTTCTAAAAGGAGTCTACTCTCTTACCCTTACAAAAACACATCCACCCTTAAATCACATACATGTTGACCTCATCCACTTCCCTCCAAACACTGACCATGTCTGCCAGAGCGATGTAGAGGAACATTCCTCCTGCCAGGGCAAAGATCCAGTTGGGGGAGAAGCTGTTGCCGGCCAGGATGCCAAAGCCCATGCCCAGGTAACAGCAACAAGCCGACAGGAAGTTAAAGAACAGAGCCTGCTGTATGCTCATGCCAGCATTGAGGAGGATCACAAAGTCTCCTGAGAGCAGAAAAGAAGAAAGAATGACAAAGAGAAGAAAACGTACCACAGAATCAACAGAAACAAAGACGATTTTCTCATACTAAATACACAAATGAAAATCATTTGGATGAATAAGAAGACTGACTTGCATCCCGGTGGAAGTTCAAGGCAGCAAACATCTACTTGCTCAAATCTCGTATCTCCAACTCACCCAGCTCATGGGGGAACTCCTCGCACAGGATGGCCACAGAGGTGCTGATGCCCTGGAAGACTGAGGCTGTAAAGGAGGCGCCAATAGCCAAGCCGTCGATGAAGTTGTGCAGGCCATCGCTCAATGTGATCATCCAGGCCAACGTGCCGATGTCAGAATAGGAAGTTCCCTTTAGCCAGTAGCAGCCGCCGCCACCCGTGCCAGATCGCCCCCCGCTGTCTGGGCTCTGGGAGTCCTGGGATGATCAGAGTGAGAGACGGAGCAGCAGAGTTTAAATACATGACGACAGAGCAGCAATATGCAAATTTTACATCAAGAGCAAGGACCTGTTCTACGTAATTTGAAAATTAGGCTACAAACACAAAATGTGAAGAACCTTATATCATGACGCCTCTTACGTCAGTGGTGTTGATCCTTGTCAAAGGCTAAATATGTCTATGAAATACATAGGAGGGTTTACAGCGGCCACAGACTCCAAATATAATCCTTCATGGTATTATTTTATCAGTGTAAAAGTTAATTAAATGTTTTAAGATTGGCATGCAAAATGTGAGAACATGATGGTTTCATGAACTCACTCTCAGTTGTGAAGATCCACTTATGAGAAAAATACAAAAGAAAAAAAAAAAGAAAAAAAAAAGGAATGACATCACAGGGAATGACGTCACAGGGAATCGAGTCCTCACCTGTGGTGTCTGTGCAGGACTGAGCATGAGCTCGCCCTCCCCTGCGTCCACCTTCCCCAGAGCCAAACTGCTGGCTTCTCCGTTCTGTTGCAGCTTCTGCTTCTCCCCCTCCTCCACATCCCCGTCATGCGTGGGGTAACGATCTGCACCGGGGTAATGACTGTGACCGTGGCTCTGTGAGAGACAAGGCAAATAGATAGGAATCAACAAATAACAGTAATTGATTGGAAATGTGATTTCTAACAAAGAGCTTTGGTACATAAGTAAGACCAGCGAAGGTTGGGTTGACTTAAAATTAAACTGAAACACAATGTTTCCATGAATCCTCCTCAAATGTCCTGTGCTGCTTTTGTCCTAATCGAGCATCCTGTGCTACGATTAGTTCTGTGATACGAACTACACTACAGCTTAGCAAGCCAAACGCATAGGAGTTAACACTAATTCACTCAATTTTTTTATATTATCCATGAAGGTTTGACTCCAATGATCATCAATGAAAGCCTAGAGACGAGGTGAAAAGACATGACAGGACATAGAAAATTTTTCTTAACAGGTGTTTTATTGCCCTGAACAGAGCCTTTCAGGCAGTATTCACACTGAAGCTGACCTCTTCAAATCAAAACAAAAAGCAGATTGTGTGTGACATTTTATTAAAGTTTGCTATGACAGAGCCTCAGGTAAGCATTAGTTGGAGTACAACACTCCTGGAGGGAAAACATTGGCCAGAGCAGCTACACTTACTTTCTATTAAACAAATTACAAAATTACACTCCTGCCCTACCAAATGTGTTGACGCAGACACTTTCTGGATATGTTAATGAGCTTTTTTGCCCCTTTTTGCAGTGAAAGGAAAAACCTGACAGCAGTGCCAAATTGGGTCAAAGAGCGTCTGTAATTGGATCAGCGGGTCGACATGTTGTTAATTAGGTTGGCTGAATGGACCACATGGCTGAGCCACACTAACCACAAGGTGGAGCAAACGTCCCACAATCCTTCCCCTACATGTTCTGCAACTTTTTTAAGAATGAAAGCAACAGCTGTGGGATACAAGAAGAACATCTGCAGCTCATTGTTTCTATAAAGCTGGTTTCAAAAATTACATTAGGAAAAAACAAACAAACAAAAAAACCGTTGGATCACTGCTGTTCCTTTATCAGGTCTCTATTTCAGGTGAAAAACTGTTTCAGCAACAGCCACACACAATACTACTACAACTTTGGCAAATAGACAGAGAGGGCACAGTTGCCAAGTTGCCAAGAGCCATAAACAAGCCACACCTGAACAGCTCAAACTGTCAACAGGAACACATGCAAACTAACCTGATCACATCACAGTAAACAGAGAACTGCATGCAAATGGATACAAACGTAAGTCTGGCATTGATAGAGAGCTACGTCTGTAACCAAAGAGACCAGCCTTCACACGTGTACATGAACCTCGTCTTTGTCTTTGTCTACACATGTTAAATAATGAAGTGTATTGCAACTATGGTTGAAAGTGATGATTATTCCTATTATTTATAAATTACTGTAATTTTTGCTTGAGGAATTAATTTTGTAAAATGGCAAAACTAAAGGAAGATGGAGAAGGACAAATCTTTATTACCTTTTTTTGGTTCAACAAAAAGTCCAAAAAACTAAAATATTCAAATAACAACGGCGTCTGAGAAGCTGTAACCAGCTGATGTTCAAAATCTTTATCTGATAGACGACTTGAATGATCAATCAATTATAAAAAACTGAGAACTTAATGTCTGTGCACAAATTCACACACTCGTAGCAGAGGCGAGTGGGAGCGCTGGAAACAGACACATCAATGGCACAGCCATCAGGGGCAAACTGGAGTCAGTGTCTTGCCCAAAGGCATTTTAGTGGCACATGAAGAGCGGAGGAGTCGGGGATCAAACCTTAGACGTTCCAATAAGTAACTGTGAGTAATCTACCTCCAGAGCCACAGCCGACCATGAAACCGAGTAACACTTAAGGACTTTAAACCCAACCAATAAATGATTTATCAGATCAAAATATCTCATGCCTGGCAAGCGAGAATCTTCAGTAGATTTTATTGATGCTTTCCCCGTGTAAAACAGAAAAGCCAAACAAAGGGGACGCAATTCTATTCTGAAGGTCACATAAAAACACGTGGCATATTTTCCAGTCTACTACAGTATGTACAATAGGAGGCAAGTTACATACAAGGGTGTGTATATTTACTTTGTGTACAGATCAGAGGGGCAGTAACTTCATCAGTATCTCTGCTCTGAACCTCCTGTCCGACTGGTTGAACCTGCCGCTGATGTTCAGATGGCACACGAGCGAGCGATTCAACCGTAGGTCACGATGATGCTCACAGGATAAGAATCACAGAAAATCGATTGCTGCTTTTTAACTTGACAAAATATTGGCGAATGAAAGAATGAGAAAAATATAAAATATAACTACTGCATGATCAACTTCGTATTTAAAAAAAAAAAAATCCACTAAACTACTTTTAATCCGCAATGCTGAATCTTCACTTAAGGTTCAATGACCCAGAAAACCTCTCGTTGTTTGTAGCAGGTTAATCATACATCATTATCATAACTGATAATGGAAACGTAAGAACACTGTTAGGGCTGAGTGATAATTCTCCAATTTTCAGTTTTTAATCTTGAGTAGAATCACATAGTGACGTGATCAGTTTTTGTTTTCTTTTGTTTTGTTTTACAGAACATTGTTGTGTCTGTTTCACACCAAATTGAAATAAAAGTAATTAAAAATGAAATATGAAAGATTTTATTTTGCATCTGTTGAGAGTTTTGTCAAACTTCATGCAAAGCAATTGAAATCTGTTCATCGCATTAAAGACTAATTTGTTTATTTACGCATGATTCTTGTGCACATTTACCATGTTCACGACATGCACCAATATTACAAAAATATTGTTAGAATTAAATTCTTACTGATTTCAACAGAGTAGCTGTGCTTCCTGCTGTGACAGTGTTTTTTAAATGATACAGTTAAAAAAAATCTCATATCACTCGGCTGTTGCGTGAGCTGTCACACTTGAGGGCTCAGAGCGTGACTTTATCCAAACTCTTCCCGATTATAGGAAATTGCTAACAGGAAAGTCAAGGTCACAGCAGTTTCTCCTTTGCTTTGGAGTCCTGCTTTCGAGTCCTGCTTTCATGCTCGTCATACTAAGCTGTGTTTATGTGCGCCGGCCTTGGATACAAGCGGATTTAACACTCCATAAATACAAACTCAAAGACAGTTTTGTTATTACACAGATGATGAGTCAGTGCCTAACCTTGTTTATTACTTCAGTCTGGTCAAATCTACGTGCTGTTCTTGGCAGTCATCTTAAGAATTTGGCTTATGTTGTCTTATGATTCTCAAGACTGTTGCCCTCTCATTAAATAAGAGCGGTTTTTGTGACTTATGCACGTTCAGTTTTGGTTAGAACACCAACTTTTTGGTTTCCTTGGTCTTAAAAGCACAATATGTCATTTCTGCCTCTAAAAGGTCTCTTTATCAAAACAATTAAAAGATGTAGTTTGATGAATTTCTGAACACCTGGGAACAAAAACTTACCACAGTGGAACCTTACCTACATATTTACCTTAAAGGTGGAGTCAGTAGGATTTTACTAAAAAATAAAATATAAACATATACAAAATTAATGCTGCTCAATCATCACTTCTGGGCCTCTGTGTATGTGTGTCGGTGACTGTGTATGGAGACACACCGCCCTCTACCTGTATTTTGATGTTTTGGCTGACTTGGGACCTGCTTAGGACTAGACTGGGTTGGAAGGGGGTGCGTTTCCCCCAGCCAATGACGCGCGCAGATGAGGTTGAAAGCAGCTGAGCACAACTACTGGATGCTGTCCAGACTGGTGAAAGTTACGAATGTGGACAAAGAGCAAAGAAAAGGAAATATAGCCCCAGTGAACAAGCGGATAAAATTTGTTCCAGAGTGAGAGTGAGTCTTGGTTTGGCTTTCAGCCGTTTTGGAGCACTGAAGGAGAGGCTGGGAAGAGTGATGCAGAGTTGGGCTACTTTGTGATGTCCAGGTAGGTGTAAACACTGGCGGTTAGCTTGTTAGCTTGCTAAATTATCGACTTCTCCATTAAACACATATAATATTCCTGTGAAGCTTGCTGCGTAACGTTAGGCAAACGGTACAGCAGTACATGCTAAGTTACGATACTTCTGGTGCTTTGAGCTGGGAGGAGGGGCCCAGTTTGAATGTTGTGTTTACAAACGGCAACGAATGAATGCCACTGACTTTACCTTTAAGGATATACTTATTGCTGCCATTGTTTTTTGCCAGTTCCCCACCACCTCAATCTAACAATAAAACAATACAAGGCGAATTTCACAACAGTCTTGCTTTGTACTCACCCCTTGTTTCTGTTTGAGAAGCACTCTGAGCACCTTTTCAGTGAAGAAGAAGAGGTAAAAGCCTCCGAACACCACTGCAGACTTCGACACGTAGAAATCCACCATGGGATCGAAACCAAAAGCCTACCATGCAGGAGAAAAGATGGTGTTAGCTTGTAATGAATATTTATCAAAGCTGTTATTACACATTTATTGCCTGACATCCCTCACTGCCCATACTTTTGAAATGAGGTGTTGTTTGAAATAACTGTCATGCAATGATTTAGCAGGTTTTTGAGAGAAAACAATTAGCGGTTAGTGAACTGCCTGTTTTGAATTCTACGCTGTGTTGTCTTTAGTCTGAAGACAAGAGTAAAGTTTATTTATGGCTGAGTAAAAAAAACAAACCATTTCCTGAGGTTTGTATTCGCTTTCAGGGTTAATTGCTTTTTTCTCTGTGGAAACGTTCACACTGCTGCGTGTCTTTGGATAGTTTTACTTTAGTTTGTTGTTAAATGAATACGTGAAAAACAAAATCAGCTTGAGATGACATCCTCTTAAGATGTTGCAGAGGTATGTCACAGCAGCCTTTACTCTGACAGACAGGTGGAATTATGTACGCAATCATCTCACCTTCAGTAAACACAGCTTCCCATAAATCAAACCACTTCAGCTCTGCAGTTCACAAAAATGGTTTTCTTATTATTCATCCAAGGTGAAGTGATGCAATGAATAACACAACAGCTGTGAACTCAGCCATGATGGGTGTGTACAACGTCTAGACGGCATTCTAAGACCTTAACAGGAAGTTGTACATGTTTGTGGGTTATGCAACTCCAACTTTAAACTTCAGTGTGTTTTCATGAACCTAAGCTTCCTTCAGTCACCTGACAGATGAGGGTTAAAGATTAAAAGAACACTTCACAGGTAAATCTCTTCCGTAGAGACTTGATTATGGGCGTTGGTACTTGATAAGGTTTCTAATCCCTCAATTCCACTTAGCTCTATGATGTTATGGGCAACAGTTAAGTATGTAAAGACTTCAGAGATGTGAAGTGGTAACTACCAATTGATTATCATGGCATCATGTGGACAAAATGCCTTCACTGGGTAGAAATTTCTGTTCTTTGTCTATTAAGAAAAAAAGGGGAAGAGCATTACAATATAGTGCAAGTCATTTCCTTTGCTTTATTTGCATATTTGGAACAGAGCTGATTAAACAGCAATGGAAAGTAATCAAGTTGCATTACTTTATTATATGGATACCTGGAATACGTTACTGATTACACTGTTTATTGTATAAGGGAATTAGTAATTGTACTAGGATTCTTTTTTTTAAGTAACTCTCCCAAACTTGCTTTTTATTTATTTTTTAAATGTACACCTTTTTTAACAACAGAAATTCATGCATTTAATTTTGATGGAAACATTGCTTGTTGCTAAATTTAGTTTATTTTGACACTACATTAGTTAACAGCAAGATGGTTTACACTGACTGTGATGAAGAATCATAAAACACAGCATGTGATGATTTTTTTTTCACATCCTGTGTTTTACAGAAGGGACAAATACTCCATAAACTGTCTGTAGGCAGACTATCTTAATTAAGTGTAATCAAATATTCTATGGGAAATTCGGTGAAAAAAAAATCTGTATCACTTGGTCTGTCCTGAAATGACCCAACCACCCCGCACTGAGGCTCTGTGAAGGAGCTGCAGCTAAGTGAGTCACCGCAGCATCGACACTACCTCTGGGATGAGCTGAAACAGGGCGTTGGAGTAGAGCGTGCCAATGGCCAGGGCTATGAAGTAGAGCAGCAGTCGCTTGTAAAAGGTTTTCTTCATGAAGGGCACCACGCTGGCCCCGACCAGCGAGCAAAGAGAGATCAGTGTGACACACAGGATTCCATAACCCCAAACTGATCAACAGAAAAGAGGCAGAGAATAGAAAGGGGAAGGTGAGAGCGAGAGAAGGGTAGTTAGTTGAGACTGAATTTCATCAGATTTATCACCAGAGTTAGAAAAAAATAAATAAAAAAATAGAGAACACCACACAGTTAATTCCCTGCAAAGAAAGGAAGAATTAAATGAAATCAACCTGAGAGAAACAGAGATTTCAAAGGTACCTGCAAGTCTTTCCAGAGACAACAGGCTTATTTGTCCATTGAAAACAGATCAACAAGTGACACCACCATTCATTTGCATTTAAAGACAATAATGTGTTGTCCTTCGAAGCTGTGCTCAAATCCCATGCAATTCTTTTGATAGAGAGGGTGAGGAAATTACCCTCTCTATCAGTACTGAAACGTTGTGCACGGACGCCCACACACACACACACACCCACACACACACACACAGACACAGACACACACAGACTTTGTCCTTATCAGCTCAGGTGCATCTGTATCACTGTCCCAGCCTCAGGGCACACACTTGCTATCACTGCAGACACAAAAGGGGGCAAATGAACTTTAAATAGCCCAACAGTAGCAGAAGAAGCCCTGCTAACAGGCTTCACGTTTCAATTTGAAGGACGCTATAAGGGTACTGCGCTCCATTTCTCCAGGATTGTTTTACACAAACTGAAATTTATGATTCCCAAAGCCCACAAAGCAGAATGAGTCAAACACTGTTTTCAAGTAAGATGTTCTACATGCTGCAGTGGTAGAAGAATTAGATGAACCATCTATCCAAGAAAAACTTCCTGGCATAGCTGGTCTATATCTCAATGCAAGGGACAAAGATACACACATACAATGCTCCCCCAGTGATCAATGATGCAGTCAAGAAGAGGAAGAAAAACTCTTTCACAGTACCTATTAGAGCCCGAGAAAACCAGAAAGAGAAAACAAAGGCAGGAAGAGGAGGAAATGACCACCGGAAAGACAAAGGATCACTTGACCAACTGTGCCCCAGTTTTTGTAAGCCAGCCAAGTGGCACCAAAGTGAACTAAAGAGCATTTTGTGTTTGCGTTTTTGAGAAGCAAAAAAGTGTTTACAGTCTTTGAAGTGATACATAGATAAAGCTGTAGATAGAGATGTGTGGATGGATGGCAAACCTCTGGCAGGAGCTGCAGGATGGCAGTTGAGTACAGCGTGCCAATGGCAAGAGCGATGAAAAAGGTGAGCGCATACTTCATATACCGCGTCCTCATGAGAGGCACGATGAAGACGCCGGTGAGGGAGAAGGCATTGATCACTGTCACACTCACAAAAGAAAAGCCCCACACTGGTGGAGAGTGGCAGGAATGTTGGATGGAAGAAAGAAAGCATAACATTAAAACAAACTGCTATGCATAATGTGTAGTAATGTGGCTGTAACTGCAATGAGCTATGCATCATCAATCAAACAACTTTGTTTTTCAAAACCAATTAATTTAAACCCAGCTCTGTTAGTTTAAAAACATCTTCTTATGTAAAAGGTGGTGAAAATACTCTAAGACTTTAGAAAAGTACTTTAACTCAGCGGTTCGCAGCATCCCGTTTGGGATCCTGCAAAGTAGTTGAGAGGTGATTACTTAGTGCATAAGAAATCTGTGCACATATTATGTATACATTTATAAGTTCTTTTACTTCTGCTTTTCTTTGTAAGAAAAACTGGATGGTTTTACCTTTTGGGACCTATAACCATGATTCCAATGAAACTATTTAGAAAGGGACATCACTCTTTGTTTAAAGTGCTCTTAACTCAGTCATATAAAACTATAAAAGAAGAGTTCATGAAGAAATTGTTTTCATTTAAGGTTCTCAAACCAAAAATGTCAGGAACCACAGCTTTAACTTTCATACCTGTAGAAAGGAAATCAGGTTAGTATGCATTAGTTAAATGTCTTTGTGCCATTTTTGTTTCAGGCTCTATCAGCTGTGAAGTTACTGGGAAAAAAAGGATAAGGGCAGAGGGATTGACGGTCTGTTCTGTAGTATGGTGTAACTTCTCCACACTGAAAAAAGGAAACAAAACCTAATGAGGGCTGGTGGTGAAAGCAGAGGCACATTTTTCCTATAAGATGTAGACTGATTGTAGTATTGAACAGGGCCCAGGACTGTACCTTGAGGAACACCACCCTGCTAAAAACTGTTGCTGGCTCTGCTAATATTTACTCTCTTTTTGAACAAAACTCTCAAAGAAAGCAAAGCAGTCTCAAAAATGAAAGTTATTCTTCTAACCGTCCCTTCTTTCATAAAGGTAAAACCAATGCAGTTTTTAATGCCCCTGGAAAACAGCCTGTCTGTGGGGAAAGGTCAATACTGTGCAGTAATTCAGCTGACAAGTACTCAAAGCTCATCTTAAGATAGCTGTCAAGGACATCAAGTGCACAAGTAATAAGAAGATATCATTAAATCCGCGTCAACACCTGTAAAACTTTTAAAAGGGTTCTGGTTAGGGGAGGAATAGGTTTCACTTTAACAGGACCAATGATGAGTCTGAACAATATATTTGACTGAATGCAAGTTATTTAATCTATGTAAAGCCAATGCATGATATTCAGATAAAAAGAATAAGATCAGGATGTATAAGTCAGTCAAATATGCGGATAGATGAATTTCCATGGCATCGTCTTCCTGCTGCTGGCAGATCTTCACAGCCTAGACAAGGAAAAACAGGTCTGGAGCCAAAATAAGCCTTCAGGGGCGAGTGTGAAGCCAGCTGAGGGCATATGAGTGGATGATAATGAAAAACAAATTTGTCAGTGGTGAGGTAGAGATAGAGCCAGAGCTCGAGGTCACTTAACAACTCTACTGGTCAAGGCTGAAGTTAGTGTAAAGACTGGTTCAACTGGGTTAAAAAGTAAAAACATTTTTAAGCTGGCTCAGGATGGTTACAACACACAGTAATCCATTTTTTAAAAGAAGATAAATCCACTGATGCCAACAGTCATGTTGTTTTTCTTTTTGTGGAAATCAAAAAAGTCCTATAAACATTCCTGAAGTATTGTTACTTTGGGACATTATTTCTGCTGCAGCTTTGAGGGCAGAACATCTCAGAAGTTGACCATGTTCTCCAAGTCTGTAATTACTTGGCTTTTTATACCAACCACATACTATGTATATGCCCATTTGACTTCCATTCAGCAAGAACTTAAAAGTTAATCAACAGCCTACACTGCACTCCACATTTCTGAGAACTTTGGAAGGGATACAGATGCCAAAATGGCTTCCAGGGCTCTCAAGGACATCCTCGTGGGTGTGTACAGTCTGCAGTCTGTGTGAAGCCTGTATGGAGTTACAAAGGGTCAGCAGCCAAGGAAAGAAGAAATGTGTTCCTGTACCACTGTCTTCACTGTACCTATACAAAATCTCTGCTACATACCTGTCTGACATAACTCTCTGCTCCATTATGCTGACTGTGGCAGACTCTCAAAAGCATGTGTGGGTTCTCAGTCAAACCGAAAAATGCAATCTGAGCTTTGGCTAACTGTCCATGCTTATTTTGGCTTTAATATCCTTTGGGGACATCATGATATCACCATCTCTAGGCAACAAAACACACATTTGTAGCTGAGATCTGATGAAGAAATGTGTTTAAGGTCTCACTGCATGAGGTTTTGGTAATATTTTAACTGAAAATATGGTTGAATAAATGAGAAAACACAGGGAAAATCTCACTGATGATGATGTGCACACTTCAGGAGAAAAATCGGTAAACTACAGGACGAAAAGATTAAGAAGCTGAAAAAGATAAGCTGAGCAGTGAGCTGTACCAAAATACAACACAAATGCTATCCCAATTTGTATACATACAAAATACACAACACTGTATACTGCAAACCTGCAGTACACAGATTTACCTTTGTTTGAATATACTTACTTTCTGATCATGAATAAAATCTTTCTTTTTTCACTGACAATGTAAATAACACAATTTTCTTTAACAAAAGACAAAAACAAAGTACATTCCACTCTGACAGAGTGACATAACTTCATCAAACTCTCTTTGTCTCTCAGTCCCAAGCCCATATGTTTATACTCATAGGTCACAGATATATAAATTTTGTTTGTTTGTCTTTTTAAAAAAAGGCTAAATACTTTTCTTAAAAAACAAAACAAAACAAAAATCCCACAAAACTGGGCAATGAGGCTGCAACAAATGTTTCTCAGTTCAGTGTAAATCCCACATTGTTGGGGGCAATGTTCAGCTGCAGATTTGGTACACTAATGAGTAATTATGGCAGCAGGGAAGTGTATGTGGGACTGAGTGAAAATAAACTCCAGGGGCCAAGTTCATTGTATGGCACCTAATGTCAAGTTATGGCTCACTGATGCTTTCGGTAGTCTTTCAAGCTCTGTGGCACAGAGAAATAACCTACATCAAGCTTTGGCTATTCAAACAATCCTTGTAAGATTCACCTGACATATCCTTTAAATTCACAACAGAATGTAACCTGATGTTAAGTACGAGAAATTTTACAAAATATCTGACATTTTTTCTTTTATTCATCATTAACAAGTCAGCTCTCTGCTCACCTTCAGCGTCTGAGGGTCTGGGGGAGGTTTCACCACTCTGCTCCTCCTTATTTTGGGCCCTGCAGGTGCCAGCATCCAGCTGCTGCAGCATGGTGGGGCACAGCTCCTGTAAGCCTCGCCCATCCAGTCGTGACTGCTCGCTGATGCTGTAAATAGCCAGGGTGTCTGCAGGCAAGCACTGGTAAGAAAAATTTCCTGTCAGTCAGTTAGCAAAAAGAAGTTTCTGTTTTCTCTTCAGAAATTCCAGTTTGTTTCACCCACAACTTGCTATGTAGAGTGAACAAACCAGTCAAACAGCACCTACAGGTAACAATAATTCTCCATTCAATCCAAAATTTATAATTTATTGAGTGACAAACCTCACCTATTCATTTGGGAAGAGACTCTGTGAAATATTAATGGATATCACACTGCATTGCATTTCAGATGTCATTAGGACCAACTTAGAGACAAATGATGAAGCAATTTCATGACAGACAGTATTCAAAAATATTTAAAAATTGATCGACTGTCATTTCTCAAGGAAAAACACCAAACTTTTACTTGTTCCAGCTTCTAAAATATGAGAATTTGTTGCATTTCTGTTTTACATATTCTAAGTCTTATAAATTTGGATTTTGTTGGTTTGACAAAACGAAGACATGTAAACACATCATCTT
>JAPZDX010000021.1:8810429-8822045 GCA_029783625.1 Naso annulatus
CATTTCTCTGATATTATTTTTCTGTTTAACTAAGATTTCCAAAGCAGGATTCTTATTTGTAACTGAGTGTTTTCTGTCTGTGAAACTGCAGCTGTTAATTGAGTAAATGATCTAAGTTCATGTTCCTCCACTACCAGCCGTTACTGGGAGTTGCTTCCTGTTCGCTTCCACGGTAATCCCAGTGATCGGCCCCACCAGGATCACTCTGTGAGCCAGTGAATACATTGCGAAACTGAAACTGGTCCTCTGCCACTTTCACAATCCTGTTCTGTCTGTATGTGCTCTGCAGGGTTGCCGCTGTACTCCAGACTGCAGCAGCTGCGGCGGCCGACACTGCCAGCTAAATTAGAGCCTGGATGCAGCTTTGTGTTTGGCAACATGGAGGAAATGATGTCAGTCACCGTGATCATACGTAACCGTGGGAACACACAAATGGCAAACTGACACAGCAAGTCTATTTCACAGACATACAGTTGAGACAGCCTGTTACAACCCGTTGGCTACCAAACCGGCATGACAACTAACAGATTTTTTGCTTCATCCAGCGTGTCCTCAATCTGGGAAGCAACAATGACCTTAATATGACTGAGACGCCAAACACTGATGTGAACAGTAAGCCTGAGCTGAAGTTTAATTCCTTTTTTCATTTCAGAACGGTACGTGCTACTCCTGAACTGAGATGTGCACATAAGGTGACACAAAAGAATAAAATAATGATCCAGAATTCTAATATCTTCCAACATGGAAAAGTTGCCAGATGCTCTTTGAATGGAGTTTATAATCCGCTTTCATGCTTGAATGAGTCTTTTGTGATATGTTTTTTTTTGTGTGTGTGAGTGTCTGTGTGTGTGTGTGTGTGTATGGATACAACAAAAAAGTAATATATTCACATTATGTGATTCACAAATCTCCTACTGGCTCCATTTATTTTTGACTTGTGTAAATACTGGATGTGCTGTATAAATGATGAACAGAGTAAAGTGGAAGATTGTCATGTCTTTGCTTTCAGCTCATGATTCTTTCAGATTGTGTTCATCTCCCACCGTATGAGACCAATTAGTTAAAAAACAAGCAAACAGACACACACAAATTATTTAAAAATAGTTTATTAAATATTTTTTTTGATTAGGTATCATAAATACAGAAAAACAACAGGTTATATTTGTGTGTTCAGCAGTGAAAAAGGGAAGGTCCTCAGGAGACCATCTGTTCTCAGGGGTCTTTGGGTGTGAGTCTCACTGGGACAGCTGAACCAAATCCCACAGCACCAGCTGGGAGAATTAAGCCTAGAATAAATAATGGGTAGACAGGACACCTTTGGTTGAGGACAGAACAATGTCTTGACAGGAACACAAATGGATTCTGGGTGCTAACGGCCTCAGCTCTCCCTCCGCTGACAGGGCAGAGTTGGCTCCTCTAGTGGTGTCGCCCATCCATGGATAAAATCCAGAGAGGAGCTGTCACATCGTCCTTCACCTGCATCTTTTTAAACCGTCTCCTCTGGTGAAAGCCTACGCCAGGATTTCATTTCCCTTTAAAAAAGGATCAACAGAAAAATATTAGTCCACATTTTCACTCCATTTCTCTGTGATATTAAAGCGGTATACCACAAAGTCAAAACTTACACATTACTGCCAGGCATTATCCTCTCTTGATGCTGCTTTGTCAGACTGAACCTTTTGAAAAACGCAGGCAGTTTGAGTTTTGTTCTGGCAGACCTGGAGGAAGCGCTGGAAAGTAAAAAGTTCCTTTGTTAGACAGTTTTTTACTCCTGCAACGAAATGTGGCCCAGCAGAGCTGAGGTGCTAATGAGAGGCTCAGTGGACAAACATAGTGATTAACATGGACGTGTGAATTCGTGGGAATGACTGGAATGTTTTGGATACAAATTCCAGTTCTTGAAACTCAGCACTGCTAGGAACGAGACAATATTTTTCAGTGTCTGGTCCTTTTAATTTTTCTGTCCCAACTTTGCAGCACAGTTAACTTTTTAATTCTGACTTTAAAGAACTTCATAATTCATGGGACACAACAAGAGGGTCAAAGGTCACAAAGTCATCAGCTGATGTAAGAAGTTCTGTAAAAAAGCTCATAAACAAGATGGAAACTGAGCCTACAACTGTGTCACGCTAACTCAAGTTCTTCCTGAGTAAATGTCTGTTAAACCCACCATTCTGCCGATTGTTTAGTCTCCATCCTCTCCTCCTCTGTTTTTTGCTTCAGTCCATCCTCGTCCTCCTCATCCTCAGCCACCTCCTCTTCCTCTGGTATCTGCTCCCACAGCTGGCTGTTGACCCACAGAG
The DNA here is from genome assembly GCA_029783625.1 of Naso annulatus. NCBI lineage: Eukaryota > Metazoa > Chordata > Actinopteri > Acanthuriformes > Acanthuridae > Naso > Naso annulatus. The sequence continues at coordinate 8,812,733 of JAPZDX010000021.1, forward strand.
CTTCCTGCAGGCTCAGGCCGCGGCCTATGCAGGTCACCCGCCGACACAAAGGGCAGCTCACAGTGAGAAAGCCACTCCTGGCCTGGGACATAGTCTCTAGGCACGGCTCGCAGAAGGTGTGCCTGCAGTGGAGCACCCGGGGGATCCGCTCCATCCGCGAGAAGGGCAAGAGGCAGACGCTGCACTCGCCGTCCTCACACAGAACCATGGCCAGGCTAAACTGATAAACCACGAAATGTAACAAGGCAAATGCAAGGATCAAAATGAGTCTTTCTGGATGATCTTGATCCCGTAAGTCCCACCACTAATCACCAACCATCAGCTGATAAGGGCTTGCTGAAGTAGATGGTTGCTGCAGGTCCCAAGTTCCAAGTTCGTGTTTATCTGCCAAATAAAATTTGTTTTGATTGTAAAATGTGCTGCTGGATAGCAATTATAAACCCTTACACAGCAATAATTTTAGGAAATCAAGCAATTTTAGCCACATTAAACTTAAAAGACATCATTTATCTAAATTATTTTAATTAAGGCTTAAATTGTAATGTTATTTCAGTCTAATGCAGGAGGACGAGAAAAGTCAACAGTATTCAGACAATAAAGCCTTGAAAAAAACACTGTAATTAATAACCATAACATAAAGCAGTATCCACCACATCTACCATTAAACAATACATTTTAAGGAAAAGCTTTAAAATGTAATGGTAGTGATAATAATAATGTAAGTCTATAAAATCTACTTACCGTATACTTAATGAGGGGTAGGTATCTATTTATTTTTTCCCAGAACCGGGGCAGTGCTGCTGTTTTAGAGTGTTGTCCCTTTGGAGTGTTCAGCACGGCTACACTGCGGTTAATAGACAGGGAGAGCTCGTCTGCCGCCTGTTAACAGTGTCTGGTGTATTTGTGGGGGCGGAACCAAGAGTTGCTCTCTGTTCTCACGGACCAAACCCTCACAGCGTAACAGCTGGGGAAGCAGAGGGGCAGAGCCGCTTTGTTTAGTTTTTGACTGAACCTAGGGGGAGGACCGGGAGTTGGAGGTAGGCGGAAGGAATGGGGGAAGAGTTCAGTAGAATGAAGGCATAAAATGATTACAAAACGAACTAGGAGCTAAATTATTCAAAATGACAATGACATCATTGTAAGTGTTGATGTAGGCTGTTAACACTGAGCGGTGGATGACCAAGTTACTTCATCGTTATAAATGAAGAAAACAAAAAGCATGGGCTCGTCCGGGATTTGAACACGGGACCTCTCGCACCCAAAGCGAGAATAATACCCCTAGACCAACGAGCCACGTTGTAAAAGCCCTCGGTCCTTAAGATGATCTACTATAGTCCTATTGATTTGTGAAAAAAATACTGCTTTTGATTTACTAATATTAGAACAATTATTTAATCAATTCAAAGGAAAACATCGGGTTGGAAGATGACTGCGCATGCGTGCATCAGATAAAAAAACAACAACTCGGAAACATATCCGGGAAATGCTAAAAAGGTTTGTTTTGAGTAAATACCTATGACAATTAAAACCAGATCCTGAATCAATAAATTTTCTGTATATTCAAGTAAATCTTATCATAAAAAAAATTATTTGTCCAGATGCACGTTTTGTTCTATTGCAGTGACCATCCAAAACAAACGAGCATATTACCGAATGATATAACACTATTCAGCTAAATACTGTGCTCTCACAAAACAAATTGTGAAAAGAAAATATATTTAATCTACAGCGACTATTTTGTAGCTATTAATAATTACCATTTGATATCATATTTGGACACTGGCCTGATGGTTCGTCAGGCGGAAGTTGTTCTGATTGCGGAAGTGTTCAGATGCTGTAGGCGCAGCCCACTGAAGCAATCTGGTGTAGGACTTTGTAATTTGATCGTGTTGTGATCCAGCTATATGTAGGCCTCTGGGAGCTTCAGTTCGCAGTTCGACCAGGTAAGAATTAAAATAAAGTTGGTTGATATTTGCCGGCCGCTTAACCATCTTAAACTCGTATCGTAAACATCGCAGGCTTTGCTAACTTAGCTAAGTTAGCGTTGCTAACGCGACGTCGTGGAGAGCCATTGATCGCTAAAGTGACAGGGCCAGCGAGAAATCAAGAGCCCATGGAGACGAAAACGTGTTTTGTCACACCCAGAGCGTGTCACTACACTAAATATCTGAATACATTTCTGAATGAAGGAATAGCAGCGTTGTATTATTCACTAACGACTTGTGTCGAAATGGGCCCAAAGTTTTGCATTTTGTCACTGGACCTCTACTATGAGACAGTGACATGATGGTTTGTTTATGTTTTCCTTTAGGTAACGTTAATTCTGACAAGAAATTTTGCAGCTGTATCTATCAGACTTTAAATGTACAGTGAGTATTTGGATGTACAAGTCCCACAGTGTAGCTCTTTTTGTTCTACTTTGAAGCAGTAATTAAATAATTATTATTTATTGACTTTAGTAAAAGATAAGATACAACACTATTAAACTACTATAACACAAGTAAAAGTCCTGCTCTTTAAATTTCACGTTAATATGAGTGCAGAAATATAAACAAAAGTAAAATGTTAAATTATTTTTACTGATGCATTACAAGTTATCAAGCCTGTATCATTTTGATTTCTGGATTGCTGGAATAAAAGTGAAATCAGTTTATTTTAAAAATGCAAAGAAATAGAAAACACTGAACAGCATGTAAGTTCCACCACCTCTCCCCTTATCAGAGCCACGCCTCTTAAGCTTATGTGTTATCACTTGACCCTCTCTGGATGTGCTGGGTTTGTGTAGACAATGCCAGCTAGCCAGGAAGCCATCATGGCAGAATCAATACAAGCCACCTGACAATGAGTCAGAACGCAAACGAAGCGGTCCCACATTGGTCTTCATTTGTGAAAAAGTGGAAAACCTCAAGTCGTATAAAATGAACCCTCCCAGCAGAGTCTGTGCTTTTTTCTAAATATACTCATCCAGTGATTTTCAGAGTTGTGGCCTCAATGCAGGGTGTGAGGAGAGAGAGAGAGAGACTGACTCTTTCTGCTCATTATACAGGATGTTGTGGTCTGAACACTTAACCGAATTGGTTTATTAAAAACATGCACGCATACTTAAGAATTAATTATAAGGTCCTCAGATTATCACATCACACCTGTATTAAATTTCAAGTGTTTTTGAAAAGCAGTAATTCAGCATGATTTATCAGATTTCCAGCATATATGTGAAACTTGATCACAATGTATTTTTTTGGCTGAGCATAAAAATCAGCTGAAATCCCCCTGTATTGTTTTTCTTATATATAGGTTTACGCTGTTAACTTCTAGTTAAAGTCTCATGTGGACTGAAGTGCTTCCTCATTCATGGAGCCTCTCATGTTAAGACTTTGGCCTAATTTGGATGACGCTCAGCAGTCACGATGGAAGGAAAATGTTAGTTTACAACAGAGGAAACACAGGCTATTATTATTCTAAGGAATCACAGATAACCTTACAGAGAAACTGCAGAGATGTCGTTTTTTGAAATGCACTGAACATGGAAGGAAAAGTGTCAGTCAGACCAGTGTTCCAAAGACCTTCTGTGGTGATCACACCACAGCCTTAGCAGATTCCTCTAAGCACAGAGGTAAACATTCAGCCTGTCTTCCCAGTGTTCCCAGTTGAGCTGTCGTGATGGCGGACCACACTGACGTCACACTGCAGCCGGAGGAGCGAGTCCGCGCGCTGACCAAGAAAGGAAGCTCAGTGGAAGTTAATGATGACGTGCCCCCGCGCCGCTACTTCCGCTCCGGCATGGAGATGATCCGCATGGCCAACGTGTACACAGAGGAGGGCAACATCGAGCACGCCTTCGTCCTTTATAATAAATATATCACGTAAGTGTTTACATCAGTGGATTGGACCGACTGAGCTTGTAGTGAGCTTTTATATGTTTTATTACATTTGAAACGTTGATTGTTTGGTCCTGCTTAGTTTGAGGTTTATCACACACGTCAGTATATCAAACATGTTTGGATTAAAACTTCAGAATGAGAAGAAACAGACAGGGTGGGGAAGGCAGTTAAAACAAAAAAATCTTTTCCAGGGTTTGGCTTAATTCTTTCCTGAGCAGAAAAGACTATTGACTGAAGATTTTTGTTTTCAGAAAACCAACGAGAGCATTCTCTGCAGGTGTACACAAGCCTTCATCAGTTAATTAGTAGCTAATAACAAGATATTTTGTGTTTTCTTAAGGCTCTTTATAGAAAAACTTCCCAAGCATCGGGATTACAAGACAGCTAACATTCCTGAGAAGAAGGACACACTAAAAGTATGTTTTAAACTATTAAAATATATATGTGAGTAAGGAGGTTTATGCTGTCATATGTAACAGGTTTGAAAAGTTTTTAGGAACTTAACATTGTGGTGAATTTTCTTTCTCCTCCAGAAACTGAAGGATGTTGCCTTTCCTCAGGCAGAGATTCTGAAAAAAGCTCTCTTGAAGAGGTTCGATCAGGAGTATGCACAGTATCTTCTTAAAAAGGTAAACGGTCTGTCAACTCCTAAAGGATTCAACTGTATCTGAACTGCTTTGAAGCAACAATATGTAACTTTGACTGCGGACCCTGGCTTTGAAAGCAAACCTTAACAATGCGCATTAATGCGTCGCACAAAACAGCAATTTTAGTAAAACTGGGGGCTATTTTACAAAGAAAATGTCATCTGGTTTTCTCTCCGATGTCCTTCGACTGCTCTCTCTGTCTGCACCCTTTATTTAGCAAAGCTGTCACCAACAATTACCCGGTGCTGCAGTTGCAGCTTCTGTCTGCAAGCAGCCTACATGTTGCTTTCAGGAGCCTCCGTGAATCACAGAGTTGAGGCAGAGCAGTTGCAGGACATCAGAGGGACATTGTCTCCGTAAAAATGACCATATGTCATGTATTAACGAGCATCGTTTCATCAAGTTTCATTTTGGAAGCCTCAGTCAAGTCACATATTGTTGCTTTACCTGTATTTTCAATTAATGTATTTTGAATGTTGAATAAACACAGTATGGGATAGATTTGAAACATTATTAGTTTCATAAACACAAGTTAATGATCAGTATTATCTAATACTAGTACTAATACTAATATTAGATATACCTATTGTAAGCATATCTCACTGTGTTACGATATGTAGTGTGAACCCTAAGTGGGGTGAAACATTAATCAGCAGCTGCATTACAGCTGTGATAAAAGGAGTCATTTGTTCATTAGCAAAGTAAATAAAGGAAAAACACTGACGCTGACCTTTAACAGTCACATTTTATTTCACAGTTGCTGTAATAAATATGTTGAAATCAGCTTACGACTCTTATCACATTATTCTGCAACCACACTAACTGGCCACTGTTGTAGAAGACAGTCGTCATCGTCAGAGATCTGAGGATAAGAAAATCTCATGACACATCATTTTTGGACAATAGACATAAAAGACACTACCTGCTGAAACTCATACTTGCATGTGTATGATGTGTTTGCCGTGTGTTTAGAAAGCGGAGGAGGAGGCCTTGGCGCGGGAGCAGTCCAAGCAGCGAGCGCTGGACGCCGAGCGGGAGCGTGTGGCTGAGATGCAGCGGCGGCAGCTGGAGCAGGAGCAGTTCAGTGCCTTTGAGGAGATGATCCGCCGCCAGGAGCTGGAGAAGGAGCGCCAGCGCGTGCTCCAGGAGTTCGCCAAGCCTGCCACACCTTCCCCTGACGGGCCCCTCATTCCAGGCATCCAGGGCCCGTCACTGGTCTCGCCCAATGCCCCGCAGAGCCCATTGGACTTTTCAGGCGGCACGAATCACCAATACAATCGCCCTCACGCAACAATCGGCACACCTGCCACCGGCCCGCCTACCTTCGACCGGTCGCTCAAACCGGGCTCTTTGGTCAGCCCAGGGAACAACAGTGAGTTAATCTTTCTCTGCTTGGAGGGGCCGGCCTTCAGAGGATTTAAATACTGCTCTGCTCCTGCTTAAAAGTATTTTTTCGTCTGAGCTGATTTCTTTCCCCATGACCTACTTGATTTCCTGTCAGCACCATGCCTTGTTTCAGAACGTCACAAGAATGTAACTTTTGCATTCAGCCTTTGTTTATTCCTCTACATGGTGTTCGCAGATACAATGGTGGATGCCCTTAGGCAGTTGGCTGTGCCCGCTGAGCTGTGCCGGAGCTTTCTGAGGTTGGCTGAGGCCAACACAAGCCGAGCTGTAGAAACTTGTGGCATCCTGTGTGGCAAACTGGTAAGACACCGGAACAGAGCGGCTGTGTTGAACCCCCTTCTGATGGATCTGTTACAGGAAGAACAAAAGTTAGCTTAAGAGAGATGTTAAGGGTGGGGTTAAATAAATAATGTTTTCCATCATGTCTTTAAATCACCAGGGAAACTACACTGAATACCAAAACTTGAGACGGTTCAAGAAACAAGTTCCCTGTTCTTTCTCTAGAGAATGTGTAAGGAATGTGGATTTGTAGATTTTCAATGAAACAGAGACATCAGCTGATCTCCCACCCCAGAGGGGGTAGAACACAACCTGACACAACTCGCGGTGTCCCAGATCCACTGTGGCTTTTGTTTGAATTATTTCGTTCGCTGGTCGGGTTCACTTGAAGATCTTTCATCTTTTCCTGTGAGCATGACTGAGCGTTTTTGCCAGCAGCAAACCAGTCAGTGTTCTGTTAATTTTATTCAGGCAGAGTCCTTGGTTAGCTTTTTGGCAGACGGTGGCTTTGCATAATTTAAAGGAATATAATGGCGTGATGCTTCTTGTGTTTGTTCCAGACCAGAAATGCGTTTACCGTGACCCACGTCATAGTACCAAAGCAGTGCGGTGGGCCGGACTATTGTGACACAGAAAATGAGGAGGAACTCTTCCTCATACAGGACCAGTACGATCTCATCACCCTGGGCTGGATACATGTGAGTAAAGATAAAGACGGGCAAATTGTGGACAGTGCTGTCAGATCATCACTGTGTGTAATCCACAAACTCAGCAGCTGCATCGCTGCTCTCAGGGGCACAAACTAATCCTGCTGTACCTCAGAGGAAAACTTCGCTCTCAAAAAACATGAAGAGACCATGTGACGCTGTTAATCCTCTGTGTTTCTTGTCTAGTTTATTTTTCCTACTCCTGCCACGACATCATACTGATCATAGTACTAATGCTTTATGCTGCTACAGTGAAATTTGTAGAGAAGTTACGTCAAGCAAATAAAATGTTTTCATTAAACTGTAAGGAGTATTAAAGGTTTTAATTAATAATTCATGATCATGAGAATTATGACCTCTGAGCTGAACGTTGTGACTTCAAACAAAAGTACAACATTAAAATGAACCTCTTTTAGAAAATGAGGCATATGATTTGGCAAATTCATGCAACATCACTGGTAGACCAACCAAACTTATGCTCAGTGCAGTGAAAATTAATATGACTCTTCTGGTCATGTCATTTTTTTAATTTTTATTTTTTCTAATTTGCCAAATCAAAGCAGTAGTTCTCTCAAGACACACAAATAAAATAGGCTTAGACCAAACTCTACAATTTCAACAAAATTTTGCAAAACTTTAACAAAAATGGTTCTTGTTAGGATGCAATTTGCAAACGTTAGTGTGTATTAATACTGAGCATTTAATACTACCGAGCCTGAGTAAACACAAAGTATGAGATATTCTTATATCACATTTATTACTAATCTCACACTGGCAGAACTTTTAAACAGCACCAGCGCTCATTTTATCACTGCACATCTATATTCGAATGTATATTAAAGGTGTAGTCAGTAGCATCGTTCATTGTGGCTTGTAAACTCAACATTCAAATTTGGCCCCTCCTCCTGAGCTTAACGCAATCCACAGTATCATAGCGTGTACTTATACTGTTCATTGCTATATAGCAAACTATGTAGGAATATTACATTTGTTTTAATGGAAAAGTCAATAATTCAGCAAGCTAGCACAAGCTAACCGCCAATGTTTGTTACCTACCTGTCAGAAAGCAGTCAACTCTGCATTGTGCTTCATCCCCAGCCTCTCCTTCACCACTCGAAAGCAGGTGAAATCAAAACCGAGATTCACTCTCGCCCTGGAACAAACTTGATTGGCTTGGGATTTCACCTCAGAGGGGCTATAGTTACTTTTCTTCGTGCTGCATCTGCATCCACAATTTTCTCCATTCTGAATGGCGTCCAGTCGCTATGTTTTATCCACTCTGAACTTGACTTGTGCGCTGTCATTGGCTGGGGGAAAGCACCCACTCCCCACCCAGAAACGTCCCGAGTAAACCAGAACGCTGGATACAGGCAGAGGGCAGGGGCTCTGCTGACACAGTCACCACCATTTTTAAGTTTTAAGCAGACTGAGCCAAATTAATTTTCCTGTTTTGTTCCTGTTTACCCATTTTTATTCAGTAAATGGAAACATAAGTATGTGTGATAACCTGACGCCTTTCTCCTGTGTTTCCCAGACTCATCCCACACAGACGGCCTTCCTGTCCAGCGTCGACCTCCACACACACTGCTCCTACCAGATGATGCTGCCAGAGGCCATTGCTATCGTCTGCTCGCCTAAGTTCAACGAGTAAGTCAGAAAACGGCTGGTGTCTTGTTATTTAAACATCAGAAAGATGGATGGGGGAGTTGGGAGCTGATTTTAGCTCCTTAGTCTCCTAATATGAAAGTGTGACCTGTGTGTGATTGTGTTCATTCCAGAATTGGCTACTTCAGGTTGACGGATCGAGGCACAGAGGAGATCTCCACGTGTAAACAGAAAGGCTTTCACCCACACAGCAAAGATCCCCCTCTATTTACAGTGAGTGAACCTCTACTGTTAGGAAATGAGCGCCAAGAACTCTTTGTTCCTTATAGAAGTGTGGAAATACGGAGGGCGGGAGGTGACACGAATGTGTTTACTATTTTTAAAATGCGCACGTTTTGTATTTCGCATGCACATTTCATAAACCTCACGCCCATTTTATACATTGCATGTGCATTGTGTTCCTATGTCACGTGGCCGGGTTATTAAAACGCATGTGCGATTCTTAAAACATGTGCGTGATACACACAATGTTTGTGCGTTAAAAAAAAAACAACACGTCCGTGTCACCTCCTTGACACCGTAGGGAAAACACGCAGCATGTCAAAACTAAGATTGTTTTCCTCAGTCTATTAGAAATGGATTAATTAAAGCAATTTACTACAGTGTGATGTTATTTCCTGAACTGGTGCACAGTTTGCCTGATTCATTCCTGTTTTCAGAAAATGTCATCAGTACTTCACTCTGTTCAGTGAATGTATCCATATTGCTGTTCTCTTTTCAAAACAGT
>JAPZDX010000021.1:8822145-8836177 GCA_029783625.1 Naso annulatus
CATGTTTGTGTGTGCAATAACTTAACATTATAGCCTATAATATACATGGAGATAATATCATCTGTCTAAATTGCAGTCAAAGACCTGTGTTAATGTTGTTGAGTCTTTGCAGCTAAAGCTGGGGATACTCTGCATGACTTCCACTATTCTAGCAGATTATGAAAAGACTGCAAGTATATGCGAACGTTACTGTTCGGTTGCATAGCCTACTGCATCCCGCCCATGATCCCACCTCCTCGGTGTTCGCCGGCTATCAACACTATGTATTTGTCGTTTGATTTGGAGACCAGTACACTATGGAACTGCGTCCAGAGTCGGTTCTGAAAAATCAAACATGGGAGGAATCTGTTCTCCTCACACATTTGCAGATTGAGTCTGTACCCCTCATTAACTGACAGATTTCTGTGCCAACTTGCCATGCCAACTGGCTGCAGCTCGTGCTGACTGGTGCAGACTAGGACGGGCTCGAGACGATTGTGAATCCTACATAAAATGCTGTCTAAAGTCGTGCAGTGTGTTCCCAGCTGAAATGTTTTCAGCCTCAATCAGCTGTGTATTTGTTGTCGTAAACACACAGCGGGTTAGTGCATCCGTATTTGTTAATTTGCATCCAACTGAGATTGAACTGACTGAGAAATTAACTTATTCACTTGATTTTATTTACTCAAAAGATTTAAACGAAGGCAACTTTTGCAAATGACCCAAGACTAAAAATGTCAAATAACTGCCTGCGTTAATGTGAGAAATAATCCGTCTTTCTGTGAGTAGTGCTGCATTGTAGCTTTCTTCCTGTCCATGTAAACACATTTTAACTCAATGTTTTTTCTCCTTCTCAGCATGCAGGACATGTCACCATCACCGATGACACTGTGTCCATGGTGGATTTGCGGTGATTGTTTTGTTTTGTTTTTCACCAGAACACTCATTGACTGTTTTATGACGTTGCAGACATTTTACTGAAGGAATAATTCATTTTATTTTAAGGACGATACTGAGCAAATACTGGCCACAAGTTTACCGTTTATATGGACTTCAGTTGTTCTCAAAGGGAACAATATTGTGAACCTTGTTTTTCTTGCTCTTTTGAGTTGCACTTTCCAAACAATTGCTATCCACTCAAAGGACTGACAGACCTCTGGCTCTTCAACCAGTTCTAGTCCCTTACTGTTCAACTTTGGTTTTGCCATTATTAAAGTTTGTGTTTGTCAGTGACAAATATGTGTCTGGAAACCCAACCTTTGTTTGATAATTGTCATCAAAGTTTGGTTCTGCCTGACTGATAAAGTGCCAAGGACGAGAACATTCACTTGTAGAGTTGTTCATTGTGCGTCATGAAGTTCAATTTGGAGTATAGTTTGTGACCATGTCTTTGTTCCTTGGACTTGATTTCTATTATAAGCTGTTGAAGTGCTATTAGTGATAAGAGAAAGGAAAGCGAGTTGTAACTCAGGTATGCATGAGGGCAGTGTTGCTGTTGCTGCTCTGTATTATATTTTTATATACAAACACTATCACTCCACATTATCCTTTAATTATAAAGGGTGTGTTTGAATTTGTGCTTATAATGGATCCTCCTTTTTTATGTTTTCATTTCCTTATTTTTATGTCTTTTGTGGCAAGGGGATGGTAGCACCTGTATCATGTGTCCAATCATCAGAGGACACACATGCAACAAGGAATCTGAATGTACCTACTGCTACACATTACCACACATAACTAACCACCTGACCATGGTTCATGCCTCCAACCATTTTTGTTTGCTCCCTTCTCTTGTTGGAAGAAATAATTGATTAGCCATAAGTGTAAAAATACCTTTAGTGAATTAAATGCCAAGACAAATAAACTCATTGTAGATTAATTTATTCCGCATCCTCTTGCTTATTTTTGTCTAGAAAGCTACTTTTCACAAATTCAAAGCATAGATACAGACCAGAAAAATGTATTATTTGTTCTAAAGATAACGTGCAAGGTGAATACTAGACTGTGGCATGTAAGCATTTAAACCAAATGTGGTGTTACTGCTATGCATCCAGTGTGGAAGGTAAGTTTGAAAATAGATTTAATAATAATTCCCACTGGTGCTTTCAGTGTAATGTACATCCTTGTAAATTAACTAAAAGAATAGCCAAATGTATGAATTACAAAGTAACATATTCCCCATAATCTTATTTTTTTGGGAAAAGTGTCAGAAATGTCAAAAATGAGACACCTGGAATTTACTGTTTCATTTAATTTTGAACTGGTGTCTTTGTGCACGTTCCTTCTGATGTTGGTCATACTTCAGCTTTAGAGTGTTGGGATATTTGATGAATCAAAATAAAAATGATATTGTATATTAAATATATATCAAACTCTTCTTTCACACTTTAATGTGTTTGTAACAATTTTGGAGTCTGCTTAAAAATCAGATGACAGGCCGAGCAGGGATACTGTTTGGTTTTTAAACCATTCTTCCAGTGGGGGGCAGCAGAGTGCCGTTGTCAAAGGCCGCATGCCGTAATTGACGACGGCGATAAAGAACGTAAACAGGAAGCCACAAAAGGCTAGCAAGTTGTGCTTTCTCGACAAGTGTGTCTTTCTTAGTCGCATTTAATCTTCTGCCTACCTTGACCTACACAAAAACTCAAAATGGGGAAGCGACAGCACCAAAAAGACAAAATGTAAGTATCAAAGTTATTATGAACCGCTGAAATAGTCTTGTTGTTGTTAGCTTTGCTAGCTGATAATTGTTAGCTAGTGTTTGCCAACGAGCTAACGTTAGTTTTCCAACGTTAAATTGCAACAGCGTATTTTTTACCTTAATCAAGTTTAAGTTGAACTTTATTTAAGGTTTCATCTTTTTCTTTTCTCACTTTTTGTGTTTTATCCTCTTTACAGGTACATCACATGTACAGAGTACACACACTTTTATGGAGGGAAGCGACCAGGTGTGTTGCATTTCATATGTTTAACGTTAGTTATGTTGCTATTCCGATTTTAACGTTAGGTAAGATTACTTGACTAAAATAGACGTTAACTCTTATAAACATTTTTACATTTGCTGTTAAATTAATGTTCGGTTTGTTTTTGTTGTCAATCATACAATATTAACGCTAACGTTACATCAGGTTGTTTTCACGGTGCCAGCCCGAGCTCCAGTGAGATTAACGTTATATTAACTTAGTGAAAATAGCACTGAATTTTCAATTTATTAGGTCCATCCAATTAAAACAGGATTCAAAGAATAACAACAGCTCTACCTTAACATAAACCAAGACGTAACTCAATAGTTATAATATTAGTATTATAATAGGTGTTAAAGACTGTTTTAACCAAACGGCTTAAGTTAAAAGTACTTTCATGAAATTCAAATGTACAGTTTTTATTATTATCTATTTTAAAGAGGCATTAATTGAACCGAATGCATATCTTTGAAGCTGTAGTTGTGGTGCTATTAATATTATAATGTGTTAACTAATTTGTTTGTTCACTCTATTAAAAAACACACATTACTATTTAACAGCACCGCCACAAACTTAAGCCTCCAAAATGATCACAAAGTTGAATCAACACCTTTGAGCAAAAACCTAATACCATAACCCTCAAGAAGGTAGACTTACTTGCAGGACTGTTGAATTAGACTAGGGGTTTTCAGTCCCATCATTATAGCTTGTGTCCTACTCAAAACAAAGCAATGATGTTGCAATCTGCCATCCCTCCTGCTGGAGGCTTATTTTGGTTTGTTCCGATCAACCCCTTCACCTAACTGGCACCCCAATCAGTAAAACAAAAACAAAGATTATACAAGATAAAAAAACAGAAAAACTGACTCTTGTTTGTCTTGCAGTCACCAGTGTCCTAAACCATATGTTGTTATTATTCACGATTCCACCAATTGTTATCCAAATCAAATTGTTGTGTACAAGAGTCCGCCGATCATAAATGATTTATTATGTATTTTAGTGTTGCTTTTTGTTTTTACTTTCAGAAATACCACAGGGAAACTTCAGACGACTTCCATTCGACCACTGCAGGTAAGAAGGGACTCGTTTACCACCTTCAGGAGAGATACATTAGACCTGTCTCAGGTATCCTCTGCAAAATAAATTTGCTATTTGGATTAATAACAAATTCTGGCCGTGCTGTTCTGCTTTTAGAGATGAATACTTGAGGGGAATATATTGCATCTGTGCAGCAAAATCTATTAAAATCTGAATGGATTAGTTTATTTCAGTGTTTCCAGATGATGTACTGTTTGTTTTATTTGGGTTTTGCTATTTTCTCTGCAACATTTCAGCTTGTCACTTCAGCCATTCGAGTATCCCGTCTGTACTGAAGAGGGCGTCGTTTTCGACCTGCTGTGAGTAGATGATGCTAGTTTACATTATAAACATGCTAAGATTACAATATCACAGTCGGCATATCTGACTGTAAGTGTCCCTTTGATTGTTAGCTGTCATTGTGTGTTTTTGTAATACCCATACTATACAAGCTAGCAGACCATGATGGCCCACATGGTTAAGTGACCTTATTGTAAATTGCTTTGGATTAAATGTCAGCTAAGAAAGATTGCTTCCTTTCTAACTCGTGTTTCAGGAGCATTGTCCCATGGATCAAAAAGTATGGTACTAATCCGACTTCTGGAGAGGTAAGCCACAAGTACAACATGCAACCAAAGAGGTATTTGACCTGAAAAATAATCACAGACAGTTTTGATAATTAATGAAGTAATTTAGTAAGTAAAAAATGCCAAACAATTAACTGGTTCCAGTTTCTCAGATGTCAGGATTTTCTGCTTTTTGATTTTGAATTGTTGGAAATGGAATATCTTTTTTTGATTTGGTGTAATGATAAAAAAAAAACAAAAAACATAACACTTGATGATGTTACTGAAGACTGATAAATTGTAAAGGGCATTTTTCATTTTTTGGCCAAAAGGGTAAACACATAAAGATTGTCCTGCCAAATATTTCTATCTGAAAAAAGTTATGAATGTTAAACGGAGCTTTCCTTTTTGTTTCAAAATATGAATTGTAATGAATAGCCTGTGTACAGTAATTCAGTGTCATTGTCTCGTATTTGTTTAGTTAACTGCAGTTGAAATATATACACTTTGAAAAGCTAAAGAAAAAAAAGATTCTAATTAAAGCTTTAGCACTCTGTTTAAAGGACTATACAAAGATTATGTCTGAATGGTTTCTATGTTTTTAAATTGACTTTTAAGAAAAAGAGATTGTAGGTTTCTTTTCTCATAACATTATCTGTCTCAATTTTTCATTTGTCTTGCAGAAACTGGAAGCAAAGTCCCTCATTAAACTGAATTTTGCCAAGAACAACGATGGTAAGTATGCGTATGTTCAACATACTTCATTCTTAAATGATTAGCACAGAAGCTGGGGGCAGAACACGTTGATGCTGTCATTACAGCTGAATAAGCTTAATTTTCCTGATTGTAATTACCAAACTCCGCCGGTAGTTAGAAATGAAAAGGTCAGCTCTACACTTATCTAACTGCTCTTCTGTGTATGAGGGCAGCATGAAAAAGACAATTTGACTTAAAGAGTGTCAGAGGCTAATTTTTAGGAGAGGGATAAGAGCAAATTAAAGCAAGTGGAGGAGGAAGATGTGGGAGAGATGATAAAATTCAGCAGGGAGAACATTACATGAGGTACCTCTCGACTTCTGAAGGAGATGAGTTCTCAGCCTGTGGCAGCAGAGTGAAAGCGACTCTGCAGCTCTTCTTGCTTTTGACTTTCTTTTCATTTTGTTCCAGGAAAGTATCACTGCCCTGTTCTGTACAGCGTCTTCACAAATAATTCTCACATCGTTGCCAACAAGATCACTGGCAATGTGTTTTCTCATGAGGTGGGTGCACTCACACATTGTCTCTGCATTTGATCGTCATTCTAAAAGCAGAAGCTCAGCCCACATGGTCTTGCAAGATTTGGCCTTACATCATTCCGCATTAGTTCTGTGCAACAATTGTTTTTTTCCAAACATTTTTTTAGGATTGCACACTGGTACAGGACAAGTTCCCTTTGTCTGACGATACAAATTTAACCAAGTAGAATTCGTCTTTTTAAAACGTGCTTTCACATTCGTCCAGTTCAAAAAAGACAAGCATGTCATATTGATACTAGGGCTGGAACGAAGGATTATTTTCATTATTGATTAATCTGCCGATTATTTTAATGATTAATTAATTCACGAAATGTCAGAAAAGTGTGAAAAATCAAAATCAGAATCTCAGAGCCCAATGTGACGTCTTCATGTTGCTTCTTTTGTCCAAACAACAGCCCAGAACACAGAGTCTCCTTATTTCTGATCAGAACTGACACATGAAAGAAATTCTCACGTTTAAGAGGCTAAACTAGTATTTCTTACTTCTTTTCATTTGTAAAATGACTAAAAAATTGGTCGATTATCAAAATGGTTTGAGATTAATCTGCTATTAATAGATTAATCAGTTAATCCTTGCAGGTCTAATTGACACTAGGAAAAAATCACAGATAAAAATCTCAAACACAAAATGAACTTAATTGCCTTTTGTTCCAAGTTGCTTTCCTAAATGTGTACCATAAAAGACTTTTATTTTCTTAAATATTTCTGTTTCCACCCAGGCTGTTGAGCAACTCAACATTAAGACCAAAACTTTTAAAGATCTGCTGACCGACGAACCCTTTACCAGAAAGGACATCATAACGCTTCAGGTGGGTTGCTGCCTTATTTTGTTTTGCAAAGTTGAAGGTTACTTTTGGAAAAATTACCTTAATATTGATGATTTTTAAAAATTGTTTGTTTGTTTGTTTTTGTAGGATCCCACAAACCTGGATAAATTCAATGTTTCCAGTTTCTTTCACGTAAAAAACAACCTGAAGGTGCTGGATCCGGGTGAGTTACCAAACTGTTAACTGTTGCGTTAAATTAAATGATGGGAACTGTGCTTGTTTGAAATCAGGAATTGGCGTTAAACTTCTTTTGGTGTTTGATCTTTTGGTTAAATCATTTCCTCCCTCTTGCTCTTTTTTCCATGGCACGGTTCAGATGAGGAAAAAGCCAAGCTGGACCCGGCCTACCACCTGAAGAGCACCAATCTGGAGACCAGGGAGACCTTAGCTGAGCTGTACAAAGACTACAAGGGGGACCAGCTCCTGGCTTCAACAATGAAGGAGCCAGAGGCCAAGAAGACAGATAAATTAAACGCTGTAAGTAAAAACGCTACTATTTTAAAATTTAAGAGAAAGGAAGTGGCAAAATCCGTTTTAAAAACTACCAAGGATCATGAGATATGAGTCTCTGGTATCTAAAAAACCTTCCCAGTTATGGAAGTGACGTAAGCATATTAAATATTTGGATGAGGAAAACCTTATAAAGTAACGGAAGCTTATCTAACAGCAGCTGCTGGTTCGAATCCGCAGACTCTCTGGGACCAGGGGTCTCATTTATAAACGCTGTGTATGCACAAAACAGGACCTGAAAGTAGCATACGCCGTTTCCCACGCAAAGTTTGTGATCTAAAAAAAAACAAAAAAACAAACTTGACTGAAGAACTTGACACATGCATACGCACATCGCACAATCCCATAATTCACAATGTTTAAGCTAACCTATAATTGCAGATATAATTTAGTGTTTTTGTCAGAGTCTAAATATTTAAATAGGCTGTGTAGATGTCTTTAACACAATATAAGCCATTGTTGGCATGCAGTTATGATGAGGGCCAAATTATTTATTTACTGCATTTTTAATTGAATAGCACAGCGAAGATCGGTCAGGAGGTGCACAGCGGAGCGGGCTGTTTGGTAACTGATGAACAGATCTTTGTCTGTTGTAGCAATCCCGGATCAATCAAAATTAGGTTAAAGAATGAATAGGCTACTGTGCGTTAATCAGCAAGTAGGTCTATGATTTTAGTTTTCACGTAGGTGTTGCTGATTAAACCACTGCAGTGAACGCGACTACGCTGCACACACCGCGAACCCTTCCGACACACACACTGCCTTCTCCCATCACCTCACAGATTCACCCAGTGCGTCTTCACCAGCTGCACCGATTGTTTAAATGACCAAAACCTAGAAATAAATCTTCATCATGAGTCCTCATCTTAACTTAGGCCCAGTTCACTGTAACAAACGTCAATAAATAAGACATGGTCACGGATCATTATATTACAGGATGAGGGGCATCACTGACAGTAGCGATCATCTTGGCAAGAGAATATTAACATGTTTTAAATGTCCACCTCACCCTCAAACTTTGTGTCAGAAAAAAAAAAAAAAAAACTCAATTCCCCGTCTGTCTGTCTGCAATGCCCATGATTCATTGGACAAAACCTGTGATCAGCTGCTCATTTCCATGAATTAATATCCACGAGGTGCTTTCCATCGACCATTTATGGTTGAATGTGGGTGTCGAGAGGGTGGGATACCAGGATTTATAAAAGGTAGGTGCGCACAAACAAGCATATACTAGGTTTTACAAATCGGAAACTTTTTCGCCGTATGTACATTTCCTCATTTGTACGTACGCAAACTTTTTGTGTGGATTCTACACGCAGTTTTATAAATGAGGTCCCAGGACAGTTTCTGAGGAAAACAAGCACTGAGACCTGGGGGGACAAGCACAGCTGATCACTTACAGCTAATGTTACACTGGTAGGCTTACTAATGTTTGTTTACCACAGACAGCAAGGCAGACATTTCACTCTGGGGGAGTTTTGTATTTCTTTGAAGTAGCACCAGTAATTAATACACACACACTGCAGGTAACAGACAAATGGGTTTGGACTTGCGCTGTGCTGTGCTGTCAGCCTACTGTTACCACAATTGTCACTAGCAAATTCATTGTTAGCTCCCGACCCTGATCCCCCCCAAACTTTTTTTTTCTCATTGGATCTGCACCAATCTCGCAAGTGACCCATTCACTTATCAAAGCGGCGAATTTCGCAGAAAGGTGAGCTGTTTGCATCTAAGTGTCTCTAGACAATTCTCAGTAATTTCTGCACTATTTTTTGGTCATACAGCACCTTTAAGTAGTATGAGCGTGCCAGGGCAGTTGGTCTCTGTTCTTCTGGAAGATCCTCCTCTTGGTCAAGCCTCTTTCGCACTACCTGAACCACATCTTCATGGAACATTTTCTGTTAAAAAAAAAAAAGGAAAATGAAAAAGAAGGAAAAAAAAGGAGAATAAACAAATATTTTTTGTATCCATTGGTTTGTAAATCTTACTTAAAAAGATTATCACAAAGGGGCATTGGAAAACAATGTATTTTTATCTTAATTTCAGCATATGATCAAAACAATTTTATTTACTTTTCAATTTACAGTTGACTCCCAAAATCCGTTCAAACAGCCCTAAGCTAGAGGTTCACAAACGCACGCACTCTAAACAGGCACTGCACGAGTTTATTAAGATAAGAAAAATTAATACATCTGAGGACCAAAACATAGTTATTTAAGTGAGATGTAATCAACAAAGTGCAGTTTTCTGTTTTGAAGTGTTTCCTAATGTGTCTTAGAGTGTTTAATACTAAAGGCCCAAACATACTTTCTGCATTGCATGTCCACGGATTTGTCTGATTGTGCGAACTGGAAATCTTTTTTTAAGCCAGTCCACTAATGTTACAGCTATGACTGTGTCAACGTGGCAGAGATAGCAGGAGAAAAAAAAAGGCTCCGCAGACTTGAAGACGACGACATTCTTACGAGTAAATCTGAGTAGGAAAATACTTTTTATAAAAGACGTGAAAAAGTCAGTGTTGCTGTTATATCAACCGGACTGAAGTGTGAAGCAAGCAAGTATACACTACAGCAGGCGCAGTTGGCGCTTTTTCTACACGGACAGTCCGCATGGTCACAAATTTTGGACTGTGCGCAGACTTTGTGGAGTGGTCCATGCAGACCTTCACGGACATGGGCGGATGACGATTTTTACGTCATGCGTACCAAATGAGACACACTGAATAGAGACTGTGTACTTACCAACGTGGTATAAAGGCCTTTGTCAAACTTCTTGCCTACAGCTCGGAGGTCACAGGCTGGCTGCCCCTCTACTCCGCTGTCTGGATCAACCGACCTCTCACACTGCAAGAAAAAAAAAAAACAAGATTATTTGACTCAAGATATCATTGTTAATACAACAGATAGTTACACTGCCATGTGCATGATCACACTTTAGTACTTTGAATTTGAAGAGATTTTTTCACAGAATACATATGATTTATATTAGACCTGGGCAATACAGCCGAAACACCTATCACGATAGTGTAGTTTCATATCGGTGGATATCGATAATCACTGATCATGTAGGTCGTGACTGAAGACCTGTTGTGCTTTCTAAGGGGTGGGAGCAGCTAAGGCGATAAAATCAGTAAATATTGCAATGTTTCTGATCAAATACCTCTGAGACAGTATACAAAATACACCACTGAGACAGTATTGTAAGGATGACTATTGGTGATTTCACAAAATATTGACCCAATGACAGTTTTTGATTTACAAAAAAAATAAATAATGAAATAAAATCATCTGTAATGTGGATATGTGGATAAAGTATCAATAAAAGAACAACGAGCACAGTCTGGAGCACAGTTTACTGTAATGAACCAACAGTTCTGCCACATCATGATATAACAGTATCCAAAATCTGTCATGATATCTTGTCTCATGTCACGATACTATACAACATCGATATATCGCCCAGCCCTAATTGATATAAAAGGAAGGGGAGTCTCCTACCTGTGAGCAGGTTACAAGGTGCTGGGTGAGGGTGGAGGAAAGCAAGCAAGCCAGCACCTTTTCCACTCCTGCCCTGAGCTCAATGTAGAGCAGCTCTCTCCAGGCACTCGGCTGAGTCACGCTGCATGGCCGACAAGAATACACTACACTCTCGGGCAAGCTGGACAGGATCTCATACAGCTCATCTGAAATTATTTTCACCAAGAAAAAATTAGCAATGGAGGTTTAGTGAAATGCATTCCTCTTCTGCGCTGTCCTTTTATCCAAGATACTTTACTTGCATGAGACAGATTAAAAATTACCTGTAAGATCCTCACACTTGGCATGCACCCAGTGGTTACAAGTGCCACACTGCATCATTTGACTGTCATAGTCATTGTCCTCGTAGCACTTAAAGCAGATTGGACAGTAGTTACCTAAAGAGAAAAAGATGCAATCAGACAAGATTAGCCTCAACATAGATCAGTAATGCTGGTTGATACTGAAGGAGCTGACGGATAATCACGTGTACTGAGAGTTTTATTCTCACCCAAGTCATAGAGTTTTGAACAATCTGGACAGAGTCCTTTGTCGTGGTTCCAGTCAATGTCCCAACTCTTCCCCGGTGTGACACCACAACTTTTGCACCTTATGCATGTCATACACACCTGTGCAGAAACCACGATGTTAAGCCCAACAATCCATTTATTCCAAAGCCAGAATACCTATGGTAAACATGAACCTACCCAAGCTTTCCTCTTTTTGTTTTGCTTTGGATAGTTGGGTCCCAGACAGGAAGAATGATAACAGTTCTGGCATCGTTCACACTCAAGCAATGGCTGAGGGAGACAGGAAAACTGTAATGACTATTTGCTGAACTAAATTAATACCAACACATAAAATAAAGTTAAGTAAGTCTAATTAGCAGGTTGTACCTTTGAGTGCTTGTTTTTTCGGCCGCACACACAGCAAAACTTGCAACGACGGCAACACCAGTTTTCCTTGTTCTCCTCAGAGGGGCGCTCCGTTGGTTCAAGGCAAAACTGGTGGAAAGGCTCGCAGCATACCTGGCAATACAGCATCTGCAAAAAAAGCAATTCACAAAACAAAATAAAACTTTTCAATGACTGATATGTTTTTTTCATGAGCATCACTTGAGCAACCTTCTTAATCAGAAGCTACACAAATGGATCAACTACTTCTATTAAATAAAAGAGTAATATGTATCAAGTGGTTACCTCATGTTGCCCTTTACTGGCACAAAGGAAGCAGACATATGGTTGCATGGGTGGTGCAGAGGTTAATATACTTAAGCCACCCATATTCCAGACATTCTCCAAAGTACAGTCCTCCTGAAAAACAAAAACACCACATACACAACACTATTACCAGCTGAGAAAAGACTTCTCACATTAGCCACCAGCATAATAAATATATCTGCTGTCCAATATCACAAGGAACATAAAAAAAAACCACATATATAATCTTTTACATCACAGTGTTGTTTCAGTTGTGATGCAATAGTGTGGTGGCGACTGTGTGAGGAGTCGGTTTACATTTTCAGTTCTGACCGAAGAGGTAAAATCAACAGTTGTTTTTTTTTTTTTTTTAAATACAGTACTTTACTGAACTAAAAGTTGAAATGTGTCATTGAAAAGATCAGCTAAATCTCTCTATACAGTATAGTGTATATTCACTTTGAAATTAAGAAATAATGACCTCTTGTGGGCAAAAATAATATTGTTTTATCAATTACAATGGAATTAACTTACTATACACACACGCGGCCCTGTGTGTCAGTACTTGCAGATAAATGCACTTTATGTGGAATTCTTGACTTTTAAAGGAAAAATGTTACACATTTAACCCCAATGAAACAGCTATGCTTATTTTTAAAATGGCTGATATCAAATGGGGGTTTTATGGCTGTTTTAAAAATAAATGTCATACCATAAGTTGTGTTTTTACATTACAATATGTACTATTATCTACTGTATGGCCTGGTAGAATGTAAATAAGCACAATTAGCATAGCAATGTCTTTAAGTAGGAATCTGAGGTACTTCTAGTCTTGTTTTTTCTCTTTCTGCAACTTTTACTTTACTACACTTAAGAGGGAAATATTCTACTTTTTATCTGACAGCTTAAGTCACTACTTACTTTTAAACCTTAAGAGCTTCACATAGAAGACATATGGAGAGCTTATAAAATCTGACGGTTTGTTACAAATTAAAAAAACCCAACAGTTAATACAAATAAAACTAAAACAATTAGTCCCTTGGCAAATTAGTTGATGGGCTCTGGAAAATTTTGAAAGCATTTCTTGTAATTTTCTAAATGAAACTATCTATTAGTATATGAAAAAAACATCATCAGATTAATCCCAAATGGAAATAATTAGTAATAAGTACTAGAAGTCCATTACAAAATAAGCTACACTTCAAACTACAACAGTAAATTCCTGCTCTTTCATTAACACATCAGTAACAATATCTAATAATAATATATGTTACAGAATATCATTTGCAGGAAACATTGTTTTGCATTGAGTACTTTAAGTCTTTCTAAGCAGTGTTTAATTTTCCTGATTGCTATTGATGTAAAATTTTGTGGTGTGCTGTTGGTACTTTCACTGAAGTTAAAGATCTGAATACTTCTTCCACAACTGACTGCATGAGATGCACAGTAACAAGTGACCTACCTTGTAGTCTACCCTGATTTTGTGAGTAGGTTTAGAAGACTCAACATCTCTCTGCTCAAATCCATGGGCCAGGGCAGCCAGGACACTCGGGGGAGTCTGCTCCAAAGGACACTGAGAGAAAGCCAGAAAATGAATCTGGGCAGCAATGGACACACTTCAAGTGCAAATATACTTGCTTTAAACACACATTCTCATAGGGCACTATGAATATCCTGTTTACACAAGAAACATCCAGAATAACATCCAGAATGCAATTAAGAGTATGAATTTGTGGGGGGGGTGGTCGACATATCAGCACTTTTGTTGAAGCTGCTCCTTTGTTTGCTATAATCTCATTAACAACACTGAGCTCCTTAAATGTCACCATGTTTATGTTCACAATGTGCAAATTAAGAAGTTCTAAAAGGTATTTGGCACAGGCCTGAGATTAGTCTGCACCTATCCTCTCCTCAAAGTTTATCACAAGCCTAAAAGGTAGATTTATACTTAACGCATGTTTAATTGCAGTCCAGCTTTATATCTGCGACATAGGTTTCAATTTACATTTCCGCTGTTGATGTTAACACTTGATGGATGTATTGTGTGTGATCAGGCCATTTTTTAAAAATTTATATTTCCCATAGTAACTGTTTTCACATT
>JAPZDX010000021.1:8856873-8868434 GCA_029783625.1 Naso annulatus
CTACACTTAGAAACAGAAAGCCCCCAGTAAGCAGTTGGATAAAAACTTTGCGAGTTAAGAAAAGCAAAGTGAAAGCAACTTTCTTAAAGATCTCTGCACCAAGGGAGTCGCTAACAGATTACATCTTGGCCCTCAGCACTTGACAGACTATATATTTTCAGCGTTTTGTGTTTTGTTTTTTGGGTTTTTTTGAGGGGGTGGGGGGCTATTAACACCATGAGACCATTGTGCTTAAAATAAAGACTATGAAGATTTGCTTTTAGCAGCAACTCGTTCACTTTTGTGTGAGAAATCTGCACAGATCTTTCAGCAGTAAAATAATACACTAAAGCGTTACAGGTTGAGATGACTCGAGGGCACGACAGCAGGATGGATGGTGTCACAGGGATTTGAACCTTGTTTCACCCCATTCCTCAAAAACACCCTGAAGACCTCTTGTCATGATTGAGCTCATCAGTCTGCACAGAGAACATTGAAATATATACTTTGTTGTGAGGGATTCGCTTCCTTCCTTTTATCTTCCTGTTGAAGATGAAAGTGATCTGGGACCCATGTGGGGAGACCAGGTCTCTCTTGCTTTTACTGAGAGCTATGGAGGGAAGACTTGTCATTATTGAAAATGGAGAATCTTTAGTGTTTTATCTCTGTCGTAGGATTGTTGGTGGATTTGAGACACTCACAGCCATGGAGAATGTGGAGAGTGATCCCAAAACCGACAAACCAAAGGTAAAAATTTGTGACATTAAAAGTCTTGACTGGCGTAAACAATGGAGGAGTGATCGAAGCAGAGAGAGAATATCCTCAATTTATGTTTAATTTTACAGTCTTGAAATGTATCTGACACCTTGTCCAGTGCAAATGAGCACAACTGCGGAAAGCTCCTAACAAACATTAATAGCTGCTGAGGAGTACAAGACTCAGCCATCGTGCTGTTTGACTCCTGCGTGGATCATGCAAGGCCAGGTGCTAAGACAGGAAATAAAGCAGAGGCCAGTGAGAAATGAGATTGAAATGACAGTGAGGGACTGAATTCATTCACAAGGAATGTTGTCATTGTGGTGGTCTAAATTACAAATAACTTGAAAAGAAAAAAAACAAAGCACATGAATGCAGCTTTATTGTTTTAAGTTTATAATGATGTTACAATTTCATATTCCTAAATAAATAAATAAAAATACAAATTGCAGTTCTTCATGTTTGCCATCCAGAGTTATTGTTTTTTCAACCTGTACTCTTAATATTTTATTTCTAGACATTTTTAATATAATTTTAGAGACTGTTTTTGAAAGTATATGATGGTAAAGCGTAACATTTTTGATGCTTTATTATTTACAGATCATTTCATAAAGACCAGCATAAGGATATATTATTTTTACTCTTACTTTAAGTTAACCAAGTGGCTTTTAAAACCTCATCTTTTTCTTTGTGACTCTGATTTACAGTCCGAGATCAAGATCATAAATACGACTGTGTTCGTGGACCCATACGAAGAGGCTGATGCTCAGGTTTGTGTCTGTCCGTCTGTTTGCATCCATGAACTATACTGACTGTATGCACCAAGGTTCATTTTAATTGTATATCCAGACTAGAAGCCCTCTCTTTTGAATGTTAGATTTCTACAAATAATTAGTATGTGTACTTGCAGTGCAGTCGGCTGAGAAGATACGAGCTCAGAGGTGGAAGATGAGGCAGTTTGACTATTATCAAGCCTTTATCTAATGGCTTACTATCCAGAATTTGTTAGTTGCTGTTTGCAAAAACAGTTCAAACTGGAATAACTCTCCAGCTCAGTGAGGAAGACAGAGGGAGCAGCAATGGTTGGGTGAGGCAGAGAGTGAATGAAGAGAGGGAGAGGCATTAATGTGAACAAAGTAGCAAGTAAAAGAATTGAAAGGATATTTTATAGGACATTTTGTGATTGTTCCACAGCAGTTATGTTCTAAAGCACTGTTTTTCAAAGGGGAGGGGAGATAAAAATCAAGTTATAATATTATTTGCCAAAGTAAAATTTTAATTAATGTCTTTTAGATGTTATTAATCACTGCATATCGAAATCTGTGTTATTGTTCTGTTCCAATCTTTCATGTTAAAAAAACAACAACAACACACCAATGAAGTCTATCAGAATCAAGCAGCTGTTATGTGTGACACTGATCTATCAGAAAATTGCTTTGCCCCTGAAAACTGGCTGCCTACCTGTTCTTAAAATTCCCGAAAAGAAAAAGACCACCAGGCATCCAGGCTGGACATTACTTAGCTGTAGAAGAGCCACAAGGGATTTTGCAGCAGGGGAGTCCTCACCAGAGGCTGATGCTATGTCGGGGTCTTTGGCATGGAAAAGTTTGGGAAGCACCAGAAACAACCCTGCGGGAAGGCGCTGCATTGCCAGATTTTGTGTGAATTCAGCCGAAACGCACGTTTCATACTGTCCACTGTGGCCTGCTGTCTGCTCTGTGTATGTCTATGTGTGCAGCCCCACGCCTGCCCTGCTCAGTCAGACCATTTCCACCAAAGCACACACACACATACACACACGCACGCATGCACTCAGACCTAACCTGCAGCTCTCAGTCACGACAAGAAGAGGCACATTTGGTGAGCCAGGGGATTTACATCTTGCAGTGTCATCATGCAGAAAACCTACAACTGGTCAAATGGGAAAAGGTTTCTAGATGAGCTTGATTATTAAAACATACGTACTTTGACTGCAAATTAAATGTTTGGATAGAATATATAAGAACCACTAATGGAAAGAAACAGAATGATATAGAAACCCTGAAAACCAATTAAAGAAATAAATAATGGACTGCCCTTTGAGGTGTTATTGGGTTGTCAATAGTAGGTGAACATTATTGTGATATAGTGAATTTCCTAAAGATTAATTTAAAAATGTTAAATAAGACAAAATAAAATAACCATTTTAGTTGAAAATGATTAAGATCCCCTCCAGACATGTTTTCAGCCATTAAAAAATGGCTTTGTGTCAAAATGCTCAGTTTCATTGTTATTTTTTACATGATATCTTCCCCTATTGAAAAATCAAGAATCTATAATTACAAGGTATTTTTATTTTTAAACACATAATTTAACTGATGTACGATCTGACTGACTTCACTAAGTCCGTTCTCAGTTTTTTCGGCTTTGTGCTTCCACATGGTTGCATATAGAATTTTCCAAGCCAGTTGTGATGTCACAAAATCACATTATATGTAAACACCTTTACTGTGACTGTGTGCCAAAAGAAACTTAACTCCTTTGGTAGATAAAAGAAGGAAGTGGAAATTAAATAAAATCAAAATAACATACATGTAAACTAAAAGCAAGTTTTTTACATGAATTCAAAGATGTTTTAGTTACAGTATTGTCTTAAAGAAGGTTTTGGTTGATTTTTCAGTGTTATCCACGATGACCTTACATACAGCAGTAGCTATTAAAGAGATGCATATCTACCTGGCCACACATCGCATAGCTGCCAGTCGACAAAGGTTTTTAAATACTGTCCCGTCCCAGTTTTAACAGTGTAACAGTAGGGCTACAATTTCCTCACAATTTACCCTGATATTAAAGCTGCAGGTCAGCACTTTACCTTGCTTCTTACAGTCCTACGAAGATAATCCACAGAGTTTTTTGTCCTGCATGTCATTTGAAACTCAGATTACACAGTGAAAGTGTCAACACGAGAGTGACAATTACTGAGCACCACGTGTGAGTGCAGCCTCTGTATCCTCTGATGTTGTAGGTACAGTAGTTGTGGGGATTTACTTGATTTGTGTTTTTCAGATTGCAGCCGAGCGAGAAAAGGAGCTCCAGAAACAGGAGGAGGAGAGACAGCAGACCAGCATGGCACTGAAGAAAGCCAAGGAGGAGCAGGCACCCAAGACCTTTAAAGCCGGTGTAGGGAAATACATCAACCCTGCCACAGTGTAAGGACACACACACACACACACACACACACACACACACACACACACACGCATACTGATTTACTATTGACATAACTATACTCTTCCCTCTGCTTCTGTTTCTAGCAGTGACTCATTCATAGGCGTCGCCGTGACGTATTTAAAAGCTGCATAAATGGAAGTTAAAGAATATTTATTCCACTTTTCAAGCAGAATTTCAGTTGAAGATTGAAACTGGCCTCCACACATCTGTAGACATTTCTTTCCACAGTCTGATGTTGGTGACGTGAGAAGCGCCATAGTAATGATTCGATAATAAAACATGATTATATAAGACACAGAATGAGTGGAAACATAATGTGTAAAATTGCCAATTATGGAGAAGATTGCCTCTTTTCCCCGAGGGACACTTCACGATTATTATCCAGACCATATTTTTGCTGAGTTTAGAGATATAGAAATGTGATGTTATTGTGCCCTTGCTAGATTAAATTCCAAATGGCCACAAAGTTTCAATGTTGTCAAGAGTTTATTTGTTGTTGTTGTTGTTTTGTTTCTGGAAAACTTTTTGTTGTCATTTTAATAGTTGTTATTGTGATTGTTTGGGACAAAAAAACATTGAATGAAAACATCTATTACCATCAAATAAAAGGTGACAGTATGTTTCAGTTTCTGTGTAAACACCAGATAAAGGGACATGTAGGGTGTTTCATCAGTCATCACTGTCATTTGCAGATTTTTATTTTCGTCTTTGAAAGAGATTTTTTTGTACTTTGCTGACACTAATATGGAACAACTGATTTAAAAAGAAAATAATTGGCATATAATTGAGAATTTAAAAAAAAGAAAAAGTTTGCTATGACTCAAAAGGTCAGTTTCATAGGAAGTCATTTACTCTGCTAAGATCATGTTGACAGCCTGTTTAAAGTAGGGCCTGTTTCATGCAAATCTATCCAAGACCTTGTCAGACCACAAAGAGAGAAGCAAAAAATTTTGCTGACATGTTCAGACTGTAGTTCCACTTCCAGGAAGAAAAGAAGAAACCCGAAGGTCCCGTTAACTGTATTATGTAAAAATACGTCATTGACAAAAAAAAAAGAAAAGAAGCATGGACATAAAGTCGGGCAAAAGAAGGAACAGATCAGAGAAATCAATATTCTACAAGAAATCAGATGCACTTGTCCATGACAAAACAGCAGTTTATGATATTTTATTTGTCTCCCTCAGAAAACGTTCGGCTGATGCTGATGAAAGCGGGCCGTCTACCAGCGGAGCAGCAGCAAAGAAGTCCAAAGGCAAGACAAGCTTCGGCGACTTCAGTTCCTGGTAGCAGCAACACTTTCAGCCTTTATCTGTCTGTATTTTTATTGAGCAAAATTAATTTCGCAATTATTCATGTCCTGTTGTCTATAACCTCTCGGCAGTGTTGTTAGCTTGTGAAACGAGAAATTAAAGTTACTTTTTTCAAAGAATTAAGTGTCATAATCTCATTTTATAATACCTCCTTCAAAGACAATGAGTATTGATTTTCAGACAGTGTATTGAAGCAGTTTTGGAAGCAGCAGTATAAATATAACAGCACATTAAAAGGAAACACTGCTCAGTGTATAAAGTAATTAATCCCATATTCATCATCCAAGACTGTCAAGATGAGGCTAAAACCATCTGATCGATATCTTTGGCCCTGATCAATTTGATCTGTGTTGGGTCCATGACTGTCTAATAAATTTTTGAGGGCATAAACTCCCAACATCAGACTGTGGTGGCTGTGAAGACACGTTGGAGGGTATCCGAGGTTCATTTTCTCGTGAAGAGCGAAGACATGCCGCAGGTTCAGCTCTGAGCCGGCTGCTTTGGCTCGACTCCCAAATGTTTTAATGGATTTGCTTGTCACGTTTCCATAGCCGTTTAGCACTGCGCTCCACAGGAAGCTTGAGTTATAGGCTGCATCAAAGTCGAGGTGGCCAACACATAAAACATAAATCTCAAGCTTGGTCATTTTATGTCCACATTGGTGGTTCAGCTACTAAAGCACACAGTCTGATCCCCTTATCTAACATAACTGTTGAACAGTCGATTTTTGTTTTCCGTTTCAATTGTTGTGCTTCATCCAAAACCTTTGTCAGTCTAAAATGGTCAACAAAATAAACCAAAAAAAAAAAGCTCCCTCTGAGGAGAGCTAAAGGGTTTGGTTGTTTCATCTGGACAGAAGATATATTTGTGATGTTGCAAAATTTCCTGAAAATGTTTTCATTTCTCCTGTTTCAATGAGCATAAAAATGAAAGAAATGACATACTGTTGCTGCTGTGTGTGGCGTGCAGTTAGGGATGTGACGGCTGCATTGGATTATTCTATTTTTAAAAGCCTGTCTGTGATATACAGTATATTTCATATTGAACTGGAATCCTGCCTTTCATATAAATTCCTATCTTTATCCACTTTGAAGGCAGTTTTTATTCCTGTCAGCCCTGTTTCTTGCCAGAGGGTAATGTGAAAATGTTATACTGCGATTGTTTTTGCAACATAGGCAAAAAAAGGTTTTTGAACTGTAAAACCTGCAGGCGTTTACACAAAGCTACTGTTTGATCCAGAAAATGTTCACTGAGCAGCAGAACAACATGAACTGTTTGCAGTGACATCTGTGGCTTTCTGAAGAGACATGATGAAGCTTTGACATCTTCCTCGCTTGTGTTCTCAGGTTGTTTTAGTCAGGATCTGTCTGCATGGAAACGTCTAAACAAAAACAGCTGCTTTTTTCGGAAGTGTCCCTATTTGCTCAGCAATCAAAACTGATCTTAACCGCAAACATTAGTATGTTTACTAAGCCGAGTTTCAGCTGATGAACTTTCGTCCACCTTTACTGTTTGAATACAGTCATAATAACAGATTAGTCGTTCTCATTTACATATATTTCTGTTTTTCGGGCAGCTAAATGAGTTAATAGCAGTTTGTTAGCATTTCATAAAACCTACCTGTAAAGTCTTCTGACGAATAAAACATCGTTGCAGCTTAGCTTTTTGTATCCACACTGAAAAACACAGTTTGCACATTTATTCCATTTGAGAGATGATTTTTGATTTCCAGCTTAGTGTGGATGGAAGGCTAAAGAGAAAAAGGCAGACATGGATGCAAGCTGAAAATTGACAGGCTGGCAGAGGCACACAACTGTGAGGCAGTAATTTCAGTTCATACACTAGAAAAGCTTTCCAGAAACACTGAAAATAGCAGCTGTCTAGAAGAGCAAATGTAAAAGTTTTCATGGCCCCGAGTTGAATCTGCAAAAATGACTTGCAGTTGCATGAAACTTTGTGGGATCATTCCTTTCAAGATCTTCATTGCTCTGGTAAAACGGTGGTATTGGTGATAGCCCCCTTGTGTCGCATAACACATAATATATTGGATGTTTGCTTATCGCTTTAATGCTGCTCCACTCGAGCCTCATTATTTAGCTGTGCTCCTGGCAGCAGCTGCCAGGCTGTGGGCTTTTACCTGAATGAAAACACCCTTGAGTGTCCTCAGTGTCTCCCCGGTCTGAGCGAGCTGAAGCTTTGTAAACACAGGAGGTAGGAAATGAAATTTATGCCCTCCAAAACTCAAGTTACAGACCTACATGGTTATCCTTTTCACACATGGAGTGCTAAAAGTGTGCCACGGTGTGATGGGAAAGTCATTCGTTTTCCCAACTGTCCTGTCAGCTCAGCGGTATTAAATGACTTCCAGCAGGTTGCAAGTCACTAATTGAATGAATAATTGAGGTCTTTGGTTCTTACAGCCTGAATAGTGACAAGCAAACTGTAACTTAATGCAGTAAGTCGCTCACACAATGGACTCCAGTGTTCAAGCCAATGGCTCAAAATATACTGACGTAGTTTATTCAGTACACCTGTTGTGTAGAATCTCATAAAATCCAAAAGAGCAGCCTCATAATATGCTGTCTTTGTGATGCTTTAAATGTTACGTTTCTTCTTAAGTTTTGATAAGGCTGCTGTCTTGAACGTTGGAGTTAAATTTTGATCTTGGAAACAATAGTTTGATTAAGTGTATCTGAACTTGTGGTCCACCAGTTGTGAAACTTTTGATCACATTTCACCATCTTTCTTTCCTGATGGAGTTTGCTTAGTTTGCTCATAAATCCGTGTAATCAGAAATGAGTTTCTCTCTCAGCCTTCTTGTGCCTTATCCTCAGAGGAGTTCATGCTGGCACAATTTAGTTGATCTTATAGACAAAAGTATGATTTTTTTTTTTTCATTTTTATCTATTTAAGGTTTAGATTTCTTATTATTCTTTTTTATTATATTATTCTTATGACGGTTTAAGGTCCTTTTGTAGATTGTTCCTGGAAGAAGGAGCAGTATATTTTGAGGCCTTTTTGCCTAGTTCTGTTTGGGTTTTATGTAAAAAAAAAAAAGAAAAGAAAAGAAAAGGTCTGAGACATTTAGAGACTGAAGTTTAGAAGCATCATGCAGAGTACATTGAATTTCACAGCCAGTGATAAAACGTGCTGCACAGTGGTGTATAAAATCCAGGGTCTTTAGCCAGTGGTCAGGTGCATTTATAGAACATGTCACTTTAATTCAGTAAAGGCTAAAAAGTGTTTCCTTGCATGGAGAAAGATACAGGATTTATACCTGAAAGAGAAACCTAAAGTTCCAGCTGAGAAAAGTGTTTTCCAAGGTGTGATTGGAAATAAAAGTCCTGATAATTAATTACTCCTAAATACTAGACTTCTTACAAGTTGACCTTTTTCAAGTTCAGTCCCCTTAGTGGTGAAGATACTATGTAGATTAGATTAGATTAGATTAGATGAGGTGTTACCTTTGTCCCTGCCTGAATTTGGATTTTTCTGCATTTGAAGGTCTAACGTTTCAAATTTAGGGGGATCTATTAGTAAAATATGGCAAAAGTGAAAAATAATATTCTTAATATTTTTTTTATTTGTGTATGATCCTCTGACAATAAGAAGGGCTGTGTTTTCGTTACCTTAGAATGAGCCTTTTATATCTACAGAGGAAGACAGTGGTGCACCATGTTGCACCACCATGTTTCTACTGTAGCCCAGAATGGACAAAGCAAAGACTGACGGGTGAGTGGAGAAATATTCACTCGTGTTTGATCTGCACGTTCATCACTAGATGCCACTAAATCCTACACGCTAAGCGCCACCTAGCCTGCGCTCATCCTCCCCTTCCAAGCATGCAGCGGAACGAATGATGGCAGCCAAACTCTCAAAAACCTTGAGAGGCCTTTTTTAGAGTCAGTGTTTTGGTTTGGCCATTCTAGGCTTCTGTAGAAACATGGTGGTGCATCAAGGCAGACTCTTCCTGCATTCTACTACCTATACTACCCTACTATTTAGTAAGCCAGAAACAGATTAAGTATGTACCAATACATAGTATGTGAAATGCAGTATGCCAGAAGTACCAGGATGTTATACGACATCTGGCTGGATTTTTCAGTATGCAAGCCAGCATGCTTTTCTAGCCATTCTGACTCACAATCCTCTGCGCAACGGAAAATACGTCTTATATGTCACAGTGTTTTGCCCGAATATAAACAAGGCAGGGAGTAAGCAAATATTTGACAGTTGATTGACAGAGTGATGAGCCCTGCAATGACAGATGACAGCGCATTAAGCGTTAAGAACTCCGAAGTTCAGTTAATATATGACTAAGTGGATAAATTAGTGCAAATGTGAACTTTTAGATTTGCATTCCTTTCCTTTGTACAAGAATCTCATGCTAAGGCTCCAGCAGGCAGAAGAGCTTCGGAGTCAAAGTTCAAGGCGCACTGTCTGACCGAGCAGTATGTCCCAGTTGTATGCATGCTGCATGCAACAGTATGTACTTTGTGAGGGCAGCTGCAGTATGCACTACAAGTAAAAAGCAAAAGTATACAATTTGGAACGCACCCTTTGTCGAGGAGGATGTGCTTCGTTTGTAGATATAAAAGGCTAATTCTATGGTAATGAAAACACAATTTGTATTTTCAGGCGATTACACACTAATGAAAACATACTTATGAATATTAGATGAATCTGTCACATTTTACAAGTACATCACACTAAATCCTGCACGCTTGGCCTTTAATATCTTTGTGGACTGAGACCCTGTTTATCCTTCCAGACAAGACTTCTAGTAGATTCTAAACAGGGGCAGCTATCCTCAAAAACACAAACAAACAAACAAAAAACACTTACCAGGTTCTATATACGTAGTTGGTCTCTGAGATACTTAAAGTGAATGTTCGGTTTGGATCCAGTTTTATCTCCCGCAAAAGGCCACGTAAAGGACACAGTCTTCTTAAGTTAAGTCCTCACCCTGTCTCTTCTGTACTGTAATAAAAATTGACCAGAAGTCTCTTAGTGTACGTGCATAAAATTGTAATGGGAGTCTGTGCACATCATCATCACTCCCCTCTCATTCTCATTCTTTATTTCCAGGCTTCCCTTTGAAGTCGACCAATGAGCATAGATACCAACAGAGATACTGTAGGGGAAAGGAGTGGGAGTATGTTTTGTGGAGTCAGTCAGTCAGCTTCTTACTCCCTGTCGTTCAGCAGCATCTTTCAGATTTTCAGACATTCTACTGTATTAATCTAATTACCTTTCTTAAGTATAGTCACGACACTGTCTTTTAAGATTTTGTAATCTCACCGTCAGTTTTCTTTTCTAATGTTTCACTGGCCCTAATGCAGGACCAAGGATCCTATTTTTTAAGGTTAGATCTTTAGCTATGTTTGCCTTATGGTTGTCATTCCCTGTCAGTCAGTCCACCACTTTGGTTCATAATGGCTACTGAACTATTGAATGAATTAGGCAAAAAATTTGGCACAAACATACAGTATACAAATTTTTCATGGTGGATGAATACTACAGACTTTGAAGATGCCTTGACTTTTCTTTTAACACCACACATCAGTGTCTATGATAACCAGTACTGACAATTGTTATATTTAAAAATAAAATATTGATATTGTGGAAAAAAAATACACAGTTAATATTGTGTAAATAATACAGCACCTCTTAAACCTTTTCTGTTCCATTCTATTCTCACTCAAAATGTATAGCTATGGTCACAGACTGTCCCCATATCATATTTTAAGTGAATTCATTTGTGATTCAAGAGAAAAAGCACACAATAAATAACAATAAAGATCAATTTGTTTTTGTTTTTTTGTTTGTTGCATCAAAGTTTCTATAGACAATGGGGTAATATCATTTTTTTGAATTCTTTAAAACACAATAATCATCTGGTGAAAATCTAATATTGCACTTATAGCACCCCAGTTAGGCTGACATTTGTGTTTGGAGTTAAATGTGCATTTATTTACATTCCCATCAGGATTTACAGGGAAAAACTTTGGTGAGCCCCTAACTTTTCACTTGGTGCCACCATCAGGTCAAAACTTAGAAGTTAACAATAGAAAAGCAATGTTACAAAAATAAGGGTGTTTTATCAGCCTCAGCTTTGCTGTTCGGTGCTAATTATCAAATGCTAGCTTTCTGACAGGCTAAGGGTAAAAATTAAACCTAGCAAACATTATACCTGTTTTATTTGTTTAATTTAATCATTCAACAGAAAAAAAGTGCACATTAATTAACACTGAGATGTACATGTGCCAGATTATAGCCATAGGCTAGTTTTCCACCCCAAGGTAG
>JAPZDX010000021.1:8891168-8905081 GCA_029783625.1 Naso annulatus
CTGTGTGTTTGTGTGTGTGTGTGTGTGTGTCCTTCAGGATTAGCAAACATGTTTAATGCATTTCCTTCCTCATGAGACTGGAGTTAAGATGCATGCAGACGTCTTTGCAGACATATGCAAAGAAAGGTGTTATGGGTAACACTCAACAACTTGTGCGGCACTTCCTGATGGGAGGACGGGCCAAAACAACATGAGAAGTGCAAAAGAAACAGCCAAGCAGAATTTCTGAATATTGAACAGGAAAACCTGCATTATTTACATCCATATTTGCAAACCTGCAGTCTTTTCCTTTTGTTTTGTTGCCGCGCTGTATGTTTTACCTCCAGCTGTCAGTAGGTGTAACAGTGTGAAACCGTCAGCAGGAATGTGTATTACATGTGTGTCCTGTCTTCCTTCAAAGTGTTGTTGTTTCTACTTAATGTAATTAAAGGCATGAGCACAGGAAATGGTATAGCAGGATGTTATAGGAGGGCAGCAACATTCCCAACAAAGCTGAACAAAGAAGCCGGATGATATTGCAGAACATTTTGTAGGGAAACTTTTCCTCACCTACCTGCATTTGTGGGACATTTCAATGCATGTATAGTTGGTGAGTAGTTGGTAAAAGCTTGATACACTGAACTACACAAACATTCAGAACAAGGCTTCTTTTCAATCTGCGTGGACTGCAAACACTGACTGAAAATCTCTCGTTATCCCGATGCTTCCCTGCCATTATCTGTTGATGCATGCCCCGATCCTTGCACAATGAACTAAAGTAACGTTTACAACTATTTACCCTTATAATCGCAAAAAATACATCCACATAACGTTTAAGGTGCTAAATAAAAGGCACTAATTCTTAGTACCAATACAATTGATTTTTGTCTTGAAAAAAAAAAAGATTTTAGATCGATAGAAGTCACACAAGAAGGACAATTTGCCATTTACTTATTGATGTTGCTGGATTGTAGGAGTATAAATCAATGGGTACACATCTTAAAAATCTATACATAATATACATAGAGATATATGCATCGATGCATCATTACACCCCTAATGAAAACAGATATAAAAATATATTTTTATGATCTAAATCACTTTATTCTGTCCTGCTCTAAACTAAACCTGAAGAATTAATATTTTTTTAGTCAATTTAACACGAATCTCATGTAAAAGCAGAAAATGCAAACTAGAGTGTTCTGCATAGAAATGAATGATAAGACAGGGACAAACAAGCTGTTCGACAGCATACAAGCCATCGTGTAGTCTGCTGAATGTAGAAGCTTAAAAAATCTCCTCCTGCCTTCCACCGGGTCTACACATGACCTTACTGTATATTAACGTAAACACAGGGCAGTAAAGCCGTCACAGTGGGTGATGACAGAGCCAGGCCTCTCTCCTCTGGCCCCGTCTTTCTCGGCCGGCAGACAGGACCCAATCGGCTTTGCTTTTTCCATTGCAAATGTGTGCGGCTGATAAGTTTGTGGCTGCGGTTGAAGGCGCTGAGCTAATACTGCCTAATAGGAGCGCCAGCTGCCTCCTCCACTGACCGCAGCCACCACCACCACCATGAAGGCTCAGGGGACGATTTTCAACTGCTCAAGTGCTGTCAGCATTTGTCAAAACCAAAGATTTTATATTAGATAACAGGCATTTTGCTTGGAGATTATTCTAAAGAACAACTTTAAGTAAAGAAACAGCATTATTATCCTTTTCTCTGCTCCCTCCTCTGGTCACTGTAGGTGCTGATGTCTTGCTGTTACATCCTCGAGTTCATTGTTTGTGTTTGAAGTGAAGTCTACACACACAATCAGTCCTGAGCCACAAGATATGTGACCTTTAGCTGTGAGAGGGAACTAGGTCGGTCCCTGTGGAGTCAACAACAAGTCCTCTCCACAGTGTTTGGTCCAGGGAGGGGAGGGGAGGAGGGGTTGCTCCATGTGACAAGAGCTGGGTGTCATATCTGTGCTTCACTGTGGCTCAGCCATCAACTTAACCACTGGCAAAAAGGGACGGCTCCATCTCTCGCTGCCCTTATCTGTTTCCCACAGTCTATTTTTACTTTGGCTGCATTTTTCTCTCCACCAGAGCTGCTTCACTCGGCTACAAAAACATCAGGAGCTGGAGGATGCTTGCCACATAGCCCGTTAAGAATCTCACAGCAAAATCCAACAAGATTAGTAAAAAAAAAATACATTAGGATCATGTTTTTGAATGCAGACAGCAGCCAGACAGCTTTGGGGGCTGCACTAAAACCCTCCAGACTCCCAGCAATCCTATTCGTCGGCCCAACAGGATCCTGTAAGGATTGTTTCCAAAATGTAAGAGTGCAGTGAGAATGAGATGCAGACTGGAAGAGCTCCCACAGGTTTCTTTTTTGTGCTGCTTAATAAAACATGAGCAAATGGGAGTGTGGTTACCGAGCTCATTTTCTTAAGCTGCTGCAATTGCACTTGTTTTAAAATGCTTGTTCCCAAGAAATGAATTCTACAAAGCAAATCTCAAAATCCCTGAATCCTCTTGACCACATGGGACTGAAGGGAACAATACCTCGCACAGAGAAATCCGCTCCTTCAGCCAAACACACAAAATACAAATCCACCCTGACAGGCAAAATGTTTCGACTGCAGAGAGCAGCAGGTTGTCTGACAGTCTCACAGGCAGACAAACTGCATCTGATTTCGCCAAAATGCACAAGGTGGATCTTATTTCGGTCATGAAAGTGTATAACACAATAAGTCAAACCTAGTTGTGAAATACAGATTAACTTGAGGCCATTAACAAACCTGCAGAGGTCAACGTTTACCATCTGTCTCAGCAGATGCTAACTATGGTAGGTGAGCGTTCAACTTGTTAAACCCAAAAGCTGTTTTACTTCAACTAATGCCTTCCATCCACTAGAAGAAAAATGACTGAGTCCAAAGCCCCAGAGAAGAAAGGGGGCTTGGACAGCAGAGTAAGGCCGAAAACAAGCACTCTCCCTTGGGCAGGGGGGAAGCCCCAGAAATCTTCCTGGAAGTCCGGATGACTACATGTTTGAAGGACTACCAGTTCCATGGAGTGCTTGGGAGACTACCAGTTCCACAACGTGGACAATAACAATATTTATAACAATAACAATATTATTTTTTAAGGAACTTTCATTTGAAACAAATCTTAGTGCTCCAGATTAAAAAGGGACGTAAATGCTCTCAGTGTGGGCCACTTGTGTACCTTACGGCGTACGCTTTGCATGCAGCCAACACAGAAGCATAAATCAGGCTTTACATGAAGCTTTCCGTTTGGTGCTGGCGAGAACGCATCAAGTGGTTGATGACTATGTTCTCGTCACTGACCTACATTATTTGCATAAGACAAGACTAACAACCTGTGACAATATTCAACATGTTTGATTTTATCGTTATGCCAAGATGAGAAAAAAACTGCCTTAAAACAGCCTGGATTGAATTTTATGACCACCTTACAACAAATGACCGAGATCACAGGAGTGCGACACGACTCCAGCAACAATAATGATTTTATTTTGACTTCTAAAAAAATGATTTGTTATTTAAAATCACTTGGAATGTCATTTGGTGTGAGGACAGCATGCACTGAAGTATTTCTGATGATTAACCTACTTATATTTACAATCTTACGCTCTGCATTACTACATCATATTCCTGTGACTAAAACTTTTTCCTTTTTTTTTTTTTTTGCTTTTTACTAAATCTTTTTTACTGGTGTAAACAAACTGGATTGTCTTATTGTCTTCTTTCTATTGAAAGATACATTTGCATCACACATCAAACTGAATTACGTCTTTATTTACTGAAAATGCTAGCTTCATGTTTTTTTTTTTTTAAATAAAAGAAATATATATTTACTGTGTATTTGTGAGATATTAGCAATGTTAGCTGTTCTTTGAGTGCTCTAACTAAATGCTTCCACTAGCTGCTAACATAAGCCAAATGATAATGTTAACATGCTTGTGTTTAGCAGGAAATGTTTAAATCAGCTTTATTCCAAATTTTTAAAGCTGAGGTAGGTATTTTTCTTTTGGTGTCATCACACAAAAATTCCATAATAATCTTTCAGCATATTTCAATTCAGGTGGTCTTAAAGAGCACTAGATATTTGCACCTCTCCTTGGCTCTGTATTCAGACTTTACAAAATGAAGACCAGGACTTTTTGGCCAATCATAGGTCATTTCATGTAGTGCATTTCCCTATTGGCTGCTCTATGCTGCACTTCCTAGAGACAGGTGACGTCGCTGAGTTGACTGGCTGTTGAAACAAGAGTAATGCCTTACGTTCTAAAACTAGCCTCTGGCGACTTGACATGCTCAGTTGTAGTCGACAGCGTCAGCCAGCTTGAGTCGAGCTGACATGGACCAGACGAGAGGGGAGGGTTCAGCAGAGTTGCTTTCTTAGTAGTCTCATGCTACAGCTGGCTTAATTTACAGACATTGCCTACCTCAGCTTAAACTGCTGCCCAGTCAAGCGGCTGAAAAATGGGCCCAACACAGATGTGCCAAGAACTGCATTTTCATGTAACTTGTATAAATTATATTAAAACTTTAAGTTATGCATAATGAAAAACATGGTCTCTTTGACTGACAGTAGCCTCCAGCTGTCTGCTAAACGTCACACAGTCATTGAAAGCAATGCGTAACCTCTCCAGCTCCCAGCACCTTGAGGATTCACATTAATAGTCCATACACCAATGATTGATTTCATGGTGGTTCTATCCACTATTTAATTTATTTAATTTATGGTCTCTTGGATAATTTGTTGAGCAATTTCATGAGATCTCGTTGGCCTGTCACAGCCTTTTAGGTGGGCATTCAGAGTTTTGGTTATTATCAAAAGGAAAATGGTCACAAAAACACCCAGACGCATGAATGAGACTGACGCAGCTAAACAGGTTATTAGTCAGCTGACAGAAATAAAAAGTGATCAGTGAACACAGAAGTTCCATTAGGCTACTACACTGCTAACAAAACTGTAAATGTGTTCACAGAAATGACGTGGGCCGACATGCTGCTTGGGTCTCACTGATTAGGCAAAAATTTAACTACATAGCTCTCTCACAACAAGAAAAGGCTGACATGAACACAATGTCAGCCTGAATGAATGAAGTAATGCAAATTTTCTGATTGTCTATAAGCTATTTTTACCATCTTAAATTGGTTTTTTTCATGCATGCTAACAATAGCTTATTAGCTCCAAAAACAAACAAAAGTTGTGGCTATTTAGCCATATACCAAACTAGTGGACAGTCTGACTGACGGGTAGTGCAGAGTGAAAAAGTAAACAGTGATAAACATAATATTTGCTCCAAAATTTTATTTCAACACATCCAATATTTCAAACCTAGACATTTCACTCTGGACTACTGACCAACACTGTCATCCCCAGAGCCCCACTGCGAGTCTGGCGACTACAAAATTTAATAAAACCTGAGTGACCTACAGTACACTTGGCTTAATTATGATATTAAAAAAGAGAGAGGAAGAACAGTAACAAATTATCCTTCTGTCACAGTTAACCCAGACACATGTAAACTGGCAAACTGCCAGCTGGCACAGACCAAAAAAAGACCAAAAGGAACCACTTTGGTTAATGGCGAGAAAAGAAAAGTGTGATCAATCCATTAGAGGGGCTTCTATCAGCCTAATGGGTGGGACGAAGCCAAGGTGCTGAATAAAACACTCTGCCTCCTCCTCAGTATTCAGGCCGCATCGTCCCGCGCCAGGACCACGTTCACACTGCAGGCCTTCACGCTCTGCTCTCAACTGCTGCTCGCACTGCTATCTGATTTCAGGATGGTGCTCCAATCTGCTGGAGGATGTTACCCGTATCTGATAAAAATATGAACTGACAGCGACGTTGAAAAGATGCAGCGTGCTCAGGATGACAATAACAACAGATAACAGATCGGATTATGTGCTTACACCTCTTGTTTTCAGCATGCTTTAGGTGAAGGTGTTGACTGAAATAAAGCCAAGTCAGTGATTATGCTTACTTGTCACTGTGGCATCTTGTCGGCCTTGATTCTAATATAGACTCATCCAGTTGACTGTGCCAAGAACTGCAGTTCCTATAACGTCCACTTGAGGCAGGCTCCAGAAAGAAAGATGTTTATACCCTTGCAGAAAAACTGGATTTGGTCTAAAGCTTATTTAGTTTATGACCACTCTACTTTTTGCTGAATTTTTATAAAACTGACTCATTTTAATCATATTTAGGAATAAAATGATACATAATTAAGAAACTAGCTGTATGCTTAGCATCACCTCAGCCAATGTGAGCCACTGACCTCGACCTTTCTCATTGTGTGTGGTGTTGTTACCTTTGAGAAAATTTTTTGTGCAAATGCCAATTACTATGGCTTCTTGTTTGGTTAATTGTACTGACAGACCGTCCAACAAGTCTGTGCTTCACCCACGATCCTCCTCTTTGCCCTTTTTTTTTTGGTTTTGGTTTGGTTTTTCTTTTTTTAATTTCATCA
This sequence comes from Naso annulatus, assembly GCA_029783625.1. Classification (NCBI taxonomy): domain Eukaryota; kingdom Metazoa; phylum Chordata; class Actinopteri; order Acanthuriformes; family Acanthuridae; genus Naso; species Naso annulatus. The sequence continues at coordinate 8,897,644 of JAPZDX010000021.1, forward strand.
GAGTCAGGAATAGCCAAGATAGCCACAGCCAGAGCCACCACACTCAGCTTCACCGTGGCTCTCAAGATACCTATGGGGGTTGTCACAGAGTCTGTGTCCATCCTTTCTACAGTCATATGTGGGCTATGTGTTTGTGGGGGGGGCGGGAGCAGTGCCTGCCATACTTCCTTCTGGCCCATGAGCTCAGGTTAATCCTCTCTTTCGAGCAAGCTGCTCCATCTGCGTCTTTGCTTGCTGGTTGGCATGCCTCGAAGACGCATAAGCTCGGGGAGGGGAAACAGTTTTTCATACCTGGCTCAGCAGATTTCCAGGACTCAAACTGAAGCTGAAAATTGAAATCTGCCTCCTTTTTCTGTTAGCACGGCTAACTAACAAGTGTTTAGATTCTGCTTTTCTTTCTCTGTACACCGTGAAAAAACTTGTCATATACAATATGCATTTTTTTCCACTGATACCGGTAACTAATATTAACCTGTTTCAAACAGCTGATAACAATAAGAGAGCTAACAATTTCACAAAAACAATTAGGTATAACCTGCAGTTTACACACATAAACACAAACTCTGTGATAAACCAAGTTGGATGATTTAATATTTCATAGCTTTTGACCTAAACAAACACCAGATAGCAACAAATGCAAACAATTCTGACTTTTTACTTTTATTTTCTGAAAAGCACACCAAAATTTTTAGGAACATACTTCAGCTCTTCTAGATAATTGTTCTCAGAATTATCCTTATTTCAGAATTAAATCAAATCGAATGCTTTGACTTAAACTGTAAATTAGACATCACTATAAAAAAAATACTCAATACAAAAAAAAAAGGTTTTCATAGAACCATAAGACTGTGATTGCTTAGTCTGTAGATTAGCATACAGTAAACTGCAATGCTAACTGAACAAATGAAAAGGGTTGGTGTGCAGCTCTGCTACTTTTAGTGCATGAGGTCATGAGAGCAGTTTGGCATCAGATTATCAGCTCTACTTATCAGATATAATTTCATTATCTAAATAACACACAATAATACAAATTTGCCATTGTTGGCTGACAATTTATCAGCACTGATAAATATGTGCATCCATAGTAAAAAGTTAGCAAGATAAACTTGGTACTGAAGCGCTACACTTTACAAATTTCACATGGGATGAAAATCAAACACGGACCGGGCGAGTGGCCCTTGGCAGTGTGTAGTGGAAAACACCAGACTAGGGTGTCATCTTCTCCTAAGTAACATAATCGGCTTAGAAGGGTTGATGCTGAGGACTGGTGATGCTGCCTCAGACAACTCAACCCACGAATGCAAACGAGGTGTGGCACAGCATAGAGAGCTTATTAATAGATCTGTGAGCATGTGATCAGAATCAAGTCCTCTGTTGTATGTTAAAGTCAAAGTCAACTTTATCGTCATCTCAACTCTACAGAGCAAAGTGCACACTGACACGAAATTGCTTTTTCTCCTAAGAACATAAAATACATTAAAAACACAGCCAGATACATTCAAGAAATTAAAGTAAAGAGCAATATTACGAAAGTAATATTTTTCTGTTCTGAGCTGTTTTTCAGACAAAACAAACTATTTGAGGACTCAATATTTGGAAACCTGTCAAGCGTAGCTTACATCTTTTTTTGCATCTGAAAGATTCAACGTTTCATTAGGGTTAGGTAATTCAAACCATACTCAACATGGAAAATACAAACTACAAATATCCCTCAAAACTAACACTAATAACTCCCTGTGCTTGTGGGAGGTCACAGCTTTAACAGGAAGTTTTGAAAAGTTTTTGAAGTTCTAGACATACAAATGAGGCTGTCTACTGTCCATCCTGTGTCTGCGGGAACTGCGCTATAAGGAGGTTCACTTACGTTACTAAGAGTCTAAGTTCTGCACAGCATGACATACTTTCCGTATATTTGGACACTTCCTTCCACGTTTTTACCGCTATATGCATTTACTTTATTCTGATGTCCTGAGACTTGCGTCGCCCATGTATGCTTGCATGAAAATAATGACGTGCAAGTTTGGATTTGCAACATAAACTGCGCATACAGACCATGTGTACCTACCTGTTCTTTTAGAGTTTTTTTTATGTATTGACTCACAATAAGGCAAAAACTGCATATGTGGCTTAAAATCATAATGATATTGAATACTTCAGGGTCACATTGAGTTATTTACATCCCTAACCCATTAACCTAACAGCCTGTTAGAGGTTGTCAGACTGATACAGAAGCATGATGTGCTAGTTTATCGAAGCAACATGCATTTGTGCAACATGTTTACTGTGTCAAACCTCCAGCAGGAAGACAGCTTGTCCAAGGAAGATCCCTTCATTTAATCCAATTATTATTCAAGGGGATTGTTTAGACGAAATGGGGTCATTAAGAGTCGCCTTATGGCATTGACCCAATAAACAAGGAAACGCAACCCAGTCAACACTTGACTCTTAACTGCCGTGGTTCTTGAGTTTTAATGCTGAGGTCAGAGTTGGAAAGTTGGACATGAGAATTAAGTTACAAACAGAAACGGTGGAGTGGACATGGACACTTCAGCAGAATGGATACTGACAGAAGGTTTTGCAGCCGCAGTTTGAAGTTAAATTGTCCTAAAACGTCCTCACTGTACTGCCCTACTTCCCACACACAGTGTCTCCAGCAGATCCATATAGAGAATACAAGATGTTTTTATTTACCATTTGAAAATCATGACAAGGTGCAGACAGTGATCACAAATCAGCATTGAGACCATCAATTCATCTGCAGATTTTTTCCTCAATTACACAATTAATGTTTGATCAATAAAATGCTAATGTTGATCTTTTTGTCAAACTAAACTCAAGTTTGAAAAGTCAGCAATTTAAAGGTCAAACACCCACAAACTGGAAAAACAATGACACACATCGGGGAAAGCCAACATTGCACTGAGGTGAGACATTTTCCAAAACTTCCTCGAAGGCCAACAAAGCAAAATACAAACACTGAATTCTGAGACGGTTTCATCACGGCAGTGTTTTACACGGACAACTCTGCAAGCTAAGCACGTGAAGTCTGTAACATGTTAAGCACAATCAGACAGAGTTTCATGAATCTTATCTCACTGATCAATTAAGTGACTAGCTGATGCCGTCAACCACTGCATCATTATTTTAATGCCTTTTTCCCATGTGATATTGTAAAAAGTAATTGTGCACCTGAGCAACTATTAAACACAATCACCTGCTAATTACAATTTTTGTAGGTGTTTGTTGTGATTGTAAAAATACTCCAAAGTTAGTTGCATTAATTCCACAGCAGAAATGTTGGATATTAGCTGAGTTTTACCAAATGCAAATATCAAATTCTCCACCTGACCTTAACCACAACAAATCTAAAAACAGCCAGTCATTAGCCTGATGCTAATAAATATCACCATGTACAGGGAAGTAAGGCTTTAACCAGCCTGCAGTCAAGTTTCAGTGTTTCTCGGATCTAGGCAAAAGCAGACGTCAGTAAAACTAACATTTATAACAAGGTCTTAACCACGCACCAAAATAAAGAAACCTCCAACTAAACTGTGTCACTTTCACAAAGCAGCTGACTCTCCAGTGTTTTGGGAACTTCCTGAGACGCGGCTGCTGTGAAGCGATAAATCTAATTCATTTACATTTCCCAATTTGAGGCTTTCTGGTGTGTCTGGTTCTCCTGCATTCCTGCTTCAGCGTCGGTTCTGAGGAACCTCTGTGAACAATGTGGCTTGACTTTAACAGAACAAACACGCAAACATAACAACCTTTAGCATTTTCTGCCTCTCCCACACGGCTGCTGAGCTCATACATATTGTATCTTATCTGCATCTAAATGTCACTTAAAAAGCAAAAACCAGCACACCTGACAAGCTGAAGGCACCCTGACGAGGTCAAATATGCTGATGAAGAATTATTACTTCAGAAATGAAATCCGGGTTTTGAACTTTACAAGAAGTGCGAATAGATAGAATCTATCATCATGTTTACCACATTTAAAAAAAGAGTTTAGTTACTTCTATGACGGTAAACTGTACAGCAGATAAGGTTAGCGTGTTAGGGGGTAGCAGCCGCTGACTTTTCTACAATTCAACCAGACATCTCTGAGTCAATCTGAGGCACGCAGGTCATCAGGACAGTTATCATTTTTAGATTTCTGCCAGCCGACTCCAAAGTTCTTCTCAGAAAGACTTTATTAACAGCTCAACACTCAAACAGCTGACCTGTAGTTGGTGCTTCGGCACATGCTGGTCAATAGCGGATGGACTTCACTGCATCACTGACATTAATTTGTAAATCCATCTCTTATATTCGCTCCAGGCCATGTTGAAATACATGAAAGGGAAATGGTGCGTTGGACTTCAAAACATGCTAACCTGCAGTGACAGAGCTCTAGTCTCTGCCGGATAAAACTGCATCTAACTATTCATTGTCCAGTCTCACTGGTAGCTCCTTGTAAATGAATTATACAAAGTTGTGTGATTATTGTCATATTTTTCTGCAAATAACTGTGCAAAAACATTAACAATGACATATATGGGGTAACCAGAGCATCTTTAAACACTAAAAAAAATCAGCTGCTTAACCTTTAGGTTCTAATGTTTTTTTCTATTGGTTCATTTCATTGTAGAGTGGGGATAGATAAGAATTTAACTATAACAAAAAAGATTCATTATTATGTTAAGTGTTGTTGACTTCCTTGCTATATGTCGAGTCTCAAACCACTGAACTTCCTGATTACAACTCAGAGGATGTGAATTAAACAGTAAAGTGAAACAAAAGATAAAAAGTAACAGCACTGTCTGACACTTCAGGCTTTGAATCTCATGTCCCGTCTCTTCTGTATGTCAAATATGTTTGTGAGTTCCAAGAAATTTCATGTTTCTATCAAATTCCTCATTGTTTTTTCTCTGCGTTATTCTTGTGTTGAATGTGACGGATGTTCGCATAACCTTCATTTTATGAACTCTTACTTATTTCCATTTTTCTGTTCTGTTTTAAGGGAAAATTTGCTGCAGCAATAACATAATGTTTTGCACAGGAGTCGATAAATCCTCGCAGCATTCCAAATTTTAATCATAAAAACACTTCATTCTGTCTCCTTACAGTCTTAGCTGAGTGACAGTAAATCAACAGGTTTGACGTGGCTCTAGGCAGGTTAAGTGAGGTGCAGATAAATGAGGATAGTGCGTCTCTTTACCCAAAGGCACATCAGTGTGATTTACTGCGGTCTTTAACAATTTAAACCCTGTGAAATCCTTGTTGTGCAGGCTTCACAACTCCAAAATTACCATCTTGAGGCCTCTTATCCTGCAGAAAGGAACAACACAGTCTGGTGGTAGAGCTGTTTACCAAGCTCATCTTCCTGCTTCCACTAACAAGCTGTGAGCTTCCAAGTCTCAGAGCCGCAGGAAGCAAATGGACTTCGACATGGAGATGGCGAGTGCGCAGATTGATCATCTTTGCCATCTGAATAACCAGCTTAGTGCACGATGAGAGCGCAACGCACAGGGAGCAAAAACATAAAGGTCATTGCTTTAGCCGCTGCGACTCTGGTTCATCTGATAGTTTCTAAACTTCACTAACTCTTGGCTCACCAGCTGTCGATTTACGGTATTAAAACAGCACTTTGGCGGCTTTGCATGTTTTGTGGCTCCGAATGTCAGGAACTGTCCGGACAATGTGGACTTCAATACCCAGAAATCCTGTAACAAATTGTTACTGTTACGCCTCAGAGCAAAAGGAACCAGAGGATGTTAACAGCGCTGACTCCTGCTCGCTCTCAGACGTCTGCATTTCGCTCAGGTTCACATTCGTCACTGTAAAGGACTGGACATGGAAAATTACATCTTTGGGGCCAAGGGGTGAATCTTTAGTATTTCTACTGTATTATCTAACATATTAGGTTTTTTGTTGGAGGGTGGGGGTGGGGTTATTACTTGTGTGTGTGTGTGCGTGTGTGTCTCCCTGCTAGAAGTGACAACTACTGAGAACAGCATGTGGGAGGATTTATGTGCAGCTGGCCATAAAACCTATGAATGAACCTACAAATTTGACTGGAAGTGAAAAATTTGTTTTATCAGAACGAAACCAAAGGTGTCCACATGTGATAGGAACTACCTAACAGACAGAAAGTCCTTCACATATGTATTTTATGGGACCTAATTGAATTCATTAACCCCAAAGGGAAACTGATTTGCAAGTGAAACATCACCAAATAAGATACCTTCCTTGTGGAAGGCACTTATAACCAAAAAACAGTGGTATGAAAGATCCAGGTCCAGGCACTCAGGATGGTTTGCAAGTGTCGGCTTGTGCCTTCTTCAGGGTGCAGCCTGAGGAAGGTGCAAGCAGGTACGCACTGGTGTGTTTTTTATTTTTCTAGTCCTATGAATTAAGGCTGAGTGCCTGGAAATGGATTTTTATACCTCTGTTTTTGTTATAATCCCTTCCCTTTTTTGAAGATACCTTCCTCTTTGTGACAAAGACAACAAACATGCAAAAACAATAAAGTACTGCAGTAACCCGAGCACACTGACTACCTCACCACCTAAAAAATACTAAACATAGCTACATCTTCTGCACTTTAAGTATTACCAATGACAGCCAACAACAGCTAATACCCTTTTGACAAAAGACATGACATATGACACAGCATGAGCTACAACAACAGCTTCCTCTATTTAAAACTCTACACTGTGACCAATAGTGTAAGTTCAGCATGTTTGTATTTAATCCGTCTGCTGACAGCAAGAGGAAATTTGTCACTTTTTTTTCCCATCATAGAGCACTTAGTATGATATGTAATTAAGTTTCATTACAATATTAGTGGTGTTTTCTTCCATGTGTCATGTGGTGTATTAAACCAGTGAACTTCCCGTTTGCAGACAAAAGGATGAGAATCACAATGTAATGTCAAACAATTTCTATTTCCCAATTTGCTGTTTCAACAACTAAGTTTCTCCGTGAGAAGCCACTGAAATCTCTCTGCATCCAAAACTTCATACTCAACTAAAACCATATGGACCTTATTGAAAGCTTCTTGGCCTGAGAAACACTGTATGACAATGAAATGAGCTCAAACATCAGTTTCCCCCCTGTGACCAGCCGCCCTCAGGAACTGCCCGTGTCATGAGGTGATTTTGGCGTTCCAGCTTTCAGAAGCATCATATGACGCACAACATTCATTATCTTTGGAAAAGGAGCTGCTCTAAAATCTTGTATAAATGACTGTTTCCATTATCAGAACCTAATTTGGTGGTCCAAGAACAATAAGAAAGTTTTTAAATAAAGTAATATTTGATTCTTTTTCATTTAAAGGTGCAGGGAGCCAACAGACGGTCAGTCCTGGACTTGCATGTTCTCAACTGGCTCAGCTAGAAAAAGACAGCGGAGGCATTTTTGGCATTAAGATAACACTAAAATAAAATAATTTCAT
>JAPZDX010000021.1:9002225-9016120 GCA_029783625.1 Naso annulatus
CACTGCTCATCTCCACGGTTTCTCAAATACAGATGTGTTTATTGTAAATATTTAAAATAGCTGTTTTAGTCTGCACAGGATTGATTTTGATTTTTTAAAAAATTTTCCTGGCAACCGCTAACTCAGACTGCAAGGAGCAGACTTAGACCGAACACTGTATCGCCACCACAAGCACTAACAAACTAAGCTTCTGAGGCAGCCCCACCGAAACATTTTAAGGCCTTTTCATGTCGATGTTTGTTGGGAAACAGCGCGAGATGACGATGAAGGCATGTGGAGTGTTGGAGGGCTGCGGTACGCTGGCCTATCATGGGCTTGTGTGTGTCTTGTCACTTAAGTAAAGCCGGCGTAATCCTGTAAGGGCGGATGAGTAGACAGACATGTGATGCCCCACTTGTTTCTTAGGTGGAGGGTGGTGGAGAAGGGGGGCTGGCAGGCATTACCGACCAGATGGAGAGGCTTTGTAGTGTGTGAGTGTGTGTGGGTGTGTGACAGATCAGACAAAACACTTACTGACACCTTTTTCAGATGATTTTATTCTTAATAGAAATAATAAAACACACCACGATTTAGCCTCTAGCAGGTGAAGCACAGACAGAATCAGATCCAAAGTTTGATGGGTTGAGTCTCAGTCACTCAGGCGTCTTTGTTTGCGCATGAGCAGCGACCCGTGTGGTCATCACACTCAATTAGCACAGACTTCCTGTCCTCTCCCTCACCCCCCTCTGCTAGATTAAATCCATTACATCGTACCTATCGACTGCGTGCGTCGCCCTCCTCAAGGACGGCACGCACTCGCACACTTGGGGGCAGTTTGCTCACTGAAAAGCAGCTCTCTTGAGTTGCTCTCTCAGAGCTCTGAGGTGGTCGCTGTCAATGAGTCTTTAATGGGTGGAGATGAGCGCCACCAGCAGCACCAGACTGAACCCCAGTCCCAACTTACTGCAGGTGAACGAGCCCAAGCGCTATGGTTCCACGTTGTCGCTGGAGGAGAAATGTGAGCAGTCTTTCTTCCTCTTTTACTACTACAGGATGGAGGATGAGGCGGTGCTGGACCGGGGAGCGTCCTTACTCAAGCACATGTGTGACGAGGAGGAGGTGGAGGGTAAGTTTCACCTGTTGCTGTACACTTAAATTTCGTGGTTGTGATCCAAAAAAGTCTGATTTATCTCCCAAAGCAATTTAGAAACATAAATGGCAGAAAACATCCAACATGATGAGTTTTGGATATTTTTCAACGGTTGAACGTTATAATATGAATATAAGGTTCCTCTCAAATCACTATGTCTGTATTGAGAGGCGTTTTTATGAACCCTGTGTTACCTTCAACCAAACAATCATTTGTTTTTCCCTGTAGATTTTTATGAAATCTTAGATTTTTATCTTCTTTTTCTTGAAATCTAAGGTCCCCTGAATATTTTTTTGTTCAAAGCAAGGGCACCCATTGAGAGAAACAGGAAGGGCATCAATAAGCCTTTGAGAGACTGCCAAATTTCATGCACTTCCTGCGCTTAAACTTTGACACTCACCTGTTTGGCGAGCTGGCACGAGAAAGATGTAGAACAGGGAGCATGTGATCCTGTGTTTACTTCACTAATCCCCTCAAAGACCTGCAGTACAACAAAGAGAAAGGGGAGGAAAAAACTTCACCTTTACTAAAATCACCTGAACAGGTGCTTGCCGATCATTTGTAAAGAGTAAAACTAATGTAGCAACATTCTCATAATTTCTGTTAGCATTATTTCAATGGATAGATGCTATCAAAATGTATAGTAACTGAAGTGCAAACATTTGAACAGTGAGCTGTAGGTTTTATTTTTATTTGACAAATGAATATACTCCTGTTTGTAAAGCAGATTTCAAAATAGAGTGAATCTACAACAATTAAACATAAGTTTCTCTCTCATTCAGGGTGCTATTTGTAGGAGTGGAGGAGTACAAAAAAATCTACTGAAGTAGAAGTACTGTTACCTTGATAAGATTTTACATAAGTAGAAGTAAAATTACTGATTTAAGATGTACCCTAGTAAAAGTAAAAAGTAACTCATTTAAAATGTTCTCAGAGTGAAAGTTACTTATTTACTCTTTGGGGGTTTGTGAGGGGAGGGTAATATCTCTCCATCTCTGTGCGCCAGCGTCCCTTTGCTGTCAGGGTGACTGACTGTTGTTCACCTTCTGGCGCAGCAGTTAGTCAGCCAGAGCCAATCAGATGGACACTTACTGGCATGTAGACACAACTCCAATTCAATTCACAGAAAACTTGGAGTAACTTATTGTTTCAACCTTTTTTTTTCGTTTGTTTTTTTTTAACTTTGTAATGGAAGCTTATTGAAAATGTAATGAAGTACAGTTACTTTGAACAATATGTACTCAAGTAAAAGTAAAAGGCTGATTTTAAAAAATACTGTAACTTCAGTTAATGTAATGTGTTACTTTCCATCCCTGGCTATTTTTTACCATTTTAGCGTCATATACAGAAAAATTCCTATATAGAGCTCAAATGAGCACTGTGCACTGTATGTTAAGATATCTAGTTTAATTACGTTATAAAAAATGAGAGTGTATGGCAACTTAGTGAACGTGAACTAAAAGACCTGTAACTCTTGCTGTAACTAGTGCTAAATTATTACACATGGCACCTTTAATAACTTCTTTGAGGACTTCTTTGTAGGTGCATTAGTATTTATAAATTTTATATCTCATTTTTTTTAGAGAACAGACCCTTTCTTTACATTTTTGGACATCAGCTGGCTCTACACCGACTATTTTGTTTTTGACCCAGTTGTTGTAGAACCAGCTATTAGTCAAATTGATTCGCTGATCCATTTACATGTTTCAAATCTTAAACTCTCCTCGCTGCTGCTGTTGATTCTTCTTGATGCCAAGGAGGAAGGTCAGGTTTACGTGCTGACATTAGCAGCCAACATCAATTGCAGGTTTCTTGGTTCCAGTCCAGCAGATTAATGGGCCTGGCAGCTCACTCAGTTTCACCGTGTTTTGGTTTGGTTTTCTGGTAGAGAACTGTGCTACACCAGTTTATTGTTTTCAGTAAATGCTGTAATGTTTCTTGATTAAAAGCCTAGTGGACCAACTTCTGCCGATTTAATCTCCTTTACCCCAGGTTATGTATTTTACATTTTAGCCAAATATTCCCAAGCTGTACATAAATTTTCCCATGCTAGTGCATTTAATATATTTCTATGTAATTTCTGGATTCCATCACAGGCAATAATTGATTTCTTTGAATTTCTGCACAGTATGAGTCTAATGGATTGAATCCATTTTAAAATTGAACAGTATTAGCCTAATTACAACAAAAAAACATTCTCACTGAATGATAATGCAGACCAAACTGTTGCGCTGAGGCAGAAATGCAACTTGGACAACAATAAATGTGGATTAAAAGTTTGCTGTGATGATTACACAAGCTGTGAAAGTCTGCCAAATAATTTCCAACTGAAATTAAATTAACGAAAAATATCAGCTGTAAATTGTGATGTACGGTATATTTAGTTTGTAGTAAACAGGCTTAAGCTGCAGAACCACTGATGTTATCTGTTAAGTAACATATTAGTACAAATTACTAAAATAACAGAGTAAGCATTGGAATTTGCACAGCAGTGTCCCTCATGAGGTCAACATTTTGTCAGGTGTCACCTCAGCTTGAACCCTGCTCCAGTCTCTCTGACTTCCTGTGCGTAACTGGCGTCTCAGCTGTGTCTGCGTGCGTCCTCGTCTGCTAAATCTCTATTTGCCGTCTCCACTGAGCTCAGCCCCCACCCCGCTGCTCGCTCAGAGCCAACGGCGTGACTCAAAGGCTGGCTGATAAACAGGACAGAAAGAGAAGAGGTAGCTCGGCGTCTGTCACATTGTACAAGTTAAAAGTCTGTCTTGATCCAAGTCTTGGACAAGTTGTCTTTATCTAACTCTGATTAGTCTGTGGTGTCACCCAAGCAACACATTTGCTGTCTGAACTCTGCCCCGCAGATTGTATTCATGCTCAGGATAGTCCATTCAGTTCCACAGCCGGAGCCTCCGTGCACCTAAACATTCACATGTGGCGTGACTTCATGTTAAAGTGATGCATGTTTGCATCCCTGTGATATGATTCAAAGTTTCAAGATGTTGCTCGAAGTCAGAAGCAAAGAGCAAGTAAGAAGCAGTAGTAATTTCTTCTGACAAAAAGCCCAACTATCAAAATCTCTCCCCCTTAAACCAAGCGTATATTTTTAAAGCTGTTATGTATTTAACTTGCTATCAGTGCTGTGTGGTGTCGCCCCCCCCCCACTGATCCGGGCAGGTCCCAGCGGCGCGGTTACTGGGGAAACTTGCAGCGGCGTTGCGTCTCCTCAGAAATCTAGTGAGCTAAACAAACCTCCCAGCATACACAAGGATTTTATTTCATTCAGTGTGTGCTTGCGGGCAGCTCCAAAAGAAGTTCCTCTTCCTCAGAAAAAAGAGGAGGAAGTCGCTGCACAAAGCTGCTCTGGCAGTGTACAAATCTTCCTTTCCAGCTCCTTGACTTGACTATTTTCTATTCCTTCTCCTCCATCATTCTCTTCTCATTCTCTCACCTCCTTTCGAGTCGTCGTTCAGGCCGTGCAAACGCCTTCACGCTCTGCTTTATAGCTCATCTATCAGCCTTAATAGCACTGTGGTCTTTATGTCTTTATCTGTTTTCTCTTTTGTTCACTCTGTCCAGCCATCTGCTCCTGGATCTTGTTGTAATGTACACTTGCTGCGTGGCCAGTGAAACAAAGATGAAAAGCACTGCTACTTAAATAAAATTACAGATTTCTCTAAATTTGGGAGGGACACATTTTGAAAAATGCAAATACACAATTAAACAAAATATACAATAAAGATTAAGTCCTCTTGGACAATTTAATGCATAAATGTTGCATATTTTATGTTAAAAGTGGGTTACGTCGCGCTAATTCACCAATACTTCATACTTACTGTAAGCAGGTTTCAAGTTATAGTGTTTACACTGGAGAGCAGCAGCAAAATAAACAATATTAATCAGAATGCGTGTTCTAAAAACCCCTAAAACCTTTTTTTGTGTGTGTGTGTGTGAGTGCACTGTTGATATACAGTATTTTCCCACAATACAAAGCGCAGAGGGAATGGAGGAGTTGCTCACAGCTGTAAAAAAAATATATATTTTTTAATTTTGGTACAATACAGAGGCTCCAGAAACAACATAGTTCCACAAAGCTAACATCAACCTGAGCCGAGGAGTTATCAATAAAAACAAGAGAAAACACCCTGTGTGTATGTGTGTGTGTGTGCGTGCGCACAGGACCTTTAAAAGTCAAGTGTTTCACTATAATAAGAAGATTAAGAGGGTCACTGAGATGCTAAGAAAATCCAGGGTAATTAGTTTAATCGTTTTCAGTGTGTTATTGTGCCTCATGATGGTGTCCATGTTTTTCCTTTACCATGACCCTGACATTTTTGATGTTTAAATTAGGGCAATAAATCAATTTTAAATCGAAATTCGAATTAATTTGTTTTGAAGATGTTAAAAAATGAAAATCATGAAAATTGATTTTCCCTTCAAGTAGGGTAAATACGGTAGCCTATGACTCTCTCTCTCTCAGCTCTGGTCTCTTATTTTCTATGAGCAAAGTTTGGTGAAAGTTATGCTGGCACTTTATTAATCCCAAATTAGGGGATTCATCTTTGTTGGATCAAACTTTTATTTTAAAAAAGGTTTAGTTTGGTAAAAGCTAGGTTTGCAGTAGGGATGTTTATGTTTGTTTGAAATAAAAACAACATATTTCAAATAATTCCTTTGTCTTTCGTAGTTAAAAAAAAATGATTACAATAGAAAATCGAATATGGTATGAAAAAATTGGGGATTTTATTTTTAGGCCATATCGTTCAGCCCTAGTTTAAATATTAATATATTTAATATATTAAGCAGGCAAGTTTACACATATGTGTACACAGGCGCAAAATCAGCCTCTAACAACTGATGATGAGGATCCGTTACAAGTACAACAAACCATTTATTTACTGATCCAGTCTCCACTTTAATCTGCTGTGGTCCTCTGACTGAATTCTCAGCAACTTGGGGTTTTGTTTCTTAGAAGTAGATGAATTCTGTTTTGCTTTTTTTTCCCTTTTTGGCTGACATGCTGGTAGACTTACGGCCCTGTACGATTGATCTAGTGTTTTTATGTTTTACCCATAAACATGAGACAGGTGCCTAGTTTGTTGAACCTAAAAGCCTCGTGGGCAGCAGCTGTGCTGTGGGTGATGCGGGTCCGTCTCCAACTGTTTGACTTTCTCCTTCTGGTTCCTTGTGTCATAATGTGGGGAAATTTACCCAAAAGGACTGATGGACTGAATTGTAAAATATGATTGCCAAGTATTTCTTCAAATGCACCAGTCAGCCTCAGCATTAAAACCACCTGTCTAAATTTGCAAAGGCCCTGTACAGCTCTGACTGTGGAAACACGGACGCCTCTGAAGGTCTACAGGCTGATGTTTGATATTCAGGATTTAACATCAAGCCGATATCGGTTTCAACTTCTCTCTGTAAAACACAATTCTGAGAACTACAATTGAAGAGCTGCCCACATGACTGAGGAGGAGAAAGCATCTATAATGCATTATGAACATACTTACAATGTCTTATAATGTGCCTATAGTGCTGTATAATCATAGTTATAAGCAAGGGTAGGGTTAACCATAACCCTAACCATAGCATGACCACATATAGTGCATTAATAGTGTGTTCATAATGTGTTATAATACGTTATAAAGATAGGCTTCATAGAGGGTGTTACCTATATTTACTCTGCTGAAAATCCTATCCTGTCACAGTTTAGTTCAAATGGTTCAAATGATTTTAAATCTGCCTCATCTCTCAGCATTAGCTCGGTATGCTGAACCATCTGTGTCTGTGAATTTAGATGAACCGTTAGAAAACAAGGCATTGTGGTCCCAGTGAATAATGAACGCTGTTGTGCTTTAACAGAGATCATTGTTTGTTGTGTTGATTGGTTTAGACACTTCCTGGTCGGGTCATGTGCAGTGCTTGGCTCAGCGTTACCCGACATGCTCAAAAAGGCGACGTTTGACACTGATTGCATAGAGCCTTTTGTTTCAGGAGGACGTTTGATGTTGACTCTAAAAGATTTCTTTCTATAGTCTTCCTCTGCTCAGGAAGGATAAACTTCAGAAATGTAGTCAAGGTTTCCGGATTCAGCTGAACCTGTGAGGTACTCAGAAAAGGTGAAGGAATGGTTTACTTGAAGTACAGTATGGTGTGAAGAAAAGTAATCCTTGGACATGAAGAGCAAACATTTATCATCTTAAATAAGCTAAATTATTTAGCGTATTGACACAAGTGGCCATTTTAAACTGTTCCCGGCAGGAAACTCCATACTTGAACACAGTAAATTATACTGTTTGTTTGTACATAAAATTAACACTAAGGTTACGCGGATCATTCTTTTGACTATCAACCACCTCACAGATCATACACTTTGTTACCAGTTTATTAGGCACACCTAACAATACAATTACTTAACCAAACAATAAGCAATCAAAGATAGGATAAGATTAACTTGATGAATCCCCAAAGGACTGACTAGTTTACTAGTTTACCAGTTTACCACCATGGTTAAGTGGCCAACTTCAAGCACAGGAACTTTTCCAAGAGCCAAGGAACCATTTATGATACTGACGAACCTTAGGTGTGTTTCCACTTGAGGAATCAGGGACCTAATTTGGCAAGTGAGCAATGATTCCTGGTGCCAATGAAGTTCCTGCTCTGGGGTTAGTGCTTTTTGATGGTCCAGGACTTAATGGCACAGAAGTGTTGCTGAACATTACTGAATGTTGCTTATTTGTCAAATACAAAGTGGTACACCTTGCATACAGCTTCCTTCACTCAGTATGCCATGAAAAATGATGTTGCAACATAGTGGTGTTTCTAATATTTTGTCAAATCCATTTATATAAATGAGAGGAGAAGAACAAAACAAATACTTGTCAGTTTAACTTAAAATGACAGTTTAAAAAAAGCCATTGTCTGTAAAATTCTGTCAAACCATTCCTGCTGCATGATTCATGTCTCCTAAATCCATCATTACGCGCTGTGTTATCAAATAATAACTGATCTGCCAGTGTATCACTAAATCAGCTGTTTAAGTATACCTTCAAGTTTTTTTTAAAGCAAGTATGTTTGGTTCAATGCTAAAACAATGTACCAATTAAGTATGTGCAGATTATAAACCAACTGGAACTGAGACTTGTAATGAGCCAATGATAAAGTTAGAAGAATAAATGCTGTGAACCAGATACCACATAAACAGTGTTTCTTAAGAATAGGTGTATAGCATGTTCATTGGAATGGCGTGTTATTAGCAAACAGTCTGGTCTGTCTGTCATTAATGACCCTAAACCGTCCAACCAAATGTAAAACTGCCCATCCTGCTGGTATGGAGCCAACATACGTAACAAGCAGTCTTGGCGTCTACTCTGCTCCTTATTCTGTCCATATATTTATTTTGACAGTGTACTGCTACCCCTATAACCCTGTACTGCAGCCACTATAACCCTGTTCTGCTACTGTCTTGAGAATGTGAGAATGTTCCCCGTCTGACTGGATTGACAAATGGTCAAGATCGGGTTGTTATGATGTTGTATTTTACTTACTTTGCAGTTCTGTAGCAGTCACGTCATGATAACCTAAATGATAATCCCCAATCCCCCTAATTTTAAATTTGAATTTTGCCTTGTCTTTTTCCAATTAGTCAGCTGAGAAATTCAAAGTGCATCATTTGAATGGCAGCAGTCTGATTTTGTCAGGATGTCATATGATGGAGAGTTCATCTGTTCATGCTGTTATGCTATTTGCAGGTCACCACACCTTTTACATCGGCGTGCACGTGCCCAAGAGCTATCGGCGTCGGAGACGTCGCCATCGCAGAACCGCCCACAAAGACAGGAAAGAGAAGCTGACTGAGAACGTCTCTGACAAGTCTGAGGCAGAAAACAACGATGAGGCTAGCAACAGCATCCTCAAACCTCTCAGTAAGTTCTGATGGAGTCCTCGTCAGAGCCGGTTAGGGCTCATGTCCGTCTTTGCTGAAGGCTGCTCTCTTTTTCAGAAAAAAGCCCCTGTAACTCACCATGACCTCAGAGAAGTTGCTGAGTCCAGTTAGTGGCCAAAAATAGCAGTGCATGTCCTGCTAAGTGACAAGTCTGTTTCGACAGAGCAAATGAATTTTCATTGGAAGTAATGGCCACTCAGATGTAACTGTACCAGTGCTGATGCAAGTCTCTTGAGTACAGTGTGTAAGTGCATGCCTTTCTCTGCTTTTGTCCTTGGCTGTAGACATGAGTGTATCTGTCTTTGTGTGCGTGCGAGCGTTTTAGTCTCTATATGTGTTCAGGCTTGCGGCTCTTGGTTGGCTGGAGTGTAAAGTACGATATATCCTCAGGCCCAGCTGCTGAGATCTGCGGATGCTCGGACCAAGAGCTTCGGCTGGTTTGAGGAAAGAGTAGGAAGGATGGAAAGGTTAAACCGGGTAAACGTGGCTCAAGATGGGAGTTTAAGTGCAAGCCAAACTCCTTCTGATGTCAGCCATGTTCACATGAAGGTTTGAATTCACAAACAACTGAAGTCAGTAAAACCGGCAGAGTTGCACCTCTCCAGGCAGGAAATAAAATTAGAAGTGAACATACACTTTGGTTACACTGCTTTCAGTTTATGAACATATGCTCATCGAAACAAATGGTCACATTAAAAAAATGCTGGGATCCAAAAGTTAGTGGCTAAATTCTGCGGTTAGACAGTGGTCATCTGGTACAATAACATGCAGTTATCTTGAAGAAAAATCGAGGATAGAGGGCAATTTCTGATAACATGAGGTCTGCGTGTTACAGTAGTCCTCTGTGATAAGGCTTCAGATCTTCTCGCGTTTTTATCAAATTCTCTCATTTCTCGTGAATGATGTAATTTTACACAAGCCTGCTTCCACATGAAGCGACAAGAGGATCCAAATATGCCAAAACGGAATATATAATAATTCCAATCAGGGAAAAATTTGCAGTCAACCCATCTGGTTGCTGCTGAGTTTGATGATGCTGTTTAGCAAAAAATGTGAGTCCTATAAATTTGTGGGTGTTTCGATTATAGGAAGAAGTATTGATCTACTTAAGGAAGCACAGGTCTGCAATAAGCTTTTAAAGTGGCTGAAGACATGATTGCACATGTTTGTGTTTCATGTGTCTTATTGTGAGCTGTGTTCATTTCTCACATTGTTTCATTTTAAGAGTTTCTAAAAGGCCTACGAGTGAAGTATTTACAGATCTTTTTTGTTTGCTGTTTGTCTGAATGCCCCTCAGATTTATCCTACAACCCCTTGATGGTTCTCGACTCCATGACTGGAGGAAGACAAAACGTAACTGTTGGAAATTTTGTGTTCTGGAGAGGCTGATGTGACTAAATGACCCTGAAGAAGGTTCTTTACAGCGGGTACTTGAGGAGTGGTTGTCTGGATTTCCTTTTATCAATAGATTTTAAGCAATGGGTCCCTGTTTTCTGTTTTAAAGCAAACCCCAACCCTCGCCTTAAACATAAGTGTGCGGTTATGTTGCATCCACACTAAGCTGCCAGACAGGCACCAACCAAAGCTAATGTGCTGCATCTGTGGTGCCGTGAAGGCTGTGTTTGGGTGGGGTGAATGTTCCAACCTGCTATGGGTAAACAGCATTGCAGTTACTCTTCAGCCTTGCCGGTTCATTTGCTCACACTTGGTTTAACAAAGTTGAAACTACCTGCATCTGGAGATTACATGGATCACAGCCTGGCCAACAAAGTCAGGTAGTGTTTGGAGGTTTTTTGGGTTTTTTTTGTGATGGTTATGTTAGTGCAAAGTCGCATGTTTTTGCTGGGTTTGTAAGAATAACTTGTGAAATTCTGGCTTGGTTGTTTCCTGTTGTCTGTATTTAGATGTTTGCTATTCATTAAATTAAGATAAGATAAACCGGTAGATTTACAGTTAAAGAAAAATATTCCAAATGATTCTTCATTTCTTTGCATTGCTGATGCCCAATCCATCAAGGCCACATCTTTACCTTTGCATTTAAAATACCTTTCAATTTGCATGCTAAAACTTCATTGCACAGTGGTCAGAACTACACGTGCCAAGGGGGAAAAACCAATGATTCCTAAAAAACTCAGTTAGGCTCAGATGAAGGCTCGTGTAAAACTCTACACACCTCTGTTTGTTTATGGCGACTCCGCTGGCAGCAGAATGTGAGCATTGACGTTTTGTTAGCAGTCAACACTGCGGTGTAATGCTGGTTCATATGGGCAAAGTAGCTTGTATGATGTTGACGTTTTGTAAAAATCTGTCATGGAATTAAGGTGTTCATGATGGTCGTGTGCATTTGCATGGCATGACAGACAGAGAGCAGACAGAACAATTGGTATTGTTAAACATTCAGTGGTTCATTTGCTTTATTGTATGTAAACAGACTTTTGTACAATTTATATTCCATTTGATGTCAACCATGAAGTACACTGCATCGACTAGTCTTCTTTAAGTCTGTTAGCTAATTATTGAGTTTAGCAGTGTTTTATTCTAAATAATACACTGTGTCTTTTTCTGATTGGAGAAACTATCAAAGGTTTCATCATGCTCTATACACTGAACAGGACTCCAGAGAACCAGTGTGATGTGCACACACACATGCCACATAAATAACCCAATACATCTGTGACTAGAAGCATCAGATCCTCAGTAACAGGGATATTTTCTGTCTTTGTAGTTTGAAAAAATATAAACAAAGGCAAGGAAGGCAAGCATGTGTCTGAGCACACCTGGAGGGTGCTAACAGAGTGGGACTTTTATCTGAAACAAAATTCCTCAGAGGAAGAGCCAGAAACAATCTTATTGGCTGAGTACAACCAAAGAGCGCAGAGATTAAAAACCACATAGAGTCAGATGCATTTGTTTTATGTAGGATGGCAAAGAGTCTACTGCTTTCTTAAGACTTTCAGGTGTGTGTGCCATTATGCAGGTTAGCAGTTTTCAGTGTTACTTGTAACAAATGCAAAAAACGTAATAATTAAATGCCATTGTGGTCGGCAGATTTGGTCATAAATGAAACAAGTATTAGAAAAAATGTTTAAAAAACACATCATAAATACAATATTTTGGGACTGATGCTAAAATACTAAAGACAAATTGTGAGAGAGAATTATGCCAAAATGATAAAGCTTAAGTTAGAACCTTTTCAGTCTACTAAAACAAGAAAACTAAGCCATATTAAATGAAAGGAAAAACCAACGCAAAGTCTCTGAAAGTGAGGTGTTGGCCACAAAGATCAAACACAGAAGTTTAAATTCTTCTGGTTACAGATTAAACAAGTCTCTGAAGTCTGCCTGAGGGACTAATATTCTTACAAACAGTATAAGGCTCTTCAAGATGAGCCTGCAGACTTAAATCAGTGACACAATGCATGCTGGTTGTATTTGTGTTCGACATGGCCCCAACTTGCTCTGATGCCATGCACACATGGGCAACTTTGCCTGATCCAAGAACAGATAGGTTTCTAGATTTGACCACAAACACCACATTTTCTAAAAAAGAAAAAAAATCCCAATGTTCTGTTGTAGGCTTATTGTTAACACCAGACTGTAGACTATTCGTCTCATATTGTTCAATGAAAGTTTAACCAATAACAAACATATCTTGTTTGGTTGAGTGTCGTCTTTAACCTTCACATGATGTTCTCATAATGTTGGGGGCAGCATGCTAACATCTCCTTTGGGTTGAAGTCAGTAGGCATAATTTTCATATTTTGTTAAGCTAACTGGCCTGACTGACCTCACAAGGTCAAACTAGCCAGATTAGCCTTTAGCTAGCTATCTGGGAATCTAGGTAGATAGCTATCTTATTGACCTTCTAATACAATGACTTTCATATTCATTAATAATTAAACAGTTGCATACATAGCTGCTTAGATATTTAATACAGAATTTCTACTGACATTCGTCCTTTCAATTAGCCAACTTTTGCTAGCACAATTGGTTGTTTGTGTGTAGGGCTGCATGACCTTGAAAAAATATCTAGTTGCGATTATTTGGACTGATTTTGCGGTTGCGATAATATTTCTGATATTAGAGGGAATGATCATTTTACATAGTTTTTGACATTTTCACCGAAAAATATTTTTAAAAGATGTGAGATTTTTGCAGGGATCTGTACCAAACGATGTTTTCTTGAGTCAACTTAAGACAGCTCTACAGCACCACAATGTTTGAATTAACTGGCAGTTTGACACACATTTCTGCTTTCTGCACATTTCTGCAAGTACTGTGCCCCCTGCCTGCATTTTAAAAATTGCGTAATCCATATTGCACTTTCATTTCCCTATTTGTGTGTTTGGCTGTTTGTGACTGTAGAGCATCTCTGCCTCCAAGAAATGTTTGTACAACTAAAACTGAAATCTGCAGGCATCTGTCAGCCATTCAAAAACTGCCAGGCATGCAAGTATACCTAATGTCCCACTGTGACTCTCTGCCCTCCTCTGTGTTACTCTCTCTGGGAAACATGGCCGCCCCCAGGGGAAGGCCCTTGGCTGTTATCTGGCCTGAAATCCGCTTGTTTGGTCAGATGGACGCTGCAGGGACTGCAAGTCCATCCTTGTGGTGACATGTGCGTCCACTGCAGGGACATTTGACCCCTGCTCATTTTGATGAGCATGTTTTTCATGTTTTTTTCCGAGCCCCCTCCCACCCCTTTTTTTAGTAGGATCAAATGTTCTCCTAAAGTGGATTACAAAGATTACTTAGAAACTTGGTTCCTATACAAATGGGTTTAATTTCCTTAAGTCAAAGAGAAAGTTAAGACTGCTGCAGTGTA
>JAPZDX010000021.1:9016220-9026578 GCA_029783625.1 Naso annulatus
TAAGACTGCTGCAGTGTATTTAGTTGTTGGTTTTTTGTTGTTGTTTTTTTTTTTTGGTGAATGTGTGTCCAATGGAATGTTCTCGCTTCACAGGAAGAATTTGCACTTCGTTTAGAATTAAAAGTATAGGGATATTTCTGAACAACTTCAAAATTGATTAGATAAATGCAATGTTGGGTTAGGAACCTGGATGGTTTTTCTTCTGGTCTTTAAAACAGGGACTTTTTGGAAACATCCACATCATGTGGCTACAGGAATATGACGTGCAACCTGAACATTATAGCTATCTCTTTGCTCTGAATTAAAAGCTTTTACACAATGCTAGACATTCCCCACTTGATACCTTATATTTTTTGCCAACAAGAAAGATTCCAAATTGAAGAGACATTACAGAACTGTCAGAAATTAGAGTGACTGAAAAAGACTGTTAATTATGAGTCTGGTAACATTACAGAGGACAGCGGAGTGAAAAAAGAGGTATATTTGCCTTGCTATTTAGGCTCATTCCCCTTTCCTAATGATTCTGGTTGCTGTAAGAAATTCAAACCATCATTAACATCTTCTATGAAACCTTCTGTGCTCGCACAGTGCAAAAATGTGTGAAGTGGTCTGGAGTTTTGAGACCAGAGTAATATGCGGAAATATTCTTCAGCTTTGTAGTGAAAATTAAATTCTAGTAGTAGAAGAGGGTCCTGGATATTGATTGCATAAATTACTTACCTCCTTGAAAAGCCATCATACCTGCTGGTGTCAGGTAGGTAATGTCCAGCAGCCAATAGAAAGATGAAGATATTTACGTATTTGTCAGGGGGACTTTGTTCAGCTCTTAATATTTTGAATTTAGGGAAAAACACGGGTCAAAAGACATTGCACATGCAAACAGTCAACAGGACAGACTTGGCCCGGTATCCCACCCCGATTAACTTGTTACTTTCACTGTAGGTTTATCATCTGCTCTGTTTCAACAAAGTTAGACTGAAAAAATTTGCACATGGAGTAAATATTCAACCATGGGGTTCTGTCAGGAGATGCTGTGACAACAAAGGCAAAGAAAGAAAGACACTGTATTTACAGAGTAAAAATAAAATTAGACACCTCATTTCTTGTTTCTTTCTTATTTTTATCCTGATCTTGTAAAAATTAGATCGTAGTGAATATCATAACAGCACTTAAGCAACGGTCGGTTGTGTAGTGCTTCTAAATAGGTATTTTTAAAGTCGCATACTTCAGCAGTTTTATGATAACTGCAACTTTCTTGGCTTGCAAAATTATTTTTTAAATTGAAAACCATTTTATGTGTAATTGGCAGCACAATGTGGACATGCAGAGACTTTGTTTTATTGTTGCATATTGTGTTGTATTGTGAGAAAACTTGTTATTCACACCCTTATGTTAGCCAAGTGTAGGTAGATATTGCATAAATGGGCAGCTGTGGCTCAGTAGATAGAGCGGGTTGTCTACCAATCAGAAGGTCGGTGGTTCGATCCCTGGCTCCTCTGGTCTACATGCCAAAGTATCCTTGGGCAAGATACTGAATTTTTATCCCAGTGGCTGTGCCACTGGTGAGTGAATGTGTGTGAATGATTTCCTAATGAGCAGGTTGGCTTGTTGTAGAGAAGTAACCTGCCCTTAGTATGTGAATGTGTGTACAAATGTGTGAATGCTGACTTGTGTTGTAAAGCGCTTTAAGTACTCGAAAAGACTACACAGGCACTATATAAATACAGTCCATGTCTGAGCTGACTGTTGACTTTTCTTTTGTTGCATAAAAAAACACACAAGTAAAATAATAAGTAAACACTGCTCCTTGCTAAATGATAATTTGAGATAAAAGCAAGCCCTACCAGTCTTGGGAAATAAGGGTATTGTGCTGCTTAGAGTGAAAGCACAAAGAATCTGTGGTTTTACAGTCAGTATATGTACAGAGATCATTTCATTTCAGGTTTTGTCCCTCAGAGTTGGTATTTGTTATGTTCTCATGAGGATCTGCTCAGCTCTGCTACTACAAGAAAATACCAGAGTTTGATGGTCTGAGTATAAATACTGTGTTCTCAGTGAGTCACCCTCTGGGTGTTACTCTGCATTCATCCCGATCCCTGTTCGCTGCCTGTGTGCTCGCTGCCCTGCATACTGAATGTCAGACTTTGTGGCATTGAAAACATGTCCTGTACTCTCAGTGATCCTCTCTCTGCCTTGAATGAAGTGACGCAGAGTTGTGTTATCACTGCATGTACAGTCACAAACAATAACTGTGCTATTAGATCCCATGTAGCCATTTACTGTGCAGAGTTTTTCAGAAAGGTCAGAAGAGACTGGAGATATTTGTGTAGGATGCATGTCAAGGCTGGGACTAAACAGGCCTTTAGTGGCAGTCACACTAAGCTTTTTGCCGGGCAGTGGGCATTCTTCCTCCATCCCCTATCCCATGAGCCTCTGCTGCTGGGACAAAGTCCTCTTTGTATGCCCATGGCTCTTGGCTAGAGCACACAGAGCTTTGAAATTGCGTTTGAAGGGTGGGATTTTCATTTCTATCCCTCCTTTTCGTGCTTGCTCTCACCCCTCTTTGCTTTCACTCTGCACTGAGCCTCACCCCCTAACCCTTCTCACCCACCCTCCCACCTTTCTGCTTGCTCTTAGCAACTACTCGAGTGGGAAAGTATTGCATTGACACCAACGCTGTGCGTGTTAGCAGCTTGAATTTCTGCTGGATTGCATGGACAGGCAGTATCAGTTTCTCATGAAGAGTCAGAAAATCTTTATCAGCTGAAATCTTGACAGTTTTAGATGCATAATGTGTATTAGATGAGGCTCTGGAAATCTGTTTTTAATTTCAAATGTATATTCTTTAAAAGTGGATATAAGACAACATCAAATCTGCACAAACTTTGGATTTCCCATGACAGCCATGGTTTCACCATGCACACTTGCTTCTTTCTGGGTTTCTTTCCTTCCTTCTAATCTCGTTACCATTAAATATGGTGGATGGTAAAATTCATTTTGTAATTAGTAACAACTGTTATTCGTGAACTTGTGAAGAAAATACAAAGGATAGTAGATTCCATCAGTAAAATTGGGTGCAAACATTTTTTGCTAATCTTATTCAAAATGTATTTCTGCTAAGATAATTTGTTTCCTTCAGCAGGAGGAAATATAAGCATG
This sequence comes from Naso annulatus, assembly GCA_029783625.1. Lineage (NCBI taxonomy): Eukaryota > Metazoa > Chordata > Actinopteri > Acanthuriformes > Acanthuridae > Naso > Naso annulatus. The sequence goes on from JAPZDX010000021.1 coordinate 9,019,380, forward strand.
GTAAAGAACACAATGCGTTTGTTAAATTAAAATTCTTAAAGATAAATAAACAAGTAAATACACATTTAATGCATTGAAGTCAACAAATAATTACCACACATAGTTTAAAACAGGCGTTTATACGGGCAAAATGTGAGTAAGAGAATAACTAAGTACTTGTTTATTGCTTTATTGCAATTCCTGATGGTGGAAACACTTTTACTGCTCTGCTTTGACGATATTTCTCCTGCTTCTTTTTTATTAACTGTGACCACATTATGAGGACTAGAGCAGCACAGTGGGTGCTCTATGTGAGTCTGCATCCCTGAGGCTTTGACTGTCACCTTGCACTGCTTGCTATTGTTTGCATGTAATTTTGGTATTTAAAGCGTGTTTTAACTGTTTACTGTCATCAGCGTAAATTGCTGTGAAAACGAGTGTCAGCTAAATGTGTGAAACGCACGCGCAAATTATTCCAGCTAGGGTGTTATTAAACAGGTTGCGGTGACTTAAGCAAGTTGCAGCTTTTGGAAATGTGTGTGTGTGTGTGTGAGTGAGTGTGTATGTATGTGTGCCAGCAGACAGTTTATCCCCCACCTAGTAATCTTAGAGCTGCTTGTCTGGCTCGTACCTGCTGTTGTTGTTATTGTGCTGCAGAAAACCCGAAGAGGGAAACTTCAAGCCTTTACCTCGTTTGCTGTTTGGCCCCCGACTGACTGACTGAATGAAAGAAAGAATGAATAATGACTCAATGTGGAGGGTGATGCAGTGATAAGTGTTGCATGTGTGTAAAAGAAAGTCCAGTGGAAGGCTCAACACTGAGGCCTACCTGAATTATTGTTCCTGCTCTGTGATGCAGAAACTTAACTGAATTTGTCATCTAAGAACGGGACAGAACAGACAGCGTAACGACCCCTCTGGGTGGTCTCTCTGCAAAAGCTGCCAATAAAGGCTGGTTTTTGTGTGCATAACAGTTTTTAGCATGCATGGTAAGACTGCTGCGATTACGAGTCAGAATAACTGTCATAAAATTGGCATTTAAAATATTTGTATTTATCTCTAGTAGTGAACACTCAGGTGCCACAGTATTAGCAAGCTGTTGTGCAATCAGATCAGGCAGCTTTGTTATTACTCACAGACACACACACACACACACACACACACACACACACACACACACACACACACACACACACACAGTCAATCAGATTAACTGCCTTCACTTAAAAATGGTCCTCATAACGATACATGTAGTTACAAGTTCTAAAAAAAAAAAAGCATGTTGGTAATTTTGGCGCAACAGAATATTGCAAAACAATTTAAGTTAACTTTTCTGAATTGTTAGTATGTTATGTGTCCAAAATGAAGTCTGAAAGGAAGCAATGCAAGTGTTCGCACTTCCTCTCCTTTTTTAAACCGAAAACCCAAATCACTGTCTTGTTTGCTTTGATTTTTGTTGTTATCAATAAACCAAAAGAAATGATGTGTGCTTACCATTCACTGGTATTGTAAATAACGAAAAAAAGCAAAGTCAGGTGTCAAGTCATCATTTGGAAGATGTGCTGCTTCCAGACCAGCTGGAAGCAGCTTGGGGGGGAGGGGATTCACTTTTTATTGAATTCCATACCCCTTTTAATAGTTTAAATGCTGTTTTTTTTTTCCCACAAACATTCCACAGCTGCCATTAAAATAGTTGAGAATCACTAACACTTATTTAAATGGAATTTCGAACTCATTTTCTCTGTTTTTAAAGTCTAGATTCATCAGGAATTACAATTTGTATATGAGACAGTATTGACACTTTTATCTGAGATTTCATTCTGCTAACTCAAACTCAGCATCTACTGACAATCCACTCGGTCATTTTGCAGCATCTGTTAGAACATGAAACAGCTCAGAGTCCCTGTGACAGTGAGAGCATCATTAGCAGACCATTTGACTTGTCATTGTAATATAAGCACAGGTATAATCAATGACTTTAATGATGCCTGTGTTCCATTTAGGTGTCGCAGTTTTAGGGCTCTGGTATTGTGCATTCTTGTTCACAAAGGCTTAAATGCCTTTAGTACGGATGGTATAACCAGGCAGGTGGTTTTGATTATTAGACAGCTTTGATGGAAGAAGGGGGCAAGATGGAAAGCGTCTATATAATTCCTATTGGTGGTTGGAGTTTGGTGATTTTGGGTTATGGTTAGCTTCGCCTTTTAGAAAGTAACTGTACCCATTTGCTGTCATGTTTGCTTGGATCTACATATTCCCGACCTCTGTCCCCACCCAACCCACTCGCCTGCAGCTACGACTCTGTTCATTAAGCACTCAAACCCCATCAGCAGCTTTGCTCTTTGATGAAACTGTTTTGAGTAACATTTGCCGTGACTTTCTTCATCTACATCCCCAAATCATATTTAATCCTGTCAGTGACATGAATTGTCATGTGATTTGGCAGGTTTTAGCTAACATTATGTAGTATACTGCCGATCCTTATTGGTTTACCAACACGTTGACTCATACTCGCTGTATCCTCAAGATAAATGGATGAACAACGGCTGTAGTATTTGCTTTGAAGGAAAACTATGGTCTGGACAATGGCGACTGCAGGCTACAGTTAGGCTTTCAAATTTTTAGATCTGTTGCTTATACATGAAGGCTCACCATTTCTCCTTTTGCATTTTTAGGGTTAGTCTCTGCTATCGTTTTGAAAATAGTGAATCTCAGTGTGAAAACTAAGAAAATATCCCAACCTCTCCTCTGATACCCTTTGCTTCCCTGCATCCCCACTGTCATCAGACTGTCATTTGTGCACTGCATGTCCATGGTGTAAATGCTCTGGTAATACATTTAGCCTGTTACTTATTTCGCTCATGATCAGATGATCTGGTTTTGAGTTTGGCTGAGCATTAGACTTTTTGTTTGTAAAAAGGACTCTATTTGTTCAAAATAAAATGGAAGTACTTTGCCAATGTTCAAGGCATTGGAAACTGTTTTGAAGCTTACTCTTCGAAAAAGTAAATTCACAGTCATCTCCATCATTCAGCATGTGCACAAGGGATGGGAAGTTTTGTGATTTTTCCACACAGGAGCAGTCTGATGCAATCATTTCATTTACGCGAGCTTTTCCAGGAACAAGCTCTAATGATGCGCCAGGCACTGCTCTCGTGAAGTTGTTTGCTGATGACATAATCTTTGTGTAAAGTTTTTTACATGCATGGGCCTGCTTTCATGAAAGAGGGTAAACAATCGTTTATTCAAAGTTCAAATATTGTTTAATCTTGTTGAAACAAGCTATGATGGAGTCGACCATTAGCAACATGTTTGAAAAGCACTCAAAGTCTAATTTATGTATCAGTCCTGTTGAAATTCTGTTTGTGTTGCTCTCTAAATATTCAAATGAGAAGACAAGAGGAGGAAAGCCAAGCCTCTGCTAAAGAATGGGCAAGTTTGTGCACCATTTCCTAATTGTTAATGAGGGGCTTCAGGGCAGCTTGCCAAGGCTGGAGGGCCAATGGCGAAGGCCTGTTTGAACAGAGGGTGCAGAGAGGGAGAAGGGGCTAGCTGTGGGGACACTGTCACTGAGGGGACCCCTAAACCCCATTAGCCCCCTCCTACCTGGTCCACAAAGTGCTGGAGCAGGCAGCTGAGAGCGACTGTCACTTCCACCCAAGTCTTTAATGAGGGTCTAGCTGCGGCTTGGGGACGTGGTGAGCTCGTGTTGCTTGCTGACTTTTGAGGAGCAAACCCTGAGTCAGCTAATTTTGGAGAGCAAAGAGGGGGTCCCCTAGTTTTTTTTTTTAAAAGATGTCCAACAATAATAATAACCAAGAGGAGAAAGAGGAAAAGGAGGAAGACACGGAGGAGAAAGGACCGGAGGTCATGGTGAAAATCCCACCACCTCCACCTCCTCCTGAGGCATACAGGAAGGGTCCAGCTGAGGAAGGGAAGCCGGTACCTAAACCCTTGCCCAATGGGCACCACTGCCAGCCTATGAACCGCAGTATTTTCCCTTGCTTCACAGTTTCGCCAGCAGCTGAGAGGATCCGCTTCATCCTCGGGGAGGAGGATGATGGCCCGGCGCCCCCACAGCTCTTCACTGAGCTGGATGAGTTGCTGTCAGTGGATGGACAGGAGATGGAGTGGAAGGAGACGGCCAGGTGAGGACCTCAATTTCAGACTTGGGGGGACTTTCATCTTAAAATTTTAAGATGTTGAGAAACCTTTTCCATTGGCTTTCACTTAATAATTCCAAAAATGACTGTGAGAAGCACATGCCACAGTGTAAAGGATGTATAAATCTGTTTAAATTCAAAAACTTTTTAGTACTTCAAATCATTTGAAGCATTCATCCCAGAGGCAAATAACTGAACAGACTTTTGCAAACTTCAGCTGGTTGTCAATCTATGATCCGTTCTTATGACATGAGGCAATTTGCTGAGTGCACTCAATTTGGAGCGGCATACAAAGTGAGCGCACAGGTTTCTCCCGTGTGGCCCGCTTGTGGGATGGGCTGGGATAGAGATGGGGCGATTGTTTATACATCATTAGCGTTGGATGAGTGAAGCTCTCTCAGGGGGAAACTGGATCCCTGGGCTGCTGTTTGAGACTCCAAATGAGTTTATTTGTTATCCTACCCTTTGACCCTTTGTACCACAGATAGAAGTTACATTTTGGTTCACTGTTGCTTGAATGATTTTCTGAGGAACTCTGCTGACAAACTTTGCTGTCAGTGTCTTTCAGTATACTTTAAAAGCGACTTTACTTTGACTCAGGATGGCTTTGGAAGGTTAACTTTTTTTTTTTTCAATTTAAAAATGATGTGGAAGTTAAGCAGTACCCAGCATTGACACAGACAAAGATAAATTTGTCCAGCTTCTGCGCAGGACATTGATGTTAGTAAAGGATTAGGACACATGAGCTCAACTCCAAGTCATCATGTCAAAATTCAAAAGATGCCAGTCATGTGGGAAAAATGTTATATACCCCTATAAGAAAAAAGGAAACAAATTAAAGTTTAAAAAAAAGGATAGGAAAAAAAACCCCAGCAAGGTTAAAAGGTTAAATGATGACTCAAGTTCCAGACCCTTTCGAAGTGTCTGTATCTCATTGTTTAGGTCTTAAACTCTTTTATATTGCTCAAAAAAGGGGAAATAAATCATCCTGCATCTTCAATGTCAAATTTATTATTCTGCAAATCACTGCAGAGATTAAGACCCGTTCCAGTGTCTCACTAAGTGCACTCGGGGGAACTCAAAATGAATAAAAGATCCCACAAGTGCTGGGTAGTGCTGGCTGTCCACCAAGGGCAAATTTGGCCGCCAAATTGGAGAAAATAAAACCTCAGTATAGAGAAAATGGCTCAGTACCAGTTCAGCTTCTCATCTCTATGACTCTGGGGGAGGTTGAGGGGGAGTGATTAAAAACTCACCTGACGAAACTAGAAGTGAAAAAGACCACTTCTGAATCCGAGAACTGTTCATGTTGCCTTGACCATAAATACAAGAATGAGTTGAATTCCCACACCTTGCCCACTGAGGCACAGACCTTTGTCAGGTGTTTTTCTCTTTACCTGTCTACCAGGTGTGCGTGAGACAACACTTATGTGCTTTTGATGATTAACAGCATGAAATGAATGACAAAGACAGTTAAAATGCTTGCATAAAAGTAGCAATTAAAAAAAAAAAGTTTAAGTGCTAATGTTTCTCATTTAATGTTCACACCACTTTTCAAAAACTAGATGCTAAATTTATGTTTTCTCAGCCTACATGAGAAATATCATTGAGTATGTATTTTGTTTTTTCTTTTCAGCTGTCTTAAATTCTGAAATGATTTGCATATGATGAATAATTCAGTAGCTGCTATTAGTAGATTTGCAAAGCAGTTGCAAAACCTCTACTGTACATATATCTGGACATGCATGATGCATATTGTCTGCAGTGCATTTGGACAGACATACTGAGTGTGAAAGGATGTGAATTGTCCGTGAAATTGGAATCAGCTCTGTTGATCCTTCTTGTGGGACACAACGTCATATGAGCACACTAAAGACTTTTTAAGGTTTAGAAATTATCTCTTTATCTTATTGCTCTCGTATTTTATATTGAGCTCTGAGCATGTTGTATTTTGTCTGGTCAGTTTGACGTCTCACAAGGTCACCATTGTAGGTCTGTAGGCATCATTTTTGATTTAGTACTTTCACACTGCAAATACTTTTTCTCAGGTTTAATCCTTTTCCTTCCTTCAAGGTGGATCAAGTTTGAGGAGAAGGTCGAGAAAGGAGGTGAACGCTGGAGCAAACCCCACGTGGCCACACTGTCCTTACACAGCCTTTTTGAGCTGCGGACGTGCATAGAGAAAGGCACCATCATGCTGGACATGGAAGCTTCCACTCTGCCTCAGGTTGTCGGTAAGTTGGCTGTAGGTCACCAGTCAACTTATATCTGCAACAAAGTAACTGTATTAGCCAGTGTGTTTTGGGAGAAAAACATTACGCCATCCAGATATTCATGTTGAGCCACAATGCAGGAAGTGCTTTGACATTGTTATGCAGTAAAAACTGCTTATAGTAATGATGTCATCTGTTGTTATAGGGTTTACAGTATGAAGCACATGATCTTTACACTTCAAAAGAACCCATTTAAAATTGCACTTTCGTAAATTTGGAGGCTTGTAAGAGACACTATTGTCAAAGTTTCAAAACTCCTGGATCCTGCACTTTCTATAGTGCAGCAGTGTACGTGGTCATTATATTTCCTTTTTCTCAGCCAGGCGTGTAGCTCAGTTGGTAGAGCGTGTCATCTACCACTCAGAGGATCAGTGGTTCGATCCCTGGCTACATGTTGAAGTGTCCTTAGATGAGATACTAAACCCCAAATTGCTCCCGATGGCTGTGTGACTGTGTGTGTATGAGTTTCTGATGAGCAGGTTGGCTTCTTTGTAGAGAAGCCACAGAGAAAAGTGAATAAATGGGTAAATGCTGACTTGTGTTGTGTAAGTGCTTTGAGTAGCTGAAAGACAAGAGAGGTGCTTTGTAAATACAGTCTATTTACAATGCTGCTTCAGTTGCCAGGAACTCATATTTGTGTTTAATGAAAACATTTTGTTGTTTCATAACCGTCTGTCTGGCATAACTTTCTTCCAAACTGATGTAGCCAGCGACAGGGTTGTTACCTGGCACAAAAGCAGTCCATGAGGATAAAGTGACTGAAAAGATTTTTATTTAATGTCAT
>JAPZDX010000021.1:9026836-9052282 GCA_029783625.1 Naso annulatus
ATTCTTCTGAAGTAATTTTAGGTATTTTTTCACAGTCACAAGTTTGTGGCTTTTGTTTTGCTATTACACATTGACATTGATGAAGGTCAGCGGCTTCCTGCATTTGTTACAAGAACTCATCTGCCAGTTTGATTCGATTTGCTCTGTGATGTGCAGGACTGTCAGAGCTGCTCTGTAGGATTGCGTGCAGGTTTATGGATTGATGCACATCATCACACACACATGCTGGTTTTACTCCCTACCTCTCTTTTCTTTAAGAGTATCAAAAGGCCCCAGGTTTCTTGAGTCCAGCCTTTACTGTACTTTACTGTACATCAGAACACCAAGGGATCAAATACTTGTTTGTAACTGGTCACACAAAAACTTCCTAATTTGAGGACAACCAACCCTCCTCATTTGGTCTGCATGATGGAGCAGGAGGAAGAGCCACCACTTGGAATGATTAATGTGAAGTAATTGACTGTGCTGCTTGAAGCGTACAGGCCGAGCAGGGCTGGGCCTCTTGCTTTGAGGCCAGCCAACTTGACTGATGGGCCATTAACAGAACTGGCCCTCCACACGAGGAGAAATTCCCCGAGGCTGCTATCCGTCAGCATTCAAGATTTTTAAAAATAGCCTAGACGTTTTCTCTGAGCTGTTTCCTGATGCCACAAAGACTTTCATTCCGGAGCATTACAGTCTGTGAGGCACTGATTGAGTCCTAATGAGTATGAAGAGACTTTTCATGGTGGTGTTAGTATTCGCCTTCAATAGTGGTGTTACTAAATATGACAGGTGGGTAAAATTCTGTCTGAAGGGGAAACAATAAACCCCCACCCGACCAAAAAAAAACCCCCAAACCCCCAAACAAACAAACAAAAGAACCCAGTTCTAGTATTTTTGTATGTGTCACTGAAAATTTAGTAAAATTGTATTTTTTACTGATGCTGTGATGAAATAATATTACATTCCATTCCATTATAATAATTTTAAGATGTCTGATAAATTCTTTCTTCTCCCCAGATAAAGACTGAAATCATCTTTCTTCATCCTCTTCTTTCTCTCCTTCTCTCTTTTAATGCTCAGAGATGATCTCTGACAACCAGATAGAGATCGGCCAGCTGAAAGCAGACCTGAAAGACAAAGTCATGTACACGTTGCTACGGAAACACCGTCACCAGACCAAGAAGTCCAACCTGCGCTCTCTGGCTGACATTGGCAAGACAGTCTCCAGTGCAAGTAGGCTGTTTTCCAACCAGGAAAACGGTAATACTGATGCCAGTTTGGTGCAGTCTTCTTCATTTTTAAAATGATGTGAAGGAAAAATAAATTTGGTTGCTGAGTCTTTAAATTTACAGTTTCGGTTAAATTTAGATTTTTTTTGTCACCTCCCACTAGAACATGGGGTGTGCAGTGAGTTTTGAGGAATGCCACAGTGTTCGATAACAGACACACTGCTGCCCTCCTCTGCATGAAGCCGCTAATGTGGCACTTAATAGTCCTAAATCAGAACCAGCCCCTCTTTTAAAAGAAGCTGAAAATATTTTTTTTTTTATTGGCAACCTCATCTTTGTATTAGTGCCTCTACCTGCCCACTAAACCTGTCATTTAATTACTGACTTAAGATGTATAGATGTCTTTCTAATTCATCCTCAAAATTTTGATGTTATCACTCTAATAAGGCTCTCCGTGTGTTCACTGTAGGCGTCTGTACTAACTCACAGTTGCAAAAGATTTAACTGATCACAAGCACAAAATGTGTTCATAGGTGGGGCTGATTTCAAACTGACTTCAGCAGTAAATTTCAACACTGAAGAACTGAGTCAGTGCTTGTATTTATGAAACTAATTAGAACAGTACAAGGCCAATGCGAAATCATAAAACAATGTTTGACACGATATGACTAATAGAGAACACGAGAGATTATTATTAACAGCAGCTTAAGTTGATGATATGTTTATAGGGCACTTGATTCACTGTTAATTACACGGAACTTACTAAAAAAAAAAAAAAAAAAAAAAAGATAAAAATCGTGTTTTATTTACAGCAGAATGTAACAATTTGTTTTCATCATACAGGGCGGGCTGTCACTTAACTTCACTTTTCAGTTAAATTATTAAAAACAAGACTGAATTTAGATTCACGCAGTAAGAAAACAAAAGTGATGAAAATTTGCTTAATTTGACATTGAGTATTTTAGTTTCTGTATGATGTGAATTTAACACTGATCTCAATTAAATTCAGTCTGTCACAAAGTCCTTTCTTAATGAAATTCAACTGAATATTTCCCTCAGGCAGCAGCACTGAGCTGCATGTAAACCTGCAGCAAACAAAACAATCAATCAGTCTCTAAAGGTTTCAAGTGTGAGCAAATTAAGTGACAACCCAAACTGACCTTAAGAACACATGTATTGGTGCTTTGATCATAACATGTTGAGAAACGTGTTGCACTGTGTTGACAATGCAATTAATCTGCTACCAGTCATGGGTGTTTGGAGAGTGAAGTTTTTTATTACCTTCTATTAGATTTATGAAAGCAGTTCATGAGTCAGATCAAATAAAAAGCTCCGTCTGTTCACGATCTACTTTGTTGTTGCGCCTCAACCTCTTATCAAGGCTGCAGAAGTGGGATAAAAAATTTTCCCAGTAATTATTAATTATTTGCAGCTTTGCAAGGATAAACTACATCATTCAGTTCATAACAACAGAGCTGTACTCTTGTTGAAGTATTCCTGTCCAATGACCCATGTGTTTTGACTGAAGGAGGCAACTTCACTCACCTCACACTTTCCCTGCACAACTTGTAAAACTACTGATAAAAGCATGTTTCATTGGTGTTTTAACAGCCACTTGCTTTTGTTTTCCTAACAATTCTGTTGCTTTGGCTCAGTGGGCTTGTCTATCAACCCTTCTCCCGTCAATCTCTCTTTCCTTCTCTTTTGCTTCCCTGGATTGGGTCTGATAACCTGCTACTGCTACTAAAAGCTCGCAGTCCTCTTGAGAACTCTGTGACTTGCCTGTCGGGTCGCATATCAATGGAGGACTTGCAGTCTCAGAGGAGTACCAGCATGGACTGGCTTAGTAAGTTCACTGGGCCCAGTTTACCTTCACACTGCAGTCTGACCACGGATCAGATCTGAATGATCTTGAGTTGTGACTAAACAAAGAGATCTTAAAAATGACGAGTAACTTGAGTGTTTGGCTCAGCTCAGCCAGTGGGCCACGAAACCAAAATTACATTTTTGTCATCGGTTGACTGTCAAATGCTGTAGCACAGCGGTCTTCAACCAGGGTGTTGTGAACCCTAGGGGGTCCGTGGAGGTGCTACAGGGGGTCTCCAAAATAGTTAACATTTTTCATCAAAATAATTTATATCTGGGAACCTTTTAAACTTGGACAAAAATTATGTTAAGTAAACTGGGGGTCCCTGCTCTGTTTCTCTATTGAACAAGGGGTCCCTGGGCTGAAAAAGGTTGAAAACCCCTGCTGTAGCACATATGCAGTCCACGTGACTCCGACAGAAATTTAAAAAAGGTGGCTGCAGTCGTTGTCATCACAAAGATTCGAAAACACAAGTGTAATGAGTCATCAGTGGAAAACTTTCAGCTGCAGTTTGAATGTAGTTGTGACTAAACTGTAGCGTAAAATGTTCCCACACTGCCATTCAGACCCGAGTAACAAGTACAGTGGAGCTAATTTTTATGTGCGTCATATAACAGTGTCATTGAATAGTTTTTCGTCCCTGTCAGTTTAGACTGTTTTTATTTATTTTAAGGGTTATTTTTCCAAAACTTTAAAGCTGTGTTCAGATTATTTTTGATCCCATACACATTTCCCTCAAATATTTTTCCTCCCCCATTATTACTGTATCTACTCTACAGTTCCATCATTTTACAGTGGCTGCATCATACTGATAAGCATGTTATTACCCACAATGCCCAGGAGGCAGACGTATGAAAGGCTACAGTGGCATCAGAAGTTGTGCTCGTACAGATCTGAACCTCTCTCTGGGCACAGTCTCTCATCTCTGGCAGCTGCAGGACTGAAGTAAGGTCACATTCTGCTGTCAAATCTCTGATGCTGGAGTTGACAGGCAGAAATCAAAAGTCAGCAGAGCATCAATCAGAGTCTGCTTTCACACCTGCTTCAGATGAGGAAAGCACTTAGTGGAAGATGTTGATGTGGAAAGTGGACGCTTGGATGAGCAGATACTCTTCACAGGAAAGCTTTTAACTACATTTTAATAACAGGATTGATGCACCAAAAAAAAAAAAAAAAGTTATTTTTGTAAAGTAAGTACTACCACAAGCAGGAACAGCCATGAAAAAGCTTTTTGAAGAATACAATTTTTTGAACTCTTACAGAATAAAATGAACAGACCTCTACCTGCTCCGTAATTTGAATTTTGAGGTCAAAAGGTCAACAAAGGTCAACACCATGTTATAAAGTTATGACTGTGCTTATCAAAGACACAAAGAGTGGTAAATAGTTGCATGTGCATATTTGAAATGCAGTGTTAAACTGCAAGTTGAGAGGCTTTTGTACCAGCTAGTTTTAGGGTTGGTTGTAGTTTACATGGATGCTTTAAATTCTAAAAAACTAAATTCTGGTACCCCAAACTTTGATTAGAACAAATTTAAGATTTAGATTTTCAGCAGATCATATGTAGATCCAGTACTTGTCCCTTTCAGTCAGTGAACATTTTGGTGTTTTCAGCCTAATTTAAATGTTTTGGACTTTGTCCTCCGATGAGCTCCAGCCTTTTTTAAAGTAGATGAGCGTTAATGGTTTGGTTTGTTTCAATCTATGGTCTGCATGGTGATCGCTATTGCTTCAGTATACTTGGTGCTGCATGTGGAGCAAACTATCTGGGCCACTGTCTTTTCTCGGGTCTCTACTGTCCTTTTTTTTTCCTCAATCAGTTCTTAGGTGCTGGTAGAAGGTGACGCTGGTCTGATTGTTCAAGGTTGATGTGTTTTAACAGATAGTCCCACCACGACTCATCGGAACCTGACCTCCAGCAGCCTGAACGACGTTTCAGACAAACCCGAAAAAGACCAGGTGAGTCAACATGATCATTTATGGTGGAAATCTTTCTATGTTTTTATATAATGGGGTTCTCTGTGTAGCAGATAAAATATTTTAGCCCAAAGAGTCATGGAAAGGTGTTGGATCAGTGCTGTACTGATAACCACTGGCTGTAATAGGGCTGGGCAATATGGCCTAAAAATAAAATCTCAAGTTTGTTTACACCAAACTCGATTTATGATTTGAATCGAATATTTTTTTTCTTCAAAAAAACAAATTACAAATGACAAACAAATTGCTCAAAACAAGTTTTGCTTTTATTTTAACAATAAAAATCTACAAAAGCAAACTGAATTTCCCTCTTGGGGTTATAGTGCAAGCTGCAAACTCGTCTGTAAAAGTGCACAATGTAGTTTCAGGGGAGGGGAAGCTGATACATTTGCACTGAAGCCTGTAGTAATTTGAAAAAACATATCAACATGTAATTGTTCTGTTATCATAAATCAAAACATGATAGTTTTGAGGCTTCTGGAACCAAACACAAGCCTAGAAAGAGGAATTGATTTTCATTGAAAAAAATTTCTAAACAACAAATTCCAATTAATTGCTAAAATTGATTAATCGCCTGTTTCCAGGTTGTATTTAACCCAGGCATGACCTTATAGTGTTTCTGCATATGTTGTCAATACATCTCTGCAGGGATCGTGCACATCAATGCAGTTGTTGCAGCAGATGTCACAAACTAGTTTATTTGCCTCTGCGTTTTTCAGAGTCACTTTAGAGTGAGCTTCTGTTAGTGGAATACCACAGATAGATTACCACAGATTTCCACACCATTTGTTCATATGGTCTCCTCTGGGTCCGGACCTCTGGGTGAGGGGAATTAGGTCAGACCGATCCAGTAAGTCGTCCTGTGGGACGGATATGAGCAGGAAAGAGACAACTGGTCAGGAAGCACGTCACATAAACTGGAGCTCCTATAAAAACAGAAGTCTCCTCTGTGGGATTGTGATTGTTGACGGACAACTCAGTGCTGAACAGTAGAGATAAGATGAAAACGTGACCCTGACAGTTTCAAATTTGAACACTGGACACTGGAATAAAACAAGGGACACAGCTGAAATGTGAATTATAAATTAAAATGCATTGAAACTTTGGCTCTGTCATTGCTTTACTGTCCAAAAGACCATTGTGCTGCATAGGTTTTACATCATACTACAGTGACTTTGACTTCAAAGGGTCAGATTGTTGAAATAATAAAACATTACAAATATTTTGTCACAATATACTACTGGTATTAACCAGCTAGTTCAAGGCTTTTTGTTGTTTTGCATGGGTTTTGAGACATTAATCTTTGAGTTGGACAGGAGCAACAAAAGAAAGTTGTGGAAAAAAACACCTGTTTGGAACATTCCACAGGTAAACAAGTTTATTGGTTACAGATGATAGTATCATAATGGGGCATCCTGAAAGACTTTGTCACGCCTCACACTAGGAAAACTGTTGTCTGTAAACACTGTTTGCCAATGACTGCGTTCGGTTTTTATTTAAATTGTACACAGTGTCCTTACTTTTTCTTTTTTTCAATCAGAGCTATAATAACGAATAAAACCTACTTTGTAGTGCTAAAAATACCAAAAGATTAACTTATAAAACATTAAAGAACAACATCTGTCTAGGAACAAAGTGCACTAATCCACAGAACAAAGTGCGTTTACTAGAAAAATAGTGTCTGCGTCGTTGACATATTAAAGGGATAAGAGCAAACCTTGTCAGATGCTACCAGAGATAATAAGAGATTTTTTTTCTTTTTAATTAGGGAAAACTGACCTTCAAGTGGGCAGCGACCATAAAACAATAAGGGAAAAGTCATTGAGTGTCTTATTAGTCGCCTCAGAGCTGAAGGGGACAGAGTACGTACGTAGGCATACGGCATGCATACACAGTTCAAATGGGGAGTGTGATGTGGATTAGCAGTGATCGGACACAGGACAGGGTGTGCAGTTACGCAGGTTTAACCTCTCGACTCAATCATTTACAGACAAAACTCACTGCCAAGACGGCTCAACAGCCTGTGATTGGATCTGTGTGGATCTCACCAGTATAGGGTCACAGGTCTTTGGAAATTCAGTCCTCAGAGGTTGACGGCAGCCTTCCTGCCAGTGCATGTTCTGGGTACGGCAGGCATGATGACGGAGTAATAGGCAGACAGTTTCCAGGTTATTATACTTAACGTGGTAACACTCAGGGTTTTTCCACTGTTGGCTGGACCAAAGAGGATGGAAAAAATGTTTAGCTCTTTCTACTAACAGTTTAATTTTTTGTGTAAACTTTTACTTTCATTGTGGACAGAATTTATTTCAAAAAGACAAAACTCATCTCAGGCTACATCGTTTAATCTGTTTATGTGTGTTGTGTTGTGTATGTGTTATTAACTAGCGGCCAGTCAGTGTTGTTTGTGAGCTAATCCAATTAAAAGCACAGCTTATTTCAAAGCCACATTTAACATCATCTAATACTTTTACTCAGCTTGGTGACTTGAGACTTATCAGACCGTTGTATGGACAGGTGGTTCATTTTTTTGTTATCATGCTAGGTAAAAACTGAAATGTCCTAACAATTTGAAAGAAACCTAAGCCAACAAAGCAATATAAACAATACTAATGATAAACTAAAGCTGTAGATCAGCTCTTGTTTAGCAACTTGCTTTGTTTTATTTAGCAGTTGATAAACAGGCCTGGGATTGGTGTGTTTTTTAATCAGTCATGTAATACAAGAAAATCCATCCTACATGTTCATATGGCTGCAGAGGCATGGATAGTATAATAGTGGTGAGTAAATGGAGGAGAGTTATAACAGACTATATATCTGTCCACAGAAGAAGTTTAAATATCAAAAAATGATTATTTAACCTGTGAAACAGAATGCTGGAATGCTGCTTTAATGTTGCCGATAAATAAAGAATCAGTGAAATTGTAAATGTAATGATTGACTCTTTGGGTCAGTGGAGCCTGATAACATGTTAATGAAAGAAGGCTTAATTCAAAAACAAGCATCAAATCCTCCTACTAATCTGAAATCATTAGAACCATGAAGTTTGGAAATATTTGTCTGGATTTTCGCCCTTGTGATATTTGTCCTTATTGCTCCTTTGCGTGAAATCTAGCATAAGGAATTTATTTTTGCTATTGCTAGTTTGCAAATGAAAACCTTGCACTGAGAAGGTGCTGGTTATTGTAAGAGAACAGTCAACTTATTGATGTGGTGAAATATGCAACTGTGCAACATGTAGTTGTGGAATGTCTTGAATACTTAAGAAAAAATTAGAAATTCAAAACAGCAAGCAGCTGATGGTTGTTGGTCATTGCGTTGCTGTAGTTGTTGTGATTGGATTGTGAGTTGAGGGGTTGAGTTGTGACGATTTCAGCATTTAGGATCCTCAAGGTGACACTGATGTTAAAGGAAAACTGCACTTTTTGGGGAGTTTAGCCTATCATCCACAATCCATATGTAGGACAAGAACATAGGGGCCTTTCCCTTCTCTGAGTGTTCAGTTGGTTGCCACATGACCACCTCACGCTGGCAGTTTTGCACACTCAATGGAAGAAGTGAGGATACACCTTTCCTGCGTCCTAAAGCCCCTAAAACACACCCAGATAATCTCCAACATGCTCCATCTACATGTTGTGACCTGCATATTAACTACGCTATAGACACATTGTAACTGTGGAAACAAGTACCAGAAAACTACTTTTCTGGGCATAGTGACTCAGCGTCTGTTTCACAGCGCCTCGGTTACAGCGCTGTGACTGGTTAGACCATACAGTTGTGAATGTGGCAGCCACTACATGGTCACAGCATGTAGATGGAGCCTTTTGGAGATTTTCAGATGTGTTTAAGGGGCTTTAGAGGGTGGGGACGGTGTAGAGAAGGTAAAGGCATCTATGTTCTTATAGGGATTGTGGATGATAGGCTAAACCTCCAAAAAAGTGCGGTTTTCCTTTAAACATACGTCTGTGACACCCAGAGCTGTTGCTGTCTGTGACTTAGTAACTCTTTCCTTCAGGCCTTCTGCTGTTGGCAAGTTAATGTGTAACACAGTAGTTTTCCATGACTGTCCTATCTTGACATTTATGATTAATTGTCTTGGAAGTTTTATTAATTAATGGTCACAATCTGCTTGTAAACACGTCACTCTTTTATCTTAGGAAACCGACCAGATATGGCTGTGGCACGAAATGTTATGTGATTTAAACTCGTGAATAAAGGTACAAAGGGTTTTTTAATGCAAGATGTAACCATGAAACATCATAACAAGTATCATCAGTATGAGATGTATGAGTATGTATGCTCGGGAGTTCACTTTTCTCTGGGTGCTTTACTCATTTGTTGGTGCTCAGGATTTTGAACTTTGCCTTTAAGTTTATTAGCTGGAGGGCAAATTAATATACAAATCAAACAGCTGCCTCACTATTATACAGTTCATCGTAAAGAAAAACTATAAAGCGTCCAAAGAAAATGTGATGCTCTCATCGGCTCACAGACAGGAGATTTTTATTTTTATTTATTTTTTATTTTTGAGCAGATCAGTTCATTTTGGTGTAAAATTTACGTAAGCTTCTCAGTCCAATTCTTAATTCAAACATAAACAAAAGCAAAGAGGAATTTCTGTGCAACATAATCCTCAATTATGTGAAGCACAAATATGGTGAGAACCATAACAACATTTCCATGATGCCTCATGAGCCACAACTGGAGATGAATTACCCATTTTAAGCTGATTTTCACACCAAGAAGAGAAATGATGACTCCTAGAACACTAATGAAAATATACTTCAGAGGCTTAAACATGCAAAAACGTTGGTGCAGCTTAAACCGGTGTTGGACACTGCGGCACTATTCTCTATAAACACTGTTTATGCATGCAGCTGCAAGGCAGAATATTAAGACTGAAGAGAACACAGAAGGTGTTCACACTTTTAAAGCTGTTTCTCAGTCTGTTCATGAAGAAAAGAGCTGTGGCAGATAAAGAGAGAGATGCGACTGACTAACAGCTCCTCAGAGACACAATAATCACAGGACTTGTGTGTCCTTTGGAGGAAGAATGTTGAACCTGTGAAGCTCAGCAGGTGTCTGACCTCCATCTTTATGCATTCCACCTTCGCCATTAAGGAAAGAAAAACAGCCTTATTTAGATACCGTGGCTGCCTCTGTGGTATTTAAGCTGAATGGGATTGTCCTCTTTGAATTAGGTTGTTTAATTCAGTGTGCTCTGCACTGGGTGGCGTGCTGGTGTGAACATAACATTTAACGTCTTCTCCTGCTCTTTCTCTTTTGTGCTTTGCAGCTGAGGAACAAGTTCATGAAGAAGTTGCCAAGGGACGCCGAGGCCTCCAACGTGTTGGTGGGAGAGGTGGACTTCCTGGACTCACCGTTTGTGGCATTTGTTCGTCTGCAGCAAGCTGTGATGCTGGGAGCCTTAACAGAGGTTCCTGTTCCCACAAGGTGACTGACATTCATGAAGTCAAAGACCTCTATATTGTGTTTCAGAGATATCTGTTAAAGTTAGCAGGCTATCCAGTTAGCTCTGATTCCTTGTGTCTTGTAACACTACTCTGTACCTTAAGAGGTCTGACAGGATAGGCTTGTTTGGTTTAACCAGCTGAGCTAACTGAGCTAACTAGCTAAAGGCAACTAGCTACAGCCGCGGATGCTGTAGCATCAAGTAAAATGAGCAGCAACTGTTGCTCTGGTGATATGTGGCCCCTTGTTTGTTTGGAGTGACCTCCAGCTGGCTCACCTTTTAATACAAGAAGATGCATCAGTCCAGAATATCTAAACAAGATGCAGGTCCTCTTTCACAAAGTCCACCATGTTGCACTGCCATGTTTCTACAGTAGCCCAGAATGGACAAACCAAACGCTGGCTCTAGACAATGTCTTTTGTGCTCTTCACCCTTTTTCATAGCAGCTCTGCAGGTTGTCCTACATGCTAGAAAAATGAGGGTGAGCGGAGGGATGTTCAGCTGTTTACTGCAAAATGTCACTAAATCCTACACACTGGACCTTTAATTCTCTGGCTGTAAAATAAATGTTATGAAGACACAGAAGTGACTCTGAACTGTAACGAGTCATAAAGCAATTTACCTCTTAGGAGGAAGATTAAATTTTGTGGAAGAAGTTTTAGTTCTGAAGAACGATTTAATATTGTATATAACTATGTCCTTCAGGGATTTCTCTGCTATGGTGGGCTTTATCATTTCTGTACATTACTTGCCATACTAATAGTTAACATTCTTTTAATGTGTATTGTTATAATACAGTTTTAAAGGAATCTGTGAGTTATTTGAATCAATGACTGTCATAGCAGTGTCCCTGTTATTAAAACAGAATGACACCATAAAGAAAATAACTGATGTTTACAGCTTGGGAACCTGTAAACAAAATAACTACTCTGTTATGAGATAAAGATGTTGTAAACCTCATCACAAACATCATAAACCTCATGTATTTTCAACTTCTAAACAAGTCACCTGAAGTTCGTAAATATGAAAATGGTGCCAGTAATAAAAATGATTTTATGCATTTTAGCATATTTATGTTATTTTGTCTTATTGCAGACTCACACTTGTCAGTTCAAATGTTTATCCATAAGCTCATGTATTCATATGATTTCATTCCTCCTGTAGATTTTTATTCATCCTGCTCGGACCCAAAGGCAAGGCAAAGTCGTACCATGAGATCGGCAGAGCGATCGCCACGCTGATGTCAGATGAGGTCGGACTGCTGTTACCACACGTCATCTGAGTTATATTTAAATGCAGTGACTGGATTTTTTTTTGCTGTCTAATAAATGAAGGATCTCTTTCTTTACCACAAGCATGAATCCTTGGAAATGATGTTACAGTTTGCTGCCTGGTGACTTGCTGCATGCTTTGACTGGTCTCTTTCACGCTTCAAAGCCTCGTCCCTCTCCCTCTGTGTTCAGGTCTTCCATGACATTGCGTACAAGGCTAAGGACAGACAGGACCTGCTTGCTGGTATCGATGAGTTCCTGGATGAGGTCATCGTGCTTCCTCCTGGAGAGTGGGACCCAGCCATCAGGATAGAGCCTCCAAAGACCCTCCCCTCCTCTGACAAAAGGTCTATAAAGCCCAGCTGTCTGGCAAGCTAGATGTTTCATTGTTTTTACTGAATATAAAAGACATGACGAGTATTTTGTTTTGCATTGCACATATTTGAAAGAGTAGTAGACACTTAGAAAAAACGTAAAACACATAGTGTCTTCAGTCTCCTTGTGTCTCCTTTGGCAGGTTCCTCATAAGACAGTTTGGTTTTTTATTTTAGATTTGAAATTACAACAGATTTTTGTTATTTCTCTTGATAGTCTTCTGTGGGATTTGTTATCATCTTAAAAACATTTCAGAGGATTGACAAAAAAGTGACAGTAGCTAAAACCTTTAACCTGGTGAGAGAGATTTCCTTATTGTGATCTTTGTAGTCTTATCTAAAACAATAATAGTTCATTGATTCTACAAGGACCTACGGCTGTAGTCCGCTGGTCATTCATTAAACCCATTAACACACATACACACACACACACACACACACACACACACACACACACACACACATACACACACACACACACAAACGCTGAGAAAACACACTTAAGCATGTCTAAATGGCATGCCTTTGCTGATGATTTAAGCACCTGTATGTAAGTAAAACAGGAGTCATAACATCAGTAAGAAGCAAATAAAGTATAACTCAGAACACTGTATCAGTATTCATTAACAGAAAAACATAAAAAAATCATTGCATGAGTACATTTAAAAACAACTTAATGTTTTAGAAAATTTCAAATGAAAAACTGATTTGCTATATCACCATTATACATGAGAACAGCTACAGATCAGCACCTGCTCTGAATGCTGCGTGTGCAGTAACTACATTATGATTTAAAATAGCAGCAGTTGCAGAATCACTGAGAATGTACAGCACAGTGTTCAATTATGAAAGAGCAGCTTTCCTTTAAAGCAGCAGTTTAGCTCAGTCAAACAGGAGTGCTGCAGCTTTAGTGGAGCACTGATCAAGCTGTTTAATCACATTCAAATGCAACATCATCATCTGACAGACAAACACAATTGATAACCGAACAAGCCAGATGCTCTGTTGCACACAGAAGCATCTGGGAAGACTCCATTTGAAACCTTTGGAAAAGAGGAGGTACTTTGAAAAAAATACTTGGCAGGTGATTGGATAAAACATCTGTCTGTCACCGGCTATTGCTGGCTGACTTCGACCAATCAGATCAACAAACCCTATGACCAACGGGGCCACTTGGCAAATCAAACTCTTACCAAAGTCAGTTGGGGACTCAGAGGAAGAGCAAAAACATCATTTCCTCAAGAAAAGCCCTCAGTGTCATTCTTTGCTCTTGTTTTAATGAAGAAATATTCTTCAGTTCTGATAGAACTGATGTTATCACAGCATCTGCGCTAAGCTGTTCA
This sequence comes from Naso annulatus, assembly GCA_029783625.1. Taxonomy (NCBI): domain Eukaryota; kingdom Metazoa; phylum Chordata; class Actinopteri; order Acanthuriformes; family Acanthuridae; genus Naso; species Naso annulatus. Next base: position 9,040,356 of record JAPZDX010000021.1, read on the forward strand.
GGAACCACCGCCATTGTTCAGCACACCTAAAACTACGCCTGTAGCTGCCAGTAGTCCCTCCTCAGAAGATGCTGGTTTGCCTGCAACAATTTTGGTGCTTGCTCAAACCTGTTAATATGGAGCCTGGCCAGACTGATCACAGAGCGCAACAGTAATCTAAGATAACATGATTAGGATAATTTTAACCAGGCTAAAGAAATGATGCCACATCAACATCATCAGTAGATATTTGAAACATTCAAACATACGAGCTGCGTCAGAAAACTGTTTCCTTGTGATAAAGTGTTAATAAGAGGAGATTTCCAGAACTGAACAACACTGTGTGTATGTCAGGAAAAACATGTATGCAGGAGCAGGAGTAGACCCTCAGATGAATGGAGATATGCCCCATGATGGAGGTCATGGTGGAGGGGGACACGCTGTAGGGGAAGAGCTGATGAAGACTGGACGGTATGGAATCCTTAACAAACCAAATATTTTTAATTATATTAATTTTTTTATGGTAAACGGATAGTGATATTTATTTGCTGAACAACAGAAAATTGGAGTATTTTGCATGGCCTTTGTTATTTTGTAAGACTGGAAAAGTTAATGTCACTGTAGAATCCAAAATGTAGAAAATGATATGTATTTTTAGAGCAAATCAAGTATTTGAAATTACAAAACATTCGACAGATCAATGAATTTTGCATGAAACAAAGTGCAGAAAATAAAATCCACAGCATTTAGTTCCGTCAGCTTTTGTAAAATAAGAGGTCATACATTATGTTGTAGTTTCTTGGTCTTTTTCATATATATTTCATATGATAAATAAACAACACCTATTGTGTCTTTTCAGGTTCTGTGGGGGTCTCATACTTGACATCAAAAGAAAAATGCCTTTCTTTGTCAGTGACTTCACCGATGCATTTCACATTCAGGCCTTGTCGGCCATTTTGTTTATTTACCTGGGAACTGTGACAAACGCCATCACCTTCGGCGGTCTGCTGGGGGATGCTACAGAAAATATGCAGGTCAGACTGAGATTTCTGGAATCTTTTTTTTTCTTTTCATTTATTATCTGAATTATTCCCTCACTGTTTCCCTCTGTGTGTTTGCAGGGTGTGTTGGAGAGCTTTCTGGGCACAGCCATCGCCGGTGGTGTTTTCTGTCTGCTGGCCGGCCAGCCTCTCACCATCCTCAGCAGCACTGGTCCCGTTCTGGTGTTTGAACGGTTGCTCTTCAACTTCAGCAGGTAAATTCTTCATTTACTCTATTTTTGGCCAGACCGCAGAAGTGGGCAAGCCAAAGGAACAAGTTTGTTGCTGAGTCAGCGAGGTTACCTAATTTTCAAGATTGTTCAGAAAGTCATTTCTCCGTCCTCACTGGTTGTTTCCCTTTTAAAATTAATCCGTGCCAACGATCATAATGTTGCCATTGTGCGTCTCATCAGCTGTGGAGTGAGTGTGGAGCAGTTTCAGTAATTGAGACAACTAAAAGCCAAAAATGTCTCCTCCACCTGTTAAATAAACACATACATGTTACTATGTGTATCACATTATCACCATGAGTGCATGCTGGACAGCAGGACCTACAGCGGTGCTCCTTGCATCTGCTGCTGAGTACAGAAACTGTCACCACTGCAGGAGCTGACAAACTGGTGGTGGCTACTTTTCCCCATATAAATTTCAGCATTTTCTAAACTCATCAAATACACCAAGTACTACCACATTTACTGTTATTTGGTCCTGTAAGGTGGCTTTGTGGGTTGAAATGTCAGATATTTCTTGTCTATATTGAGTAATAATAATTGATTGGATTTATATTGTGCTATTCTAGATACTCAAAGCGCTCCACAAACCCACATTAACAACAACAATTTCAAATTTTCTTTTCCGAGACACAGTAGATGTAAATGAGAACGGTCTCTCAGCTTTATTCTGTTAAATGAAGGATTCACTATAATGACTTCTGTATTGGGATAAAATCCCTTTTATTGTCTTGAAAATATTGGCTTTTATCTCAAAATTACAGCTTCATTCTCTTATTTTTATGACTTTTGGCTTAATATACAACTGTATTTTCAAAACCTGTACTTTTTCCTTACTGTGGCTCTAATATATCAAGTAGATTTTACTATGTTTGATTATTTGTCATGGTTTTATTTTTTTTTTTTTTAATAATGCAGGGATAATGAATTCGACTACCTGGAGTTCCGCCTGTGGATTGGCCTGTGGTCGGCGTTCTTTTGCCTGGTACTTGTGGCCACGGACGCCAGCTTCTTGGTCCAGTACTTCACGCGATTCACCGAGGAGGGCTTCTCCTGTCTCATCAGCTTCATCTTCATCTATGATGCCTTCAAGAAGATGTTAAAATTAGCTCACCACTATCCCATCAACTCCGGTTTTCAGATGGAGTATGTCACGCAATATGACTGCCTCTGTATGGCTCCAGCTGTTCTAGGTAAGACATGCTAAACTCTGAGGTTTTTATCCAACATTGGTGTGTGGCTTTTACCAGTGGATGCTGTTAAGACACCATAGTATTGATTAACCCGTTTGCTGTTGTAGGTATGACATCCTGGTCATGAGATGTTCTCTCTTACAATCATAACAGATCCTGGCATTTGAACAGTTTTAGTTGTTGAATGTATAGGTACAGTTAGAAAAATATGAACAATACCTTTACCGTATAAATGCAGGTGGTTCTGTGGTGCTGGATTTAAAATTTGATTGTTGTAGTTGCCCTAGGAACATCACTTAGCGTATGTCAAATGAGGCGATGGAGTTAAAGAGAGGTTTAATATGTTTGTATTGGTGTCTTTGTCGACACAATAATGCTACTCTGGAGATTTGTCATTTTTAATACGCAGTGTATTTCTAGACGGGTGGCACGATAGTTCAATTTAGCTTGTTTGGTTGTAAGGAGTATGTACAGCATTATGAGCGGCTGAGTTTTAAGATTGGTCTTGTTTTGGCATAAATGGACAGATGTCTCTGTGTGTGATGGTTATAAGGAGCAAAAAAGCCTTTTTTGTTTTTGTTGTGGCTATAAAAAAGTAAAGAATTGTTACCAATGATACTTTAATATGACCCAGTGTGCCTTTTTATTTTCTTTTGTGATGGAAGATAAGGGATGAAGAGGGGGCGGGGCTGAATTACCAGTAATCCCCTGCTGCTTTCAAAAATATCTCCATGACACACACACACACACACACACACACACACACACACACATGCGCGCATGCACACACCTGAAGCTTCACATGGAGTGCATGGCAAAACAGCGAAGGGGAAACAACAGATGCTTACTTTTGTAGAGTGAACAGCTGACACATTATCAAAACACGCTGGTGTAACACCGACTATAAGTCAGGGAAAGTCCTGACTGACACCAAAGCCAAGCCAAGCCTTTGGCTCAACACTTTGATTTGGAGTGACATATTTTTTTAGATTCTTTTTTGTTTGTTTTTTAATTTGTTTGTTTGTCTTTTAGTGAGCAACAGTAACTAGAGATAGAGTTGCAACAAAATTCCCCAGCTGGATTTGGACAGGGACTTTGTGGTTCACAGTCAGTGTGTTAGCTTAGCCGCAAACACTTTCAGTCCCCAGACTGAAAATATCTCGAAAACACTTCATCATCATCATCGCTGGCCCTGAAATGAGCTAACATGCTAAATGTGAGCAGGTTACACTCTGTGCTTATGTTGGGATAGAGTAACATGCAGGATATAGACTCAGTAGACTTAGTGAGCCTGTGAATGTGCTACATTTACCACTTCAGCGTTTAACTCAAAGCACGGCTGTGCCTGAATTCAGCTAAGCTTGACAAGAGACAGCACAACTTAAATTAATTAAAGTTCAGCCGAGCGTGTCGACATTGAGCTGAGCTCAGGAAGCTGAGTCATAAACTGGACGCTGGACAAAGAAAAGATTTTTTCTTGATCTTCAACAGTTTGGCTATTCTAGTCTTTACAGAGCATTAAAGACATATGGGAATATTACAGCAATGCTCTAAACCAGTAATGGGAGAGTAACTAATTACATATGATGAAGTTAATGTGCAGTGATGCCTTTTGACATATTTTCTGACAATGCGAATTGAACGGGCTCTTGGTACACATTTAAGTGAAAAACCAGCAGAAGAAGGTGGCTTACAAGGAGCTTTCTTTATATTTGGATCGGCTCAGTTCAAAGGGCAGCATGTGTTTACATTATACGCATTGTTTTTGATTGGTCCTCTTTGAATTTGCAACACCTCTTGTCAGTCAGTCAAATCCATGCACATTGATGAAGGCAACCAGAGTCTGTCATGCCTGCAATCAGCCAACCACATCATGTTGTTGAAGAGAGCGTCTCTAAATGCTAAAAGTTAAACAATATTTTCATTGTGATACCGGAGAAGGGCTTCACCGTGATTGCACAGGTTAAAGATTGTTTACCAGCCGTGAGAATGCCTTCAAAATTTAAATGCTCTGTGTCAAATCTGAGGAAAATTCTACAGGAAGTTGATATAACTACACATCACTCATAAAATAAGTTTCTAAAATCCAGTTTAAATCATTAGACATGTTCGACAAGTAATCAAAGAGTTGTCAGATTAAGTAACACTACTTCAGGTGTAACAAATCTGACTAACACAGACCTGAAGTGATATTTACATCAGGGCTTCTTAACCAATCAGGCCAACTCTCAGATGTTTCAAAGCTTTGTCTGTTGACACTGGTGCAGCCTCTCAAACTAGCCCTCCTGACACAGTTATAGACGGAGTCTTATTGTTTGGGAAATGTTTTTGCGATTATGCTTGAAAAATCTAAAGTCATTAAGGATAAATTGTGCACTGTGTTAAAAACTTGTGCTGCCACTGTGTTGCAGAGAACAGCACAGACCTTGTCGATGATCCTTTAGATGGAACTTCAGTGTGGTACTGGAACAACACTGGTCTGGTAAGTTTCCTCTGAGAGAGGGAGCAAAGATTCACTCCATCTTTGACTGTGTTCACTCCTCTGTTGATCTCTGCCTTGAACCTGAAACAGTCTGATAAGCACCTTGTTTCTAATTTGACACCACTGTGTCACTTAACCTTGACTTGTTTTCATCTCTGCTCCACAACCCTGACTGACAGACAGATGCTCTTTGTTTCCTCTGTGCAGCCAATGAACGCCACATGGTCGTCCCTCACGAAAACAGAGTGCTTAAAGTACAATGGGGAGCTGGTGGGGAAGGCGTGCGAGTTTGTCCCAGACATCGCCCTCATGTCCTTCATCCTGTTCTTCGGGACTTACACCTGCTCCATGTGTCTGAAGAAGTTCAAGACCAGCCCGTTCTTCCCTACCACTGTGAGTCAGCCATGCTAAGCGAGTTTAATCCAACAGGTTGTCTGTCAAGGAAATGAATTACGTTTATATTGTTTGAACAGCAGGTTTCAGAGTGTTTGTATTAACTTTCACCCAGGTGAGGAAACTCATCAGTGACTTTGCCATAATCTTGGCCATCCTCATCTTCTGTGGGGTCGATGTGCTCGTTGGAGTCGATACTCCCAAACTCATCGTGCCAACTGAGTTCAAGGTGAGTCCCTCCCTGCTCCCAAAATGCTCATGCTAAAGGCATAGATTAAGTGCATTTTGTTTTTGTTGATTGTGTCATTAAACATGATAAGTTTTCAGTAAACTCTTGCCAAAAGGTTTTAATACAAAAGGCAGTTTGCATTTACTTTTTCCTCGGTAATTAACATTTTTAAGCAAGTGTTAAGCCTCTATAGCATAACTCAATTTCCCTACCACGCCAGCGGCTGTTTCAGAAGCAAGAAGCAGCAGCAGCAGTAGCTCAGATGAAGGGTTGTTGGTTTGATTCACTGCTGCCTACATGTAAAAAAAAAAAAAAAAAGACCCCAAGCAAGACACTGAATCCCAAAAGTTTTATGTGTAGGAGGAAATTTGCTGTAAATCAGTGTTTGGGCTTTGGAAAATTATTAGCAGAAATGCATTTGTGCATAGTTTATGAGCTTAAGGGACGGTAAAAGACCGTGTTTATCCAGAGCAAAAGTCATATTTCAGAAGTCTTAGGAGTAACTATTTCTGTTAGTTGAGCACAGATGCCATTTTGTCTGATTAACTGGGTTTCCCCTTTTAGCCAACGAGTCCTAAACGTGGCTGGTTTGTGCCCCCGTTCGGAGGAAACCCCTGGTGGGTTTATCTGGCGTCGTCTCTTCCTGCCCTGCTGGTCACCATTCTGATCTTCATGGACCAACAGATTACTGCTGTGATCGTCAACAGGAAGGAGCACAAGCTTAAGGTTTATAAGAAATCAGACTGTTTTTCTTTCTTTCCTTGTCTTGCTGTTTTTCTCACCTGATTTATGTAAAGTGAGGATTTTCATGCATTTCCCACAACAAACTGCAGTTTGTACAGGACACTGGCTACATTCACACTGTAGTTAGATATTGCTGTCATTCTTCTCATGGGGGTGAGAGATGTTTCACTGCAGTGAGTGAGCACAGTTCAGCTCAAAAAACAAGTACCTAAGACGTTCAGTGAGTCACTGCTGCAGCTAAAAAATAATTATTTTGTTTCCTGCTTTGTGACTTCTTCCTTTAAACATAACCAGGGACTAATTACAGAGAATCTTGTATTAATAATAAGTTAATATTCAGCATTTTTAACGATCAAATTATAGTCATTTGCTCGGTTTAAGGTTTGCACGTCTGAAGGTGTGCATTCATGCATGACCTTTGACCTTGTGTTGGTTGTCTGTAACAGAAAGGAGCTGGTTACCATCTGGATCTGTTCTGGGTGGCCGTTCTCATGGTGATTTGCTCCTTCATGGGTCTGCCGTGGTACGTGGCCGCCACCGTTATCTCTATCGCTCACATCGACAGCTTGAAGATGGAAACTGAAACATCGGCTCCTGGAGAGCAGCCAAAGTTCCTCGGTGTGAGGTAAAAATCTGCTGCAGTGTGTCTTCACCTTAAAGTGAGAAGTTTTATTGATAGATCATGTTTTACAATTTTCATCTGCACCTGGGTGACCATCAAAATAGTAGTAGTAGTAGTAGTAGTTTATTCAGTCATGACAACACCAAATATTGTACACAGTATTGACATTTCACACAAAATCACAAAATCAAAAATCATGTGTTGAATAATGCCTGAAAAGGCATAGGCAGAAGCAGACTGCTTATGGAAGCCTATCCTATATTGTCAACTTTTTTAGGCTATCAACCTCCAGAAAAGCAAAGAAACAACAACAGACAATTAATCGCACTTATAAGCTTTACAAAAAATAGCTTTACAAACCATTTACTTAAAAACCAAAAAAGAATTACATGTTTTTAAATTTATGTTGGCATCATTCCAGAATTTAACTCCAATAATGGAGACACATCTCCTTTTCATACCTTTTTTAGCTTTTTGTACAGTAAATTTGCAGACACCTCTGAGATTATACGGACTAAGAACCTCTGTATTGAGTCAGGGAGCGTTTTTGATTTTGCTCTGAACATAATTTGCATTATTTTATAACAAAACAAATCATAAAATTTCACAACATGAGAATTTAGAAAAAGTGGCTCCGTGTGAGCATAATAATCAGCCTTGTTGATGATAAGTATAGCTCGTTTTTGCAGTTTTATTATTGAATTTATGGTGGTTTCAAAGGTGTAAAAAAAACAGCCTTTATAATGCACAAATATCTAAATGCTTCACTTTTTCTGCATTGTATCAAGTATGCTTTGCAGGCGCCAGAGCCAAAACGTGAATAAAGCTGAGCAAAGTAATCCAGTCCTTCAAGCACCTGCCTCTCCAAAGAACAAACACAGACACATCCCTGAACATGCCCAAGGGCTCTTATCACATCCACCTGTCAAACGGGCTCTGATACATCATCTGAGCTCCGTGTTCACATTCTGACACCCTGACCTCCTAAGATAAATCTTTAAATATGTCTAAAAGGTTTGGGTGTTCATGCCCTTTTGTTTTGGAATTTACAGGGATGAATTTCCATATTGCAAAAATGCTCTTTTCCGGTATCCAGACATGTTTATATGGTGTGTGAGTTTGAGTGTGTGTCAGCCTTTATAAGGTGTTTATCGTCTCACTGAGGGACAAAGCTGCAAGGACAGGCTCACTGTGATCACCGGTTTTCATTGCTGCACCCAACACAGCAGACTTTACAGATTTCCTACAGCAAATAAAACTTTTTCTTTTGCTCCTCATCAAAAACAAATTGACATCCATCTCCTTAAAAACTAAAAGCTGCATACTGGTAACCTTGGAAACTGAGGTCTTGTTTGAAATGGCCGTCGCACTGTGTCTTTAAAAATTTCAGATTTCTCAGCCCTCTGTAATTCACACTGATGCCATTGCATTTGACATAATACGTGGTTAATCAACTTTTCACGTTTTTGCCTCTTGCCATTAGGACTGTTTGTGTGCAGCATCAGCAGCTCTTTGGAATAAGACAAGCACGTTTAATCAAATGTTTAACATACACTCTTAACAAATCTGTTAAAAGAGGAATCAATAAATGTCTGAAACGAGACTGAGCACTCACAGCTGAAATGGCTGAAGGACTGCTGTCCTCGTATATCCACCCCGAAATCAAAACACAAGCAGTTCATTAGTTTCTTCTGTCTGGTTGAGGGAAGATTTGCCTGCGGGGGAGATTTGTCCTGCCTTGCCTGTGGGCCTCACACTTGTCTCTCATGTTAACTTTATTATATTTTTGACAATGAAAATTAATATACCTGTATGAAAAGCCAGCTGTGCTGATTTTGAAAACGTTAATCTGGTGGTCATCAGCTTTCTGCTCTCACTAAAATTTGTTGAATATTGATCAATGTTTTTATTTGCAGCAAAGTGAAGAGAATTCAGCTGTTCTGCAGCAATCGATAACACACTTTATGGACTTAATCCATAAAAAAAACTGTTAAAATGTGAGTGGGAAGACCCTTTAATTCTCTGTCTGGCCACAGAAAGCATTTTCATGTGCAATATTTTCAGCTGTTGAAACACTAAGATGAATCCTTTGCTTGTGGGATGAGAAGCTTTGTCAGTTCACTGACTCCAGGCAAACTTGGCAAGCCTCACTGGTTTATATCTTAGTTCAGATAGACAAGAGTCCATCCAGTATAACAGACGCAGTCCTACCCACCAACATGGCCTTCTAATCTTAAAGCTAATGCTCGGCAAAACAGAGAAATGTTGTGAAACACTTCACGGTACAACTGTAGCCTTTCAGAGGTCTGTGTAAAATCATAAAAAAAAGTTCAAGCTGTTCACCTCAAGTCATTTTTTTCAGTGAAGTTTGTGTCTCTAAATTCCAAAAACAAAAAAAGAAATAAATCAGGTCTGAAGTACCTCATTTCTCAATCTTGTGTGCAAGTTGTAGCTCTCTGACAACAGAAGGATGAAACAGAATTGAAGGTCATTTTGTAATTATTCCGACATGATACATTAGCATGTGTTATCTCCATTGCAGGCATTATCACAGTGAATTAAATGTCAGAGCAATGAAGAGGCTACAAGCGCCAGCAATCAATGCACTGAACACGCCGACATCTCACCAACAAGATAAAAACAGACTGACAATATTTGGATGACAGGGTAAAGCTACGTGTTACTACCAATGACTGTGTGACGTGTAGCAGACAGCTAGCAGCTGCTGTCAATCATAGTCCTTAATTATTCATCATTTTTAAGCCTTAAAGTTAAAGTAGGTAACAAGCTAACGTTAGCTAGCATGAGACTTGTTGGGAAGCAACTCCACTGCACCCGTTTGCGCCGGCTAGCATTTCATTTTGTTTGTTGTTGCTCTGTCTTTTAAGTCTAGTTTGAAAAAAACGGTTGCAGGGAAAGTTGCAGCGGAGTAAACTGAGCTTGAGCCGACAAACTGTGTCGCTTGCAGACACTCCAATCAGCTTGTACCGACGTAACCTGTCGCTAAGAGGCGCCAACCAGGACAGAGAGTACATAGAACATTGAGCAATTTTTTTTTTTTTTTTACCAATCCTGAATATAGAGGCATGACAAAACACAGAAATCTCGTGATACTGTTAGACCACGCCACTCACTAACAACTGTAGATGGGTATTATAACATTATTTCAAAATATAACACAAAAAGTTATTGATATTTGCCCCAAAGTTGTTTACTGCAGCTTTAATTAAAATAACTGAATTATATAAAAATTCACTAAATAGTGTTTTGTATTGGGCTATTAATCATTTCTGCTGTAGCCTAACGTTCAGCATCTTAATATGGGGCTCTGAAAGGGTTAACTGTCTTTTGGAGGCAGCCCCAAGTGGCCATTTGAGGAACTGCAGTTTTTCTTCAGTTTTTGGCACGTTCACATTTGCTTCATTTTTTAGCTTCAGTGGTTGCTGCTTGTGTGAAACAAATATTAATCATAGATAGAAATAGATATAACATGTATATCTAAGTGATTCAGTAAAAATATGCACACATATAGATATCATAAATGTACTTTCACACTGTAGATAAATATCTTTGCATGCAGAACAAACACACATGTCCCAAAACAGGAAGGGAATACGTTTGGAAAAAAGGTTTCACCTTTTTTTAATAGTACCAAGCACACACCGAATTACTTTAAAAAACATGCTTAGATTACTGTTTTGCAAGAATAGATTTTATTTGAAGTTCCCTGAGATGCTCTGACAAAATTCAATTTGGAGACCATCCAACTTGATTTCAGCGGGAAGTGATGAATTTAATTCTGGCAGGAGAAAAAAACACTTTTGCTAAAAAAAAAATAATAATGATGCAGATATCACAACTTCCCAGATGTGGGAAAAGCAAACAAACAAACAAAAAACCCCCCAAACCATATTTACCATGGGCAGATTTGATTTCTTCTTAATTTCTTAAAACATACTGTGTTTTCCTTCTGGTTTATTCATAGCATTGTTTTCACCTTAAAGGACAAAGATTATTGAATTCAGCTATTTCATTCTTGTATATTTTAAAAGAGAGAATGGGCTGTAAATAAAAAATTCCTTTGATATTTTTTCCAGTCATTTATGCCAACGACTGTAGAACCTATTTTACACACCTTTATCTTTAGGGGTTAGAGGTCCTTTTACTTTCAATAGGGGTTCTGTAAGTATTCACTGACAGGCACTTAGCAAAAAACAAATTATTCTGTAGTCGTTGCACTGCTGTTTCTCAGTCAGCCTCATATCCTCTGAATTAGCATTGTTATTCTCAGACTCAGGTGTACTTCAGAAGCAGGGTCATGATATTTATTATAATTTCATTTTCCTGAAACAGCTGGGCGCTGTGGCTGTTTGCAAACCTTACCCAAACAGGACCAAATAGCAGATTTGTTCAGGACTATTTTCAGACACACCTGTAAAAGTCACGTTATTGTGGAAGCGCTCCTCAACAATGACAGCAAGGGCTTAAAAAAAGATATGTTTACAATAAAGTAAATTCTTTCAGTGTAGTAGGCTAATTACAAATGGAGCAGAGAGAAGGTCAGGCGATGGTTATATAGCACAACAGACTTCACACAGTCACAAGGTTGAGTTGCAAAGGTCGGCAAACATCAGTCTTTAACACAGGAGGCTACTGTTCCTCGCACAAGTCAACATTGTTTTCTGAATGATAAATACAATCAATTATTGTTCATTGACCTTGTCTATGAATGTATTACAGTGATGACTGTGATGATAAAGCTCCTCTAACCTTAAAGCTAACACTTTGCTATAAGAGATGCACATTTTTCAGTCGTTACCAAGAAACAGAGGCTCTAATTAACTATCAGTTATTAGTTTATAAGGTGGCTAATTATTAGTTAATGATTAAAGGAGAACTTTGGTATTTTTCAACTTGATAATTCCCCCCTGTGTGTGTGCGTGTGTGTGTGTGTGTGTGTGTATGTGTGTGAGACTGATGGGGACAATCATTTTAGAAGATGGTCCAGTATTGAG
>JAPZDX010000021.1:9340001-9351206 GCA_029783625.1 Naso annulatus
TGTGGACTCTCATAGGAATGAATGGATTTCTGGCTGACGTCTAAGTGGAAACAAGGCATTTGTCAGCAGGCTACATGATCTGAGTCCCACGTTGATGTGAGCCAACTTAGACAGCTAGCTACGGCTACACCATTTGAACAAATCACATGTTGCTAACAGCTAATGTTAAATGTTACTGATTAAATTTCTATTATTCCCAATTTAGGTTAGAATTACAAGTTGAGTTAGTGGCATAGGCATTGTTTGTTGTAAACTAGATGTTAATTGTTGATGAGTAATTTATTTGCCAGATACAATGGCTGGAGTACCTACTGTTCGCTGCTAACATTATGCTAGAATCTTTGCCTGTCGCTAGCTAACTAGTGACCACCAGTTGAACTATAAAACAGGTCTTATCTAGTGCCAGAGCTGGCAAGCACTAGCCACTGCAGCTATGATGTAGTTTTAAAACATTAAAGATTAAGACCGTCAAACCCAGAATGTAACATGAATCTCAGATCATGATATGTGATTTGTACAAGTAGTGTAGTCATGGCTAGCTGTCCAAGACAGTGGACAGTTTCGTGCATGCGCAACTGACATGAAGCTGGTCTCACGGTATGAGCTGAGTCAGCTAACATGCATAGAGCTAACTGAGCTAACTGAGCTAATTGTATGTCAGGGCTACATTTGTGCTCGTTTTGGAGTTTATATGCTCATTAGGGGACAAAAATTAATAACTTTAACCAAAAGGTTAATCAAAGTCAGCTGAGGTGGTTGATATTTGCTTGTCTCACTGCACACTCAGGCTTTTTCACTTTAAGCATGTATTCAAAGGCTTGACTGAGGAAGATGAAGGCTTTAGTAACTGAGAAAGATGATGGCGGCAAGTGTAAAGGGTAAACCCAAATTGTGGCTTGAAAACATTTTCTCAGAAACCAGTGGGTGACATTACACACACCATATCAATTTATTTCTACAATAAGTGGTTCCATTCAGGCTTTGCAATTCATTTCCCTTTGGTGTGTTTCAAGGGAACTTCTCAGAAATTCAGGATATACAGATCATGGAGTACTTCCTCGTGTTGTGGTTTAAAGCACTAAAAACACCGCCATGGTAACATTTTACAGTCTATCGAAGCTCATGAAATGAATCTGGTTGACTGTTAAGAGTCTATATCTGCAGTGGTAATGCTGGTATTGTCACCATGTTCATACATAATAAACCTGACTAGAAACCACTCTGGGATCCTTTGCATGCTACGGACAAAAAAAAAAAAAAAAAGAATCATGCGAATCTCATGTTTTATATAAAGCCTTTTGCATGTTCTCGTACTAGTTTCTGCAAAATTACATCAATGGTCATAAAAGGTGTCTTCATAATGAGTCAGTCTGTTTCTATGGTTTCACCGCTAAGGAAGTCATTAATAGTATTGACTCATAAATATATTGTAATTAGTTTGGGTTTTTTTTTCCCTTTTTCTTTCCAGAGTAGGGGTCCATGTTCCGATTTCACATCCCCTGTTCGAGGCACTTTGCACTTTGCCATTTTGTACCAATCTGAATATTTTACTGGGGGTTCGGTAACACAGAGCAGTTTTTATAAATCAAAGAGAAAACTTAATTCGATCTTTATAGCGGATCCAGGGAGCAAAGTTTCATAGGTGCCTTTGAGGAATGAATTACATCTGCAAAATCATTACTGAGTCTGCAGGAACACTTTCACAGAGAGTTGTGAAAACTGAAATCAAATAAAAAAAGTGTAAGAGGACAGAAACAAAAGGAGCATCAGACATCATTTAAAAGTTGGGAGGCCTGTAAGGAGGCAAATGTGAGCCTTTTTTGTTTTGGGTTTTTTTTGTTAAATAAAGTCACATAATGACCTCTGTATCAAATCTTGATATCCTGATTTATGATCATTGCCTGTTCAGGAGCTTAATGGAAATGACGTTGGTTTTCGAGTCAAGGAATACGTCCAGTTGTGATATGTAACTTTTTAGCACCAATTACTGCACAATTTTCTCGCTCATGACTTTGTTGGAGTGTAACTAAAAATGTGGTCAAATCAGCTTCAAATCCATAGATATGATTTAAAGGGATGAGTCACAATATAAAGCACACCCCCGCCACACACTTGTCCACATCATCAACCCTCTACGATAGTATAAGTGAATATCACTTGTTTTAACCCATTTATAGGAACTGAATTGTAATTGGCACTAAAAAGTGTTACATAGTACCTCTAACAATAAACATTTTCTAAACTTATTCTGAATTTCAGAAGAGCAACTAGCAGGCCTGTTCTGACGTTGAAACCATATTAAAGAACAGATGATCTAGCGTCTACTTTAATCTGTCATAAACTTTATGGCCATCTGGAGGCAGCAGAAACAAGCTGTGAACGACACTGACATATCTTCACTTCCTAATATGACATCGTAAAACCATCGTACTAACTAAAAACCAAAAAAAAGCAAAAGCAGTAACTGAAAAACATTATTATGTATTCTGAGTCATGTTTCATTTGTCCAACATTTATTCTCAACTTGGTTTTGGTCTCTACCAACTCTTCAACCAGGGGAAATATGTATCGAGCTCTTCAGCTGCTAAATGCTCCACTGTAAGCAGACAGTCGCTAAGTGCACCTGTCCTTTGTTTCTCTGTTGTTTCACTGAAATCACAGCACTATGAGAGCAGTGAAAGTAAGTCACTAGTTGGTGTAAGAAGTACAAGACGTAAAAAGGTAAAATTACGTAACTTTACAGTAGCCTATACCTACACAGTTACCTTTAATATGTTGTTTTATATATATTACTTTTGAAGCTTGAAGTTTAAAAACTTTATGCCAAATTCAGGAATTTTATGTCACTACCTGCATTGACTTAGAAACAGATTTATTCATTATCTTCATTTCATTTGCTTTTGTCTAAAAAACAAAAAAAGAATTATCTGATGCATGAGAACTGGTGCCGTTTTTTCAAGTCCAAACACTTTTTCACGGACACACTATTTGATTTGTGGAGAGAATCACTGCAACAAACCAAACTGAGAAAAAATAACGGCCAAAAAAGAAAAAAAAACGAGGACTTTTGCCAGTGAAATCCTGAACCTGCTTTATGTGAAACTGATTTTGCAGCGCTGCTGAGAGTCAGAGCTCCTCTGTGTTTCCAGCTGGTCGCTGCCACCACGGGACACTTATCAACCCTGACACCACCTCTGAAAGAGTACACACACACACACACACACTCCCCAGTTATTGCTTATTTCCTCGCATCATTTAACGCCTCTGTTGCACCTGGGGTTACCAGACATGGCCTTCTCAGTTACACTTGTTGGGTCACTCGTCTCTACCAACTGCTCCCAAACCACAGGACTGTTTTATTTCCTCCTGCTCAGGATTTAGTTGAATGAGGACTGTCAGCGTCTCTTTGATTCAGCATTCAAACATAGTAGAGGTCAACGCGTATAATTTCAGCATGTGTTAAAGTGTCCAGTCATTTGATGCAAGCAGAGTAACTGTGCAAAGTGTGTGTTTGGATTTTGATTTGGCCATGTTGGATGTTCCTGTGGGGAGGTAAAATGTCATGAGGTGCCCTCTTTGTTACCTCTCTAGTGGAGAAAACGTGATGCAGGCTGATCTGCCTGCTAAACAAAGAGTTGGCCTCCATGTGGCTCTAAATGGTAAAAATATGTATCAGAAGAATGAGCTCTGGAGCACACGGTTATTTTTAGGCAATTTATTCTGGTGCAAGTGCACTTGTAGAATATAATACAGAATAAACTGATTAAAAATAACCGTGTGCTCTAGGGCTCATTCTTCTGATTTTTGATCACTCATCCCCCTTTCTGAGAGGCCCAGATTTTCCCTGTTGGTAAAATCATATTTTTCTTTGTGTTTTCAACGCACAGGTGAGCCTAAAATCTGAGTCACATTATAAAACAGTTTAAATTTTGGCCAGAGTCTGGAGCTGTTTCACCATGAATGCATCATGACTCTCTGCACACAAGTGACCTGCTGCGTGCCGTTGGTGCTCTTTTTGCCTTTTTTTTTTTTTTTTTTTTCTCACCGATGCCCCTCAGACAGAGTGCTGCCACTGGTCAGTTAGCAAAAAGAGTTTCTATTTCCATGAGTGTGGATGTGCAGGTGCGTCTTAATTCACCTCTCAGTCAGGTGGTACCTGAAGAGCTGCAGCCACTGTCCAAAGTCCCTCTCATAACTACGCCTCGCCCACATATTCCCTAATTTTTACTTTCAGTTTGAAATGTACTAATTTTCAAAAGCTAAAGTCACACTAACGTCAGTTTCACCCATCTCCTTTTTAGTCATGCCTTGAGATATTTGTGATGTGGCCAAAATAGCTTCCACTGTGAACGGTCTGTTCACTGCACTCATCGCTCTCTCACAAGCAAACATGATTACATCTGCCATTTGTTAATGACTGAATCAATAAAGACCACAGCAAAAAAATCCAATAAACCTAAACAGATTTCTTATTTTCTTTCATTTCAACCTTTGCTCTGTTCTCATCTTACTCTTGCTTATGAGCTGCAATCCATCCATATGCGAATCGTTCTGTGAGCAGACTCTGCTGAGAGGAGAAGCTCAGACTAATAAAGTTGTTTTCTGTACTGAGCAGAACTTTACTGACCAAAGAAGAGGTCAGAGAAGACTGTGGAGAGCAGAGTGGAGGAAAGGCTGCTGTTAGTATTGTTCTTTGCATTTTAAACTCACAGTGCCATTTTATGCTGCCACTGCACCAGTCTGACCCATTCAGCTACTTAAGTTTTATTGATAAGGGCTTTTTTTTGAAAATATCCTCACCTTTCATTTTATTTTGTTTATGTGCTAATAGCACAAGCTACAGGCATGAATTTTACTCCCAAATACGATAAAGCAATCTGATCTTATTTCAAATTATTCCATGTTAAATGGAGCAGAATTCTGTTCAAAGAAATAATAAAACTCTTTGACAAATATAAATTTCATTCTCTGAGTCATTAACCAAACAAAAAAAATCCAGGACACAATGCTGAATGATCACCATTGTAAGCTTTAATTTATGTTATTTATGATTTCATAAAAAGTACTTGAATTGAGTGTGTACTTTAGGGAGTATGTATGAGTCACAAATTAGTTTCCTATTTGTTCTTCTTTTATTTCTGCTTTATTTGTTTAACATTTGAGAGCATTTTTATATCTTTAAATACCCTTTTTATTAACTGCATACATGTTTTATATATTTAACACATCATATAATAACCCTAACCCTACATTATTAAACTGTGTTTTTAAATACCTCTTTAGCCCTGCAAGTAAATGTGTAAATGTGTTTTTGGAAATAAACTTCACAGTCAAGCAACTTGCTCCACATTCAACATAGTGGCCTCATCTAATGTGACACTTGATGTTTGAAATACCAACACAGCTTGTCAATTTTTCCATTGTAACAAGAAATGCTTGTCTCATGGAAACAAGCCTGAAAGTAGCCAAATCCATGGAAAGTCCCCACAGGCCGCATCTGCTGCGGGCTGCTCGGCACCCACCATCACTTTCTGTTTTCCCACAAAACACCAAAGACGTCGCCTGCAAACAAAAACTGCACAAAGCCAAGCGACTTTACTCTCGCGAGAAGAGTCCTCAGGCCCCTTTTTCTGAATAAACTCAGAGCTGCAGTGTTCCCCTGGGAGCAGTACGCCGAGGAATTAACCAATCACAGCTAAAAACTTTCACTCCCTGCGACCAAAAGAGAAGCTGGACTCACACAAGTGAGTGGTCAGAAACATGAGACAAGCTTGGCTTTTTATCTTCTGAGCGTTGAGTAACACAAGGCGGTGGGAGAGTACAGAAGTATTTGCGTGTGAAGTATTAAAACTAATAAGCGTTTCCTGCTTCCATTAGCACACATCCATATTTTGCCAGAGTCTGCATGTGACTTCTCCTTCTTGTTGTCTCCTTCTCTTGACTCATCTCTCAAATGTACAGATCACACAAATCATCAGTTTTGACACACACACACACACACACACACACACACACACCTTAAAGTTACAAATTCCATCTTTTAAATCAGAATGTTCTTTAAAGCGGTAATGTTGAAGTTCATGAGTATGTCAAAGTTCATTTCATCTTACACAAAGCCTGCTGACACTTCTCTTTAGCATGATGCCTGTGTTGCTGTTGTGCAGCGGCTGTGCACACGCCTGCTTTATGCATCAAATTACAAGCAATAAAATCATCTGTTTACAGTTTGATTTCTGTTCTGCGCTCTCTGAAAACTGCTGAGGAGAAGTAACAAGTCACCACGTGTCGATCTACTGTTACAGAGGTGGACACATTCAGCAAGCTTCAGGCACTAGTATTTTAAATGTAATCATTCTTTCGTTAGTGATGCTGTGAAAGTGAAAAGCTGATTGAATTCCATCAATCTAGTCTTTTCACAGATGACACCATTTCTACATGAAATAAAAAATGAGTGCATGAAATGAGATATCAGGTGCACACGGTGGGATCAGATTCATTTGAAGTCTTTTAAAGTTCAGTGTCGGTGCTTCACTGTGAATACAAGAAAAGATTTTGAATCAGGATAAAAAGCTCAATGAAGATGAAGAAACATCATCAAAGGTCATGGTCAGCGAGGTTAACACTGGTGTTCTGGGAGAAAAGGCAAACACTTCAGTAAATATGTGTGACCACAATCAGGACTCAAATGAAATGAAATGAGGTTAAAAGCACAATGATGCTGTTTTTACCTCCTATTGGTTTATTAGAACTATTGTATTAAATATTCAACAATATAGCTGACAGCCTTTTGCCTTCTCTCAAAGAAAAGATTTCTAACAGCTGCAGCCAAGCAGCGTCACCAGTTTATTATTAAACGCACTTTGCTGACGTCTTTGGTAAAACTGACTCTTCAGCTGCACCCTTGTTTTAATCCACTACTTCCCAAACTGCAAGGAGACATTTACTGCTTTCATTTGTCTTTTATTTTATTTTATTGGTTTTATTTTTATACTTTAATAATTATTTCTGTCCTGTGTTCAGTAGCCTTATTGCTTTACAGTTTACATTTGTACTTAGTTATAATCAGCTTGTCTTTAATTTATGTGGAAGGCTTCACAAATAAGAGTTTAATTATCTTACAGCAGTACTATGTAACTTTGACCGCGACCTGTGGCTTCAAAAAAAGAAACGGAATGATGCACATTAATATGTCGCAGAAAACAGCAACTTTAGTGAAACCCAGAGAAATTGTCCACTGGTTTTCCTTCTGATGTCCTACGACTGTTCTGTCTATCTGTAGCCTTTTATTTTAGCAGAGCCTTGCCCAACAATGACCCGCTGCTGCTGCTGCTGCATCTTCGGTCTGCAGGCAGCCAACGTGTTGCTTTCAGGAACCTCGGTGATTCACAGAGTTGAGGCATAGCAGTCGTAGGACATCAGGGGGAAAACCAGAGGACATTTCCTCTGTAAAATAAGACCCGGTTTCACTAAAATTGCTGTTTTGTGCGATGTATTAATGTGCGGTCAAAGTTATGTAGTGTTGCTTTAATTAAGCCTTACTTTGTATCTGTCATTGTTGGTCACTATGCAGCTTTTTCAAGGTCCATGTAGAACACTTGAGGTTTGTGCACATGCTGTTTTCCACTCAGCAGAGTGTAACTTACTTAGAGTTTTGAGAAGAGCATTTAAGGTTCACAGTGCAGTGAGAGATCTCTTTATGTAGACGAGATGTTGGAAGCAAAAAGCATATTTATCTGTCAGGGCTGGCAGAGAGTCAGACTGACCCTCAGGTTTCCACTGAGCTCCTGAGATGCGGCCAAACTGCGATCCAGCTTCCCTTTGAGCTCCATGATTTATTGACAGAAACGATGGTTCTTTACTACAACGATTTCTCTGCTTGGATCCTCGACGGGCTGCCGTGGCAAAGGTGAGATAACTTCCTCTGCCATCTTTCACTTGAAAGATTACGCACCATCTTATTTTATTTTATTTTTTTACAACCTAGATCATATTTTATATAGCTTTGGCAAATTTCCTTATCAGTCGGGATAAGACAGAGAAAACTAAATCTTGTTTTTACAGAGCTACGGAAAATCAGAATCGACATTACTGCTTTGACCTCCAAACAAGTGGTTCAGATAACAGGATTAAACTGAGGGTTTGCTTAAAACCTGTTTTTCCAACATTTATCATCATAGATCTTTCAATTTTACACCTGCAGAGTTGAGGTTAAATGTACTGTGCACATACTGTTTTCCTTCACTAAAAGTCAAAAGAGATAATACTGACTCTTTTTTTTTTTACCTGTCTCTGTAGTGTAAAGAAAAACAAACATGTCCCTTTAAAATTTCTCTTCTTATTGAAACGCTTAACTGTCCTTGATCATCTACAGTGCATTATGAAGAATAACCTTTTTGATAATCAATGAGTCTCATCTTTCAAGCTTTAAAGTCAAAAATTTTGAACTTTTGAGGTTCTATAGCAGCAAAAATGAGAAGATTTTATGCTTTTTCTCTGTTTTAAAACGTCGTAAACTGAATCTCTTTGCGTAATGGACTAAATATTAGCTTCAGGCTTTGGCAAATTGCAACACTTCACAGATTTATGACATTTAACAGACAAAGCAATTTGGATTTATTGTGAAATCATTACCAGATAAATCAACAATGAAGTAATCGCTTGTTGCAGCTCTGGTAAAAATACAGCCTTGCATTAGCATCACATAGAGCAGAAAATGAAGACACACATCACAGAATTAAAGTGACGCACATGGCTTTAGTTGCAAGAACCCACATGTGCAGTAGTCATTGTGTTGCATCTCCAAATTCTCATTGAAGCAGTGCTGAGAACATGTGCCACTGTTGTGCTTAACTTGATGTACTTCCTGTTAAGGCAGGATGTTTGGGTGGGAAATTCAAAATGGATCATTCCCATCAGGAGAATAAAGAATGTTTGTTAAAAGGAAAGGTTGTTTATTTGGTGGGAGGGATGAAATCCGTGATGGTTTCAACGACTGCTCTTTTTGGTAAATCTCTGTCTCTTTAGCTGCCAGTTGCTCCTCAGTGATTAACCAGCTAGTCTCTAGATGTATCAGTCTGCTGTTTGTTGCTGAGTAGATAAGGTACAGTGGATTTCTTTTAGAGCTTTTTCTTTAGAAGAAACAAATTAAAACAATGTTACATGAGCGAAGAAAATTAGCTGGGAATCTAAACATTGAGCTAAAACTTCCCATGGAAATCATAAAGACTGAACATATCTTACTTTATTTGGATGTTTGTTTGATTGTTTCATTTGAATTATTTAGGGAATTGGTGCCAATTTGTGATTCATTTGGATGTGTTAAAACACACATAATCACTTACTGCAGGTTGGTGTCTTTGTGATCATGCATTTCATTCTGACAATTCAGATGAAGCCTTATACTCAGGAGGTTGACAAACATCTTCTTGCCCTCAAAAGTCAGGTAAAGCTGCATTTGGAAAGGTGTTAAAGCTGGGGTAGGTAATGTCAGGAAAACAAGCAAGCTGTAGCATAAGACTCCTAAGGAAGCAACTCCACTGCACCCTCCCCACCCCTTTTATTGCTCCAGCTTGCAAATTTTTTCATTTATTGTCACTCTCTCTGTTAAGGCCATTTTACACCAAAGATTCTTGATGAGATGAAACGGTTGCAGAAAAAGTTGCCGTGGAGCAAACTGGTCCATCTCAGCTCGATTAAAGCCAACTGATGGTGTCGCCTGCAGGCGCTTTTCTCCTCAGAGGCCAGTTTTAGAACGTAAGGCACATCACTTGTTTCATCAGCCAGTCAGCTCGTAGCGACATCACCTGTCACTAAGAAGCACAGCGTGGAGCGGCCAAAAGGAAGATGTGCCCTCTGAAATTACTGTGATTGGCTGAAAGTCCCAACACGGTCTGAATCCAGAGCCAAGGAGAAGCGCCAAGGAGTCTAGTGTTCATGTGAATGCTGACAAGCGTGTCCTTTGTGATACTCAAAGTCTCAGATGGTTTATCTCTTTGATGGGTTTCTACAATCACTGGCCCTGGAACTTGATGATGATGGGGTTTTTTTGTTTGTTTGTTTGTTGTTTTTATGTCCCTGCACTCAGAGACAGTGCCGATGCAGCTGTTAAACCCGAAGCACTAAGGCTGTTGCCTCCTGATCCTGCTGTACAACACATGGGTTCATCTCTGTGTCACTCTGTTAAATAGTTCATCACTTGGTGACCTCTTTCTTTCTTTCTTTCTTTTTTAATTATTGCAGGTACTTGTTGCTGCAAACATTTTCGTCATGAGGTTTACGGGCCAAATCCTGCTCAGGGCCCCAAAAAGTCTTGAGCCAGCCCTGTGTCAGCTTTTATTCATTTCCTCAGTAGTGTCATACTGTTGATCCATATATCTGTGGTTTTATTATAACTGTTTGATTTTCTTTATTCAACGTCTTGCAACAGCTGAAGCTCTACAGAGATGAAGATATATTCTGTCTCTTATCATGTTTATCTGTGACAGTGACACACAGCAAAAGACTTTCGCTTGTTTGAAATATTTTTTATCTCCCTGCATGTCTTTAACTTAGATTACAGCTTCTGGAGCTGGAGGCTGCAGCACATCTGTAAGCCAGCGGAAATACCAAAATCTTGCATGCCTCTTTGATTGTTACATTCAAGATATCATGTGTGCTACCAGCTCTGCTGCTGGAAACCATTAGGCTCAGTAACTGGTGGCTTGTAAAATACGTTTGGAAATCCTGGAGACAAGGCGGAGGGGATGAGATGGGGATTCCACATGGTTATCCAGGGAGATGATAAACAAAGGGAGAAGGTGATACAGTCTAAGTGATATATTGGGCACATGTGGAATAAAAAGAGAGGGTGAAAAAAACTTTAGACTTCAGAGGGAGGGGAGGGGAGGGGGCAGAGAGGAGTCTCCTCTGATTTATTCAAGGCTTCAGGGCTTGTGTATCCGAGAACAAGATTAGTTCAGTAGATCACATCACCCTACATCCTTTACAGATTTTCATCCAGGGCTGCGACTGGACCAGGAGTGGAAAGTACATTTACATTATAGTATTGCAATTTGTTTTCAGCTACTTTATACTACACTTGAGAAGGAAATATTTAACTTCTTACTTCGTTATATTTACTGTATGTGTGTGTGTGTGTGTGTGTGTGTGTGTGTGTGTGTGTGTGTGTGTGTGTGTGTGTGTGTGTGTTGGGGGGGGCTGGATTTT
>JAPZDX010000021.1:9356521-9367559 GCA_029783625.1 Naso annulatus
GAAGCAGAGGATGGTGGGTAAAAGAAAACTGCCAGGCCAAAGGGTTGTCCAGGGTCAGAATACTTAAACTATACAGTTACATTCAGTTTTTATGTTTATTTTAATTATTTAATGTAAGTTTTAAGTCACCGTCTCAGTCTTGCTTTATTTTATTATGATGTAATTTTTTTAAAAATGTTCTTCCTCGTACATGAATAAGTATGATGTATAAGCTAACAGTTGCCTATTTACACATCCAGCAGTTACAGAGCAACATTATCATTTGTTTGGTTTCTGTCGTACTTGATGAAAGTAAGTCCAATATTCACTCTCTTGTTTTGGCCTCAAACAGCTCCTAAGGAAAGTATCTGTCCCTTTAGCTGTTAAAAGCTTCATATGTTCACTGGTGTGTCTTTAACTGACTGAAGGCAGTTTGGTGCCGAGCAGGTAGTGTGCAGTGAGTTTTTTTCGCTTACCGAGTATAGAGTGACACACAGCTCAGAGGTTCGATGAGCCCTGCAGTTAAGTTGTTCATGTTTGCATGGACAGTGTTGACCGGTGAGGTTGAGTCCTCTCCATTTCAGACCCTCTCACGTCGTCTCCTGGTGGATTACCTCGCTCAGCCTGCACAGACTTAAGAAACGGTTGAACCTTAATGGTAAAATGTTTGAGGAGGTTTAAAGGCATTAGCGCTCATCAGAGGACCTCAGGTTTCAAATGTCAAGTCGTGTCAGCAGAGAATCGAAACCTCAGCAAAAACAAACACTACTGAAGATAATTTGAAATATGTCGTTTTTGAGATTTGAGTGGAATGATCCTTTAAGTAAAAGGTGAGGCATTCAAAAGATATTCCTAAACAATCTCTTACGATGTTTCTCTTTTGGGACAGTAAACAAAATAACCATACAGAGCAGCTAAGACTTCACATTTTCTCCATCGATGTTTTATCACTTAAAAAGAAGATGCTTTAGTCTGTTAATATAAAATGGTATCAAATCTTGTACAGATCGCCCTCTTTTTTCTTATTACTATACTAATTTTTTTTTTAAATAAATAAAACTTTAAAGTTCACAGGAAATCAGAGGAAGAAGAAAGAAGAGAAAGAGTTTTTACCTCTTTCAAAACTGTGAATGTAGAGAGAGACGAAGAGACAGGAAGTTAAATTCTGACAGAAAGACTAAAGGATGAGCAGAACTGAGAGGAGAGAGTCTGGTTACCATTAGCCCATATTGGTCAAATCAGTGTGCGTGCCTGTGTGTGTGTGTGTGTGTGTGTGTGTGTGTGTGTGTTTCAGGAACCCTGCTGGGCACCTCAGGGTGTCATGCTGGAAAGTATGTGAGTCTGACAGAGAGAAGGAGGGAGGGGGAGTAAATATCTGAGGGCTGCGGTTTTATTATCACAGCTAGAGAGAAGCAAGTATTTAAAAAATTTGGATTTTGCTGCATCAACTCAGTTACTCACCCTGCATTCTAAACACACAGACTGAGTGCTGGGAAGAGGATTCAAGTCTTTTAGTTCAGTAGTTCAAGGTCCAACCTTGGCCTACTTAAATGTACAATCTGTCATTTCTGCAGCTAGAGGTCTCTCTATCAGTCGAATAAAAACAGACATAGTTTGACGATGTCATGAATCACTGACATACTTTATTTCATTGTCGAACAGCCACCACTGCAGATGAAATCTGACTGACTGACTGAAACAGAAGTGTTCATTTATCTGTAAACATGTAAGAGGTCCTGTTAGCAACAAGAAGAGAAAACAGCTCACACTGTGTGTGTCATCACCTTGCCGACTCATCAACACTGCAAACAGAGTTTCTGAATGTCTTCACCCCCGTCCTGTTAGTGACCTAAAACTGTGTTTGTATGCAAACAAAAGGGTTAAACGCTCAGAAAAAGCTATAGCCTATTTTGAAAAATGAGGCCTTAGGGAAGCTGACATCTAGTTTCTTAGAAAGTTGCTAAGTATGTCATTTTGTCTTCTTCTGGGAACTTCTGAATGAGAAGCACTGTTACATCAGATCCTCTGAGGATGACAAGAAACTGGTGCAAGCTAGATTATCTTTTCCAGCTTGTGAACACCTGAGTGACTCTGAGGCATGATGTTGCTGTAAAAGCGAATATTCACTCTCTTGACTCCACTGAGGTTAATGTTAACACAGAGAGTTTTGGGAGTTGGAGCTCCAGCTGGGTGGGTTATCAGGCTGAAAGAGCCAGGACCCAGTCGACCCGCAGAGGGCGGCGTACAGATGGAGAGGTCCTTGTCTTTACAAGGACTCGGCCCTGCAGAGACCACCCTGCCACTGCACTATTAAGTCATCTCACTAACACACTTTACAGGAGGTTAAGCTCATCGTCTGCCCTTATTTAAGTGTTGCATCCCTGTGGGAACAAGTGAAGGAGGGAAATGAGGGGCAGCGCAGAGAAGGCGGGCATTGAGGAGACGTTTTTTCCAGCTACTTAAGCCACCATCAGTTGCACTCTGTAATGAGGCCGCACATTGTCACACGGTTACCTGAAATGTGCAAGTACTTTCAGTACGGTTTAGCATAAATGCAGATTTCAAATTCATTTTAAAAAAAAACAAAACAACAGCCTTCCATTTTAATTTTCATGTCTCTGAAACTGTTCAGTATACACATGGATATATTTTGGATAAAAACGCACATATGAGGTACAAGTTTTGCTTTGTTTTGTAATATAGAAATAATTTGATTTAGAATCTCTTATCATTGAAGTTAATGTCCGAATTTGTACGTCAAACTGCTCACTGTGTCTCCTTCATGTAATTCTATCCAAACGGAAAAATTTACTCCCACTTTTTATCAGCATAAAGAAGTTAAACACATCCTTCAAAATGTTGTTAATGTGTGTTTTAGTTATCATTCATCCAGTTCAACTGGCGGTTTGTTTTCAGGGTCACAAAAGCACTTTGAAGTGTGTTTACACTTGTGACACTTCTGGTTTCAGGACATCAGAGCGCACGCTGCATGGATGAGTGTTTTACACATTGAACAAGGGAACACTGAAACTTAAGCACATTAAGGAGGTCGTCCCTGCACCCAAAGCCTTCCTTTCATCTGAGATTTTACACAGCCTGTGACATTCACCCAACAAGGAACAGCGAAACAATAAACCGAAGCGATAAACGTTATTAGGCCATTATTGGACGAACTCTGTGGATCTTGATGAAAGCAGCAAGGGCCGGGATGAAGAGCGAACGGGAGCCTTCCATCCACTTGCGTCACCAATACCTCCGGAGAGTCCTCTCTTTTGTTACAAGCTCTCCAAGTGAAGCGTGACAAGACGAGGAACGCTTAACCGTCCTCTTTAAACATATGGGGCCTTTTAGGAGCGGTCCAAGCCGCTACACGCACTTTGCTTTTCTCATCAGCTGGGTTGGTTTGTAGGAAGTGGCTGGCTTTGTCATTCTCCCCGGCCCAGTATTATTCTTGCCTTTTTCCAAACAATACCACAACATATCCTGATGTAATGTAAAAATGGCTCAAATTGGGCCATTAAAATGCTGTAACCTCAGCTCAAACCCTCTGTTGCTGAAGGTAATGCTCGAGGCGGATACTTAGCAGTAATGGTGAAAGAATGTGGATGGGCCCACTTTAAATGGAGCCATCAGCATGGCACGGCAAGAGGGGAAAAGGAAAGGGCTTTTATGATTTCCTTTGAAAAATTGATTCCAATTTATAAGGGGTCCTGCAAGGGTGTCATATACAGTCCCCTCCCTCCTAATACTAAATCTTTCAGGCAGAAGCTTTTAAAACTTCAAATGCAGCGAGATCTGCTTACACGTGTCATGCTATAGCCTATATAGCCCCCTTTCCTGTTCGGCCGGGCAGCTCAAACGTGTGTTTCATGGATGTGAGGTTTTTTCCAGCGAGAAAACAGAAGAGCGGCTCACAGTAAAACACCGCACATGCTGTCTGGCTTTCCCATCAATCCTGTGGACAGCCCGGGCTCAGGTGGCTCCACGTCCGTCCAGTCCTCAACACTGCAGCACTAGGATCACTCTAAGACTGTAGAGGTTAAAGAAGTACTTAAATCATAGTGGTTGGAAGTAATAATGTACATTTCAAGTGCATTTAAATATATGTATATAAAGGAATCAGTGAGGGCATGCCCTGATATTCAGTGATGTCGAGATGAGAGAGGAGTTGAAACAGAATAAATACACACAAACAGAGACAGACAACAACAGGACATGGTTCAAAACACATTCAAAAGAAGAATGGTTTGCACTCATGTTTTTAAAATGATCTACAGGTTCAGCTGTGTCGAGTTTTTTGAGAGTGTGCAGCACAAAAACTTTGCCAAATTCAGTTTTTGCACATGGGCATTAATCAATCACAAGAATGAGCTGAATTAAGACCATTGAACCAGTTTAACAAAGAGATTATCATATATGATGGCATGCTGCCATTCTGCACTTTTGAAATAAATAGAAACCAGAGTCACTGTCATTTATCTAACAGCTGCAGTTCCCTTACATATTTTACATTTAAGGTCCAGTGTTCAGGATTTAGGGGGGATCTATTTGTTGAATCTGTGGAAATGAAAAATAACATTAATAAGTATGTTTTCATTAGTGTACAGCATCGTAAAATAAGAATCATTGTGTTTTCATTGCCATAGAATGAGCTGTAGACAGCAGGTCCGCCATAATTCACGGCCATGCTTCTACAGTAGCCCAGAATGGACAAACACTGACTCTGTAGAGGGTCATTCAAGTTTTTTTGCAAGTTTTGTGGCCACTGTAGGTTCTATTACAGCCTTGTTAGTGGAGGGTGAGCAGAGGGATATTCAGTTGTCTGCGATCTACAGTCTCATGGCTAGATGGCTAAATCCTTCAAACTGGACCTTTGAAGAGACACGTAGTAAGTTTAATATAGAACGCAAAAATTGCTTTAATTGATGCATCACTATGAGCAACCTCATAATGTCATATATGTAATAATGTACCTGTCACAACAGTCATTTTACCACAAAATCAATACTTTTCCTTTTGACAGGCTACTTCAGGAAAAAAGTCAGATTTTGACTGAAGGATTTTGCTTGTAACAGTATTCTTTACATTTTGGTATCACTGCTTTTACTTGGTTAATGATCTGGGTGCTTCTTCCACCAGTGCAGGGTTTTTTGTATACTTTTTTTCATAAAGCAACCTTTGGTGTAGATATTAAAACAAGTTTATTTCTGCCTGCAATGCTTTTGTTCAACTTTGTTCATGAGAAGATCACACAGCGTTGCTCTGGTTAGAATAAAGTCATCCAGAACAGGACTGAACGTACTGACTTAGACGACACAGCATGAGCTACTGTATACCATAACAAAGCCATTACAGCTCATTCCTAATCCAGATAAATCTTCATGGTTCCATTTTGTGAGTCTTTATTGCACTGATGGGGATTTGGCTGAAGGCAGTCAGATCAGATTGTTTTGTTTTTCATATCAAGTGTTCACATATGAAACCTGCAGCTGTTGTGAGTGTGCAGGATGTGGCTGCAGAGCCGAGCTCAGCTCACCTGTGCTTCGGCGGGGAAAAGTTGGCGAGAAAGTAATTATAGAGGTTATGGAGGAAACTGGAAATCAGAACTCATGTGGGCTAAAACTGCTCCAATGCCATGTTGCTAAATTATATTAAACATTTCCAGTCTCATATAGCATGAAAACACAAAACGTTTTAATAAATGGAACAGGTGCATTTGGACAGAGATAAGAAATCAGCCTATAGGCTTAAAAGCTATAAGGAACTCGAGAAATTTAAGAAGTAAAACTCTTCGATTTCGTTTTTCTGCCTAGACCCTCTGTACAGCACAATATCACACACAGTAATCACTGTTGCAAAGAAGCTAGATCTGTCATGGATGTATTAAAATAATAAATGTTTGTGGCCAAACAACAGCTTAAGCATGGCCTCATGAACCACTATTATAAAAGATAAATGTCATGTGTACTGATGCTAAAGATAACAAAGGACCCAAGTTGCAGACAAACACAGGGAAGCAGGATAAGTCTGCAATAATATTTAATTGAAGCGAAGCAAGGTTGCAAACCTATCATGAGTGTATATGAGTGTGTGTGTGAGTGGAGTGCATGAGGGTGGGGAGAGGGGTTGGTGGCCACAGGGGAGGGTTTGATGTTTTTCATATTGATTTTCCTTTGTATCATTATAAAATTTTTTAAGCTAATTTTGTATAGATTCAATTGATGGATCTCTCTTTATTTATTTATTGATCACAAAAAATAGAAGTGAGACAGGGTAAATCACAATAAATCAGTAAATCCAGCAGGAGATAAAACAGGGAAACTCACAAAGAACAAAGCAACTAATAACATAAAGTCTGTAGTTCAAACAGGTATAGAAACAGAACAAAGCTTTAACTTAAGGCCTGCAGATAAATCACACAAGTCAGTTCGTACCCAGGGAAACCGGTAACCCTCACCAAGTGACTGAACGGAGAAATGCCAAACAGAAAACTGAAGCAGACGAACAGCTATCAACACTGACAAAAACTGAACTCATATTTAGAGACAGAAAGCTGAAGCATTTGGGGATAAGACTAGAAGAGTAAGTCATAAACAGAGTCAGCAACAGATAATCCAAACAGTTAAAGCAGGAGAGTCTTGCATCAGGGACTAGCAAAGACTGATTGAGCAAAGGAGGTTTAAATAGTGGCAGAGACATTAAGCAACAGGTGTGAGCAGGTTGACCTAATTACGGCTTGAGCAGAGTGGCAGGTGTGTGTGATTGTCCTGATTGCAGCAGATCACAGTGGAGCAGGGCGGTGTCAGCCTAAATTCATATGGTGACCTAAAGCCGCGCAGAGCTTTATTAGAATTTGGTGCGGCAAAGCGCGACTGTAGTTACAGCAGATGAACTCAAACGGTAAACTTTGCCATCATCTTGTCAATGAGAAGACAGCTGTGAAGGGTGCGTTAAATAGCTTACTCATCATTACTCTGCATATCATCTTACCTCATTAACATAAATTACCATTAAGTCCAGCTCGGCTGTGGAGCTGCGTATGAAATGAATGAGCTCTGCAGACGCGCCAGGTGAACTCAATGATTTCAATCAGCTGCGCCACTGCCAGGCTGATTTTGGAAATAGTAAACATTTACCTGTTTTTGAGTTCGGGGCGGCTCTGGCACGGCATCTGAACTTAGCCTCAGAGTCTGTGAGTGAATGCATGAGTACAACAAGGGATGCTGGCGTGACAGAAATTTAGTAAAGCAGATAGGACACCTTGAACGGCAAACAAAGACAATTATCACTCTGTGAATAATAACTTATACTATAACTGTAATACTAACTATGTTTCATACTTAAACCCAGACCCGAACACAGCTGTTATATGTGTGACATCATCTCAGTGTAAGTCTATGGGACAGACTGGGATGAAGTAAGGCAGCTAATGCGTCACATAATGAGGAAACAAAGGAAGAAAGACATTTTTTGGCACTTTGGCCAAGGAGCTTTCATTAGAGTAGGACTGTTACATTGTTAGATTTTCACTACACAATTATTATAGCCTAAAGAATTCATAATAACGATATTATCGTGATATCTAGAACATTTGAAAAGAGTCTGTAACCATATCACACTGTATCAAAGTGTTCAAGAAGAACATTCACAGTTAATGAATTTGTCTGTTTCATACCCAGTGTTATGGTGCATTACTGCCATCTACATTGACGAGGCAAGAGCGGAAAGAACCAGAAGTGATTTAAGAGGCTTGTCTGTTTATTATTAACACAACATCAACGTTTCTTTGCCTTCATTAGTTTGAATGATCTTTAGGTTTGGTATCATGTTTGGTTTTGCTTTTCAGATTCCTGTCTTCATTTTTATTCAGGACCTTTCTGAAACAATCTGAATGACGATGACATCCAGTGTATCGGCACCTGGAAAACTCTAAAAGCATTTATTAATACACATATTTTACCTTAACGACGGCCCATCCGCTCAAGGGGTACAGGCAGTGAAACCGTCTGTTCACATGACGACTGCGGAGACTTCAGCTGTCGACGCTCCCCTCTCGGGCCCAAAGGAAGTGGTTATTTTTCCTGCCGCGGTTTGTTCAACCACTCGGGTCATTCTTTACACACATTACTTATGACGGAGGACAAGCAAAGAGAGCCCGTTGCACCACGGCAGCAAGTTTCTGAGAGACGCTACCTGAGAGGTTTAGGACTTTGGGAAGTAGTTCCACATGCAAACCACAGGAGTCATTAGTATCACAGATATATACTGTTACATCATTGAATATAATACACTCCCTTGAATGGGAGCAATAATCACCCCGTAGGAGATGTGGCTTGGAGGGTAAATTTTTTTTTGCAGGGCGTGGTGGTGTAAATCTTGCCTTCCATTATTGTAACGTGTGGAGGTTTTCTCCTCTGAGAGGCAGAGCCGGGCTCTGCAGCGAGCAGCTGAGTAGCACATGTTAAGAGACCCCCTGCTGTCTTCCAAAGACCCTCTTGATAAATTTCCTACAGGTGGAGCAGATGCACAAATGTACACTATATAGTATTTTACAGAGCAAACATAAACCTGATGTTTACCCTGACCTCTGTTCGTGTTCCACCCTGGTGTACTCGAGGAAAATAATGATGGTTTCCCTGGAACGTTGTTTCTTCATCTCTCTGCGTCTATTGTTCATTTTCACAGGGGTGATATAAGTTTTCACTCCAAAAGGAAAAAGCTCAAGTCACTTGTGCTGCGGAAAAATGACTCAAAATTGGACCATTTTCCAATAAGTGAGAGTATTTTAAGCCTCATTGGTTGTTAATAATGAGTTCTGCAGTATAAATCCTATCAGAGGCCGAATCAAACCCCCTGTTAAACGTCGTGCTGGAAGGAAACAGAAGATCCTGTTTCAGCGTTAACGTTCTGCTCTGTGGTGAGTATTTAATGCAGGGCTGAGAGATGTGTGAAGCTGAAGTCAGAAACAGGCAGCCGAGTGAGTGTGTGAGTGTTTCTTGTCTGTCTTTTATTTGGTGTTTTGCTTGAATCTTCAAGTGAAATTAAACATTTAATGACACTTTCAGCTACACAAGGCTTCAACTAAAGCAGCCAGTTCAGTAACTTGTACAGAAAACAAATGTTACAGAAAAAAAATTAGTCGCTACAACATCAATGCTTCTCACATTTTAATGCCTCAATAATTATAATAATACTTGTAAAAGGCAAACCTGAACAATTTTCAAATTTGATAGTTGAGTATATTTTCTTGAATAACATTTTGCAGGCAGGGATTTAACTCATAAAAGAGTATTTTTATATTGTGTGGTTGATATTCTTAATTAAAGAATTCAACAGCTTCTTCCTCCACCACAAATGCTTTTTTAGTGCCATCTTAGCATATAAGAGAACCTATAGTGGCCATGAAACTCAAAACACCAAAAAAAAAAAAACAAGCAAACAAAAAAAAAGTGATTAAACACTAATGAAAACATATCTGTGAATTTTACATTCTTTTTTTTTTTAGGCCTACCATATTTTACAAATACACACCCTTAATCTTAATCTTAAATTTGACTTTTACTGAGAGTGATACAAAACTGACCCCTAAAATTTAACTATTATTATTGGTTTATGAATATTTTTCAAAGCAATACCTTTTGCACAAAACCTTGAGAAGAATTGTCAACAGACTGAAATAACACTGGAGTTTTTTGATTTATACAGAATCCTTGTCAACTCTTGTCAATGACCTAAAGAAAAGGCAGAAAAATGTGAAAATTATAACATTCAGAAGGTTTATAACCATCAATTATTGCTTCTGCACAGTAAGGCCATATTGGCTGGCATGTGACACATGTGATTTGTGTTGTACAGTACAGTCAGCTATGGAAGTATAAACCACACCCCACACCCCTGAAACTGAAGGCACTGACAACTCTGCAATTTCCCAGATCAAAGGCAGGTTGGCTGTCTTTCCCAAAGATAGACTTACGGGTGATGTATTAGATGAGCCGAGTGTCCAAACTCGCACTTTAGAGGTGGTATCCCCCTGTGTCACGCAGGTTCCACATAAAACACTTTCATGTAGCTCACTAAAAAAAGAAAAACGAAAGAAACGAAAGTAAAAAAAGAAAAGTCCAGTAAAAATTTAAAGGTGGAGTAAAATACGGGGGGTTTATTTTTCGTCTACAGGGGTTGGATTTCATCTCTGACCCCAAGTCCGACTTGCTCAGTTCCCCTCTCGAGACAGACCTGAGGACAGGTATCACTGACAAAATTCCGTAGAAACGTAAAATACGTAATAATTCATTTCCACGACCGGTAAAACACGGTATCTTCAGCCTGGCTGGATCATGCTACAGCTTATATTTCTTTTTTCATTTTGTAACAGCTTAACAGATTGATGGAGGAGCAGGTATTTGGAGCAACGAGACCTCACTAACGTTTCAAACAAATTTCAACAGATGGAAGTGCAACTGATGCTGATGGTAACAGGTGTCAATTTAGCCCATAATATCTTCAGAACGTTCTCTATTGACCGATAGCTTAAGTCTCCTGCTCGCAGTGCCTACATGTCCCAGGATGCATTGTATGTGAGCTTGTGATACCCATGCCCACTGAGCAAAGTAGCAAGCTCCCCACGCTACGCAAGCTGAAATAGTTCTTCTGACATTCAAACTAGTGTCAGGAGAAAAACATGTTTTCTAGTGCAACTGAGCTTTCTCTGTCAGCAAAGCATCACTGAGGAATTGTTTTGCTTCAGTTTACTACATTTTTTGTTCACGCCGACTGGACATCCACATGAAACACAGCAGATTTTCCCTTTAATTCATCATTCACAATGAGCCTACGTAAATAAATGATCCCATGCCTATAATGTGAAAGACACAATGCCACTCTATACCATGTATTTACCTCTTTCACCTTGTAATGGTTTTACGACACATTTATAGCCAGGACTTATCAGCTCTATGATGCAATGCAGAAACAATTTTGTTTCTTTATCATCGTGTCTTCCTCATGGATGGTGAGCTAGTTAGAGTGAGTTTTTGCCAGAGCCCGTTAGCTCAGTCTTTTT
>JAPZDX010000021.1:9459932-9482678 GCA_029783625.1 Naso annulatus
ACAGTGTTGCTTGCAGACAGCTCATACCGACGTCACCTGGTGCTAAGAAGTGCAGCATAGACCGGCCAATCAGAACAAAGTACATTTTTCATGAAACCCTTGTCCCGGTGGCAAAGAAAATATCATTGTAAAAACAGGGCTTGGTGGAGACCAATTTAGCAGCGAATGGTATCATTTTTCAAAAACTATTACACTGTTTAATCAGGTTTTACATCATAATGACGAAGTTGAGCCAAAAAAAAAAAAAAAATCTAGTTTCACTTTAAGTCACTTATATGTTTACACCTTCTGCAAAATTTGCAAATAATAGTTTTCCCTGGCACAGTGAGTTTCAACAGAAGCACTAGCTTATACATGCAGTGCCGATCCTTTTTCATTTCATTTCATTAGCAGCTGATTCTTTGCTGAAGTGTTATGCTTCGCTTGAGAATTTAACTAATGATCCATTTATCTGAATTATGTTGTGATTTATGTACAGTTCATTGAGACTTACACAGTCCAAACTCCCGAGCTTGTTGGAAATAGAGGGGCCTACTCTTTGGACTCAAACACTTCTCTCCATATGAGTCACAGCACTGACTTTAAACAGACAGCGCTGATACGCATCAACACAACACCTATAGCTATAAGTTCACAAAAATTAATAATGAAGTTGTTGAGTTCTTCAGTTTCAACTTTACCTTCGTTTCTTCAAATTCATTGTCAACATGGTTGACATTAAGTCTTGTTTTTCAGACCTTGCAGGCAGGATTTGCATAAAAATATGATATTTAATATTCAGTTCAGTGTTCATCAGCGTTCAGTCATGAACACATTCAATGAATTTGCTCTTTTTATCTCGTTCATCCACAACACTGGGTATCAATTGTCACTGTTGATAGACATCAGTTTAGTTTAATTAAAAACAGAGTAATGAGGTACACATGGTTAAAGTTCAAAGCCAGCAGCTACATTTGTCAGAGCAAATAATCAGGTCTGATCAAGCACACAAGTTCACTATTTCTTTTGCTTTCATCCTCCTTAATTATTCTCTAAATGCTTTTTCCTTTCCACCTACTTTAGTTATTATAATTTTTTTCCTGTACTAAAAATAATAGTTGCTTACTACTTTTTCTTTAATTTCTTTCATTCTGCTTTAAAGCATTTACCACGTCATTTACTGATCCTCTCATTCCTCTTAATGCTTCATTTACTTATTTGCTTTACTTGTTTTTTTTGTGGCAATGCTGGGTGCAAGAGTGGGTGTTGTTTTTTTTTTCTACTACAAACACCTGCCATGCCTTGCAACCCCAAACAAAATTTTGAAAGAACACAGAAATTAATTACATTTATTGAAATTTTGACCACATGATGTCCATTAGGTCTCCAGAGGGAGTGTTATGTTTCCACAAAATATGGTGCTCCCTGATGGATGAATGGCAAATAGATGTCTGGTGTGAAATGATGTTAAACACTATGGAAATCTGTCCTGCATTACACTCAATTAAGGTCTCATTGTAACCAAACTTAAGTCTTATTGGTCATCTCACATCCCAGGCATGGATCTGGCATCTCATGCTACACACTGACAAACAGCATGGCGCCAGGATGAATGCCACAGCCCAGTCAAGAGGGCAGGGAGACGAAAGAACTCAGCATTTCAAGCGGCTGAGCAGAACCCGAGCCCTGCAATCCGGTGGAGCCTCGCGTGGGAAAGTGTGACAACGGATCGATACCTGTGATTAATTAACTTCTAATGAGTTCATCTGAGCGTTGAGAGACCCAGAAAGTTGGACACGTCCTGTCGTCTCCTTTCTGTCTGACCTATCCCGTCTCCCACCCTTCCTCTCATCCTCTCCTGCATCTATTGATCGGATTTGAAAGCAAATGAGGATTATCTGTTGTTTTTATTCGAGATGCCACTCTTTTCTCTTTTGGGATCTTTTTTTAAATCGAATACTTGAATAATGTATTAATTTATAAGCAGCGCAATAACCTGAAATGGATTATCGGTCTCCAGTTTTTGGTCGATGCCTGTCTCGAGTCGCAACACAATGCAGGTACCTCATTGTTAACCAGTCCTATTATTGTGCATCAATAACACATAGCACAGTGAAGATCGAATGTTATTGAGCTGACCTGATTTCCTGTAGCTACTTAAGTTGGAGCTGCGTAAGTCGTGGTAAAGTCAGTGCAGCGGTGCCAGACACACAGCTTCCCACATGTGATTACCCCAGCAGTCATTATGATCCTTCAGAGAGTGAGAGTGAAAGCTGCGAGTGCAGAAGCAATGGAGATGAATGGTCGTGTGAATAGGGAAGTGGATTGGGGAGCCAAGGCTTCCCGTGCAGCTTGGTCTGCCATTTTCTCTCTCCATTCCTCAGCTGCGAGGGCCGGGCACGGAGTTATTTGTCTCACAGTGAAATTAGTAATTGCACCGCCATCCATCATTGGCTGACCTGCTATTGATCGCCGGTGCACCTTCTCTTTTCAACTAAATTATATTACTAAAAAAAAAGAAAAAAGAAAAAAAAAGAATAACAAATGTCTACACTTTCTGAGTGGTCCACACTTTTTGCCCGCCTCAGCAAAAGACTTTGAAAGAAAAAAAAGCAAAGACTTTGCGTGTGTGTGTGTGTGTGTGTGTGTGTGTGTGTAACGTCAGTGAGACATGTCAAGCAATTCAACACTGAGAGATTAGAGCTGTTGTTTTGAAGGTGACAAGTGTGGAACAGGTTTTAAACCAGCATAGACTTTAAAGCGGGGGGGAATTTTCAGCTAGCACAGCTTGTTATACGCCAGTGACACCTCGGTGACAAATGCTGCTTGCTGTTCCCTTGTCCTAAACAATATATGGGATGGAACATGCTGATACAAGCATCGATGTGTAAATGTTTCAGAGGTGAGCCATGTGCCCTCTCCAGTAGAAAGATTCTGCACAGCGTTCTGTACCTAAATATAAACTTTCAATTTCAACTACAGCTATCAAAATGTACTGCAGTGCACCAAAATGAGGTCAAGAGCAGCTTTGTTTTTTGTCTAGACTTTCCATTACACAGTCAATAACAAAGACAGGCACTGCGCTCTCGATTAGCCGGCTATTGATCACTGATTCCCCATGACTACCAAAACACAGCAGACAGAGGTCACTTTTCACCGCATATTCACTCATGTCCCTTACAATAGCACGACTACAATAGGATTTGCCACTGCAAGTTAGATTATGAGCTTAGTGGCTTGCAGTTGGTGCATGATACAAATACTGACATGATACAGACAGACCGTTAGAGGTTGGTGAAAGAGCTATATGTTGCACAAAGACGCAAATGCCACTGTTACAGCATGAATGCAGCATCTATTACAATACAGCTTTATGATATTGAAAGGAGAGGGATTTTTGGAACATATAGCTGGATGCAGCGTCAAAAACGTGCAAATCAAAGAGAATCTGAGTTTACTATCAAGGAAAAGTACAAAAAAAGGGGTTAAAACCTACTTATGCATGAGACACAACTTCTACACTAACTGTGTTTGTGTGTGTGTGTACAAAGTCACAGAATAGGATGGTAAGGTTCATGTGTTAAATCCCCTTAGGAGCAGATCAACACCAGGGCAAAGCGCAGAGGTACACGGCGCTCTACACAGAGCCCACTGTTTCGCATCTGACCAACAGGCTTTACTGACATTTTCCCATTTACAAGTCCCTAATCCCTAACCCCAGAAGTGGGACACTTTAGCAGAATTCCCTGCCATATAATCACAGTACAGCAAAATGTAATCCCACAGGCTGTATGTTCTCTCCAAGTATAATGCACATGTGTTTTTATACTCCACGTTTGCAGCACATAAACCCTGATAAAAAGATGGTATAGACTGATTTAGCCTCTGTTTTTTTTCTTTCAAGCCCTCTGACTCTAGCCTTTGCTTTCTAACCAGCGCAGTCTCAAACGACGCATGCAACTAACTTGCAAACTTGCAGCAAATACGTTTTAACAGAATCATAATGCCATCTGATACATGATTTCTGTAGACATAATAAGAAAACGTTCACTAATATAGCCTGCAAGTCACAGAAATATTGGTACTGAATCATATCAGTAAAATGTTTGTTTTTAACCAAAAGCTAATCTGACAATACACATTCACAATTCTTACACGGCTAAGCAGAAGTGAAGAGAATGCAGCCACACTTCCCATTACCAGCTGTAACCACAGCTGCTTCTACTGCCGAAAAAAGCAATACGAGAAAGACAGAGCTGAAAAAAAGCTACGAACAAGAAGTTGAATACAGCAAAAAGTAAAACCAGAGTCAACACCAATGTGGTTTGGGGAGTGTGACTTTGGAGGTAGACTCGAACTGAAGGGGTGGTATTTTTAGTTGGATAATTTAAAATCCAGTTTAGTTTTAACGGTTTCTGCTATTTTATCAATCCCAGATTTAAAGCTGTGGTAGGCAGCATTTGCAAATCAGCTGTAGTATGAGTCTCCTTAAGAAGGAACCCCACTACACCCTCCCATCCCTGTTTTTGCTCCATGTCGTGTTTTATTTTATTTGTTGACCCTCTCTCTTTTAAAGGGATAGTTCACCTAACAATGAAAACTCAGTCATCATCTAGTCACTCTCATGCTGACTGAAAGGAGGGTGAAGTGTTTTCATCCAAAAAAACACTGCTGGAGTTTCATAGGAAAAAGGTGTTGCTGTAATCTCCCAAACAATTGAAAAAAAATGGTGACCAAGTTTCAAACGTAAAAAAACAAAACAAAAAAAACATAGTAAAACCATAAATGCCTCCATGCCGCTCATCTGAAGTAATCCAAGTGTCCCGAAGCCCCAACATGCCAAGCTGTTTTAAAAAACATAACAGATGTTGTGTGGCGTTCACGTATATTTGCGCTAGTAAACATACATGAATGTGACTCTCTTCTTAGGAACAGGCTGTAGCCTACAGGCTACAGTCAACAGAGAGACTAAAAATATGGCGTCAGTGGGGTTTTTCAAAACAACTTAGCATGTTGAGCTTCAGGACACTTGATTCAATTGTTCTGAAAAACCCCTTTCTCCTTTTAAACTCCAGCAGCGTTTTGTGGACTAAAAAAATTCACCCAACCTTTAATTGGCATGAGGGTGAGCAGATCAGGACTGAATTTTCATTTTTGGGTGAACTATCCCTTTAATGTTTTTAGGATTCCCTCACTTTCTAAAGAAATACATCTATAACCCGTATGTTGTCTCAGCCCATGTGTTGCTTAGTAAAACTTGCATTTAAATTGAATTCTGATCGTCACTCAAGATGAGAGTTGCTGCATGATGAATTTGATTAGGTTACATGCTGACAGTTGTTGGCAGGAACAATCTTTGCTAATGAGTTAAGACATAAGAAGCATAAAAGACTACAGATACAGCAAAAACATATGTGAATATACGTTTCTTAGGACTTAATGATACCTGCACACACACACACACACACTCAAACAAAAACCATCTCTATAACAGTCAAAATTCCACATTGCTACTACTTTCATTTTCCCTCACAATCACAAACCAAACCAAAAAGGAAAAAAGTCAGAATTCGATCATTATTTTCATTAAAACAACAAAGTTTTAAACCAGCTAACAGTCAGGCCTAAGACCTATTCTTTCATGACAAGTATACATGTAATGGTGTGTTACACTCATCTTCAGGTTCTTGACACGAAACAGCCTCAATAAAATGACAATAAAATGCAACCACAACTGACAAACTAGGGGAAAGTTTTCTGATCTTGTTTACAAAAACACAAAAGCCCAACTTCAACCACTGCTATCAGCTTAAAACAGACGGTTTTTATTGTTCCCACTTATTGAGTTCAGGGCTGTAATTATACTGACATTTGTTACGTGAACAGGAACCACGTCTGGTTAGTGATCCTACATTCCAAAAGAGGCCAGCAACTGACCAGAAACAAGCTCACACACAACTCAGACAATCACCCTGCATTCATGTGCCAGCCAGCATGAATGCAGGTTATGTAACTCAGAAGGAGCCATGAATCAGCATCAACAGTGAGGTGTTAGTGAAGGCAGGGCGGCCCGCAAAAACAACAAGCGGCCGATTGGTGCGACGCTACTGGTTCCCAAAAAGAAATGAGCTCATTGTTGGTTCACGTCCAAAGCCCCTGCCGCATTTTTCAGGGTCAGAGATAACTTTGGCCTGTCCGATCCTATTACGATTCTCTTTAAACAGTGTGTGAACACTCCAACAGCAGCCCCTCTACTCAAACTTGATCCTCTTCAGCACAGCTTAAAATATGCTGGTATTAAGACCTTATCTACATCTTTGTCACTACATTATCTCTACATCGTCATTACAGTGATTTTATTGGACAATTATAAGTTTTTAAGACCAACTCCAACATATTTCTCATACTATATCAAATTTTAAAGGAATTTAGGAAGATCACAATGCCCTTACATACCTAAAAACACATAACATTTTTTTAACTTAGGTATCTATAAAAATCAACATGATTTTTGTTTGAGAAAATCTTCAAATTTCCATCCTTAACTGTATATCTTGTTCTGTCTGTCCACTTTAGATTTACATAGATTTTTTTTCCTCCACAATTCTTGGTAAATGATATTTGCTGTCATCTTTTAAATATCTCATTTCAAATAAACTAAATTCCTTGTCCTTATCATCTCTGTTTTATACATTTAGGAAAGTTGTAAGAAGTACAGCTCGTAACTCCAATGAAGCACTTTGTTTAAAATATTCACTTGCAGTAAGAGTCAGACAAATGAAACTAGTTGCATCTATTATGCAATAATCCATGGAAGAGAAAAATTAAAGCAAATCCCCTCAATGCCCCCTCCAGCTATAAATACATAGCTGCCTGTTTGCCAGCTACTTTGCCTGGCCAAGAAAACTGTGTATGTGTTTCTGTGTGTGTATATCTTTGTCTGCCCTTGAAACTATGCTGTCAGTTTCCGACAGTGCTTTGATGACCTGGCAATTACCAACAAGAACTAATTATGTTTTGCAAGACTTGTGAGCATCCTCAGTGCTGGATAGGTTAAACCAACCTCTCACCTTTGTTCAAGTTTACAGAGTCTGACTGCAGCTTTAGGATGTCCTCAACACTTCCATACTTCATGACTGAGTTGATGGACGAGAGCGTGCTGACCAGCTGACTGTTGATGGATCCAAACTGGGATTGGGGCTGACCAAAAGCTTCAGCAAGCTCGCTATAGTTTTCTGTTAATAGCATTTGTTGCTCCTGCAGCAGCTTCTGCACCCTCTCAATGTAATGGTCCAGTCCGGCGCCCCCCTGGGCCTGAGCTTGCAGTGGTGCAACCTGAGTCTCAACCTTCACAGTCTCTCTGCTGCTGTTTGTGAGAGATTCAGTTGGCTGAGAAGGGCCACATGCTATGTTCCTGGTTTTTAAGCCAACCAAGAAGTTCTCATGAATGCTAACTGGACCCACCCCACATTCTTTGGTTTTTGTAGAGCTTGATTTGTCTAGGAATGACTCCACATCCGTGGTAGTTCCAACAGCAATCGAACGCATCTTTGTTGTTGAGTTAACATCTCTGACAAGTCCTTCCCCAGCGGCAACCGTCCTTGTTTCAGTCACAGTTGTGTTGGTGTGCTTGTCACAAGTGACCAACATCATATCAGTGAAAGAGTCAATCAGGACAGCCGTTTTCGTGTTGGTGGATTTGCTTGCAACCTCTATCTCAGTATTGGTCTGCTGAGTTGCTGACTCAGGAGCAGCCATTACACCAAAGTCTCCTTTGCTGACAATATCTGGGTCAGTTCCTTGAGACACCAGCGTCTTGATAGGACTAACAATCACATCCACAGAACAATCACCACAGCCAACTGATCTTGATTCTTTGATCAACTCTGTCATGGGTTTGCAGAGAGCCAGGCTGTCTACTGATTCCTCTGTGTTAACTCCTACCTCACAAACATTAAGCTCCACGCCTACCTGTTGGTGGCATGTCTCCACCCGTCTCCCTACACACTGGTCATTTACTTCCACACGTTCATGCACCACCCATCGGTCCATAGGGATCTCTGGGCCTGTGGCAACACTCTGCACACTGGGTTGACAGGAGACTCCTATAGTGTGGCTTTGTTGAGTTTTAGCTGTTTTAGTATGGCCAAATTCCAGATGGTCACCCACTCCCTGGCTGCGCATCTGGACTTTGGCCTCCACACAGGCGTTGTACATTTCAGGCCTGGCCATCAAACCTTTGTCTGCTTTTTTCTTGTTTGAACCACCAGCCGCTTGAAGCTCCAACTTTAGCTTTCCCATCTCCATTTCATGAGTAGTTTCTTTCAGCTGCACCTCCAAGCGGTAGATCTTGTCCTTTAGTGCTTCAATGGTCTGCAGCTGTAACTCAATTTCTTTCTCTGCCTCACTGGTCATGCCCAGCATGGCCTCGGTCACACCAACCGCAGCACTGCGCAATTCCTGTCGATCTGTGGATACTGCCGCATCTCGGAAACAATGTTCATTTGTCAACTTCCTTTGAGTGACAGGAAGGTTGTTCATGTTTTCATCAGTAACTATGCCAACTGATTTTTGATTTGCCTGGTTTTGTGTTAGATTATGATGCTGAATGTCAGGTGTATTATTGTCCTGGGTTGTCTTCTCCAGAGCTTGCACCTCAGCAGCCAGACGTCTGAACTCCTCAAGCCGCTGAGCGCTCTGTTCCTGGGCTTCAGGCTCCATGATGTGCAGTTCCGTTTCCTTTTGGATGGGCCCTGGGGTCTCCATTTGGTCAGCACTGCCTACACTGTAGGAGCGCTTGCGGAAGCCACCAGGACCATGATTTTTGGACTGAGCAGCCATTTGCCTTTTCTCCTCCTGAAGAACAGCGATCTTAACCTGTAAGATAGGAATGGTTTTCACTTGCTCCTCTAGCTCTTTCAGCTTCTTCAGGGCCACAACCATCTGCTCCCGAATTTGCTGAAGCTGTAATGGGCTGACATTTGTCACAGGTGTGGCCATGCCAGAGCTCAGGGGGCTATGGCGAATGGAACTGCCAATGGATGGCGGGTAGTAGGGGTTATACTCTCCATTGGGAAGGTGACCGTTGATTAGAAGAGGCTGATGGATGCTGGGAGAGATCTGGCTTGGGGCCATGGAGCCTGAGTAAGAGGACAATGAGCTGCTGGAGCCCATACCGCCAAAGCTGGCAAGACGCCGGCGGGGCATTGGAGGCTCATTGTGTGGCTGCATGAGCAGACGCTCCTGTTCGAGTCGAAGACGTGTCTCCATGAGGGTCCTCTCCACCTGGGGGTTGTGACGAGGGGCAAACCTGGGCGAAGGAGGTGGCAGGAGTTGTTTCTGTTCTGTGATGTTTGAGTAGGATTGTTGCAGGGGGACTTCACAGGCTGCTCTAGAGAGGGTGGGGGTCAGGGGCGCAGAGACCTGGGGCCTGCAGTTGAAGAAGATTGGGGACTGCTTGCCGTCGCTGTTGGAGGAAGACAGGGAGTCTGTGGAGGTCCATTCAGCCTGAGTGCTGCCCCCGCCAGTGCTGCCCCGAGGCACTGACAAGGGCTTGGCCACTTTGGGCTTTCTCTGGATACTCAGCTTCTTAATGGTGTTGCCCCTCTCAATGTCATCAACATATTTGAGAAAGTCCAGGTCTAGCTGATAACCATATGGTGTTTCAACATAGTAAGGGGCCACAGAGTCCTTCTCATTTTCTGTGCTTGGGCATGTTTGTCCTTTTTCTGAAATAGAGACCAGAAGAACAATGTATTAGTTATGCATTTGAGTAATTTAGTGTTATTCTAAGATTATAAAATGAGCTTCATAGTCTTTTTTTATTCACAGCATGTCTGCAAATGTCACATAAATTGTAACTTGAAACAAATAATTGGAACTTTAAAAGGATCATTTTGTTAAAAATGACTTGAAACACCTCAAACAGCTTGACTGTCATGTAAAATGTTAAGTGTTTCCTTGGCCACTGACAGTCGCCATAATTTGGCAGTGCAAGTACAAACATGTCTCGAGTTTCTCACCTCTCTGCTAGAAAAGCACGAGTGATAATCATTTTGGCAAGGGGCTGTTTAAGTCAGCCTAAAACTATGTGGAATCCAGCAATGCAAAGCCAACACAAAACAAGTGACAGACTACATTCAAAATACAGACAGATGTTGGTAATCCTTGTGTTATTTAGTGAGATTTGAGGAAACCAAAATGTAAAAGTGCAAAACTTGTGGCAGATAAACAGGCTGCTGCTTCCAAAGCTTGGATAGAGGAGAGACCAAAAGGGGTCAGTGAGATAGAAAACCAGACAATGTCAATATTTTCTAGTCCAAAATCCATTCCTCATGTCAACATTTGAGTTCTTACAGGCACAAATGAAGCCAGAAACGATCAAATTTTGAGCACAGTTTATGACAAGAAAAACAGAAGAAGCCACTCAGAATTTCTTAAGTCTGATCCGTACACTTTGTCCAAATCAATCAAAATTCATTAAATCAAAGTCCAAACTCCACACATCCAGGTGAAAATGACTCCATAGAGCCAGACAGCTCTCTAGGCTGTTAGGAGCCTCCACTACTGTCACGCTGTGTTGGCTAAATACAGCGTCTTGTTCTTGGTATGCCTGGAACTCTCACCGACTAAAGCAAACACAGGCTTGAA
The DNA here is from genome assembly GCA_029783625.1 of Naso annulatus. Classification (NCBI taxonomy): domain Eukaryota; kingdom Metazoa; phylum Chordata; class Actinopteri; order Acanthuriformes; family Acanthuridae; genus Naso; species Naso annulatus. The sequence continues at coordinate 9,470,562 of JAPZDX010000021.1, forward strand.
ATAAACAGCCCTGCTCTTCCTTTCCAGTCCACCCAGCTCCAGCCACTTCTTCCGTCAACCCTTACCATTCAGCTGCAACAGAGGAGGGAATTACAAGGCTAAGCCTGCTGCTAAACCTCACCACCTTGTTGTTGAAGCTTCACTCACCTCAGATCAACAGCACACTCCCCATTTTTACTTTTTCTTCTTCTCTCCTCCTCTCTGCTGGCTGTTTTAGAGCACACAATGTAACTGTACTGAGATCAGGCTGAGCTACAGAACTGCTGTTTCTCCTCACTCAGTGCACTCTTTCTCAATCCTCTCTCCATAAGGGGAAAAAAACTTCCACTATTGGTGTAAACTAAGCACAGCACTGCTCTGGCGTACTATTGGACAGCTGCCTCGTCCAATCCCGTGAGGCTCTGAGCCCAGTGCTCCCCTACCCAAATAACAGTCCTGTTATTCAGTGGAGGGAGGTGAATTCCTGACAACAACAGCTTGTTGTTAAGACAAATAGCTTAGCTACTGTACATGTCAAACTTTTATACTCTGGTTCATACTTGGTCAAACTCTGCAGGACAGACTTTAAGGTAATATTGTTATTGATAAGTCAATTCCACTTTTCACAACTACAATTGAAAGGATGTGTAAATATAACTCTTGATACAACTGACCTTATTTTTCAAAAGTAATCTTAAACTATACATCAAGCAAGGCTCTAACTAGCTTATTTTAACCATTTAATCAATACCTTAATGGTTTCTTTCTCTATAAAATGTCAGTATATAGTGAAAAATGCTTATAACACTCAAAGCACAAAGTTACATCTTTAAACTGTTTATATTATCCTACCAACAGTTCAAATGCCAGAGAAATTAAGTTTCATTCAATATACAGGACAATAGATAACAAAAAGTAATTGCAAATCTCAAAGCTATTGGAGAGCCAACACCCTGTTTTTCATTGCAGTTAGTAGTTTTACTTTCTTACAGCTGAAACAGCAGCAAATGAATCGCCAGTTATATTAATCAAATCATGGTTTCGGACACTCTCGTTCCAGTGTCTCAAATGTGAGGATTTGCTGCTTTTCTCTTTGAACATTTTGTGTTTTTAGGTTGTATCTTGGACCAAACAAGACATTTGAACATATCACCTTGAGCTCTCGCAAATTATGTCGTTATTATCTGAGAATTTGGAGGAATAAATGATTAATAAGAAAATAACTTGCAGAAAGTAACTGTAGCCCAATGTTGTAGGAATTAGAAGTTAATTTCAACTTCAACAACAATTTATTAACTCCATTTTGAGCATAAATAAAGCTCTCTGTTCTTTATTTCAGAGAAACCCAAAATTCTGCCAACAGCACTTCTTAGACAAAGTGCGGGTTGTGCTTCCTCCTGCATGGACCTAAAAAAAACTACATCCTGTTTGTTGTCTGGTATAAATAATTTCTCTGAGGCAGCACAGTCACGGTCTTGTGCTGTCTGCTTTTGACAACTCTCCCTGGCACGAGTAAGTGAGCACTGAACAGCCATGTCTCACACACACACACACACATAAAGGGGAGTGACTGGCAGCCCTATGGTACTGCAGAGACCCCGAACAGCTGAGCGATGACCTCATCAACACGGGACAACTGAAGAGGTCACGCTTCAGTGACAGGGAGCCAACAGTGACACCGAGAGCCCGGGAGTCTGCTCCACTTATCAGCAGCTGTTACATTGTCAATTTGACAGGGATTACACAACAGTTCGACAGCCAGCAGTGTGAGGCAGCTCACTGTTCTGTCCTCAATTAAAGGACAGCTTTGTTTTTTAGCAGCTATTGCAGTGAGGAAGATTTTATTTGTTGCTGAATGCGAGATGTGACATTTTCTAGTTTTCTTCTACAATCATCCCAACCTAAAACTGTTGCATTTTTTGCACATGAAGTGATATCCTGAAACCTTCCCAAGCAAATTTAGCTCCACCAACATGACTAAACTCCACTACAATTTAAGGAACTCGAAAAAGAGACCACCGCCTAGACTGAGCATGACTCTTTACTCGCCTCTGTGTTATAATAAAGGGGTAGAAAAACTGAGGTGGTGAGACATTTGCTGGTCATGTTATGACTTTTCTTCATGGATTTTCTTTGGGTGGCCTCAATAGCACGACTACTTTCTCTCACATCTTTAAGTCTTTAAAAGTTTTTCATGCATGAACTGAAGAAATGAGCCTAGTTCTTCAGTTGTCGTCCTGTGCAAAGTACTTAAAAGCATAACAAATCCTTATCCAAATACTATGTGATATAGGACTAATGCAACATGAAGATGAAAATGCATCACAATATTGATTTAATCTTGTCACTAACTTAGTTTGCACATATTTAATCAAAGAATGTAGAATGACAGGTACACATTATAACACTGCTCTGCAGCTTCTGCCTGAAAATGCTGACAAACTTTTGGTCTTTAAAATATCTTCCTGGTAAACCTAAAATCACTCTGCGTGAAGATGGGACAGCTGCCAATAGCTCACCCCTTGTCCACACTGTGTCGGATACGTTAGGCAATATGACAACCTGTGCAGCATTTGGGACTGACAAAAAGACTATCATGTCAGAATTACTGATCAAGACAAAAATATTTTGTGGTCTTATATCAACCGTTTACATCTATGCAAATACAAATGAGGACTTTTGCACATGGAGTTGTGGAGCTGAAATATCAATAAAAAGAAAGTTAAGATTCTGACATTTAAATAATCACTTACTAAGCAACAATACCAAACATCTGCTGGTTCCAGTTTCTTCAGTGTGAAAACTTGGTCTTTTTTCTGTTTTATATACTATTGTTTTTTATATACTGCACACTGTGGCGTTCCTATGGAAAAAGCAACATGCAGAGACTTACAGCAAAACACCAAAAGTAATCAACAGTCTAACGGATCATGAGGTAATCTCGCAGTGTGCTGATTGTATCATGAAAGCCCAGCTGAAAACAATGTACTTCAATACAAGCTGAAGAAATTAACCAACTGCAGGGTTTTTATAGTTAGTCACTGAACTAACCATTATGTAAGTGCCAAGTCAAGAACTTAAAAATAGCATTTGAGGCTTGGCACACAGCTCCAAACCCAGCTCCCCTTTTCTCAGTTGGGAAATATTAAAATGTTTCAGTCTGATTATCCACATTGGCTGTAGATTCATTCCAACATTTTGTGTATAAGCTCAACAATGTGCCTGTTCAAATGTCTCACTCGCACATTTCCAGGAGCTACTTGCTTGTCTTTCACAGATGATTTCCAGGCCAGAGGCTCAAACAGAAACCATGTGCTGACTGCACACAGTGCAAATGAATTGCTATCCAAAGAGGCCAGAGTCTGAATTTTTTTACACTTTACTTTGCAGCCAAATTCACGTGCATGCACATTTCCCACCATTTCCAGTTTAACAGCCATGTGCTCTAAATAAAACCCTTTTGAATGTGAGCTCTAGGGGTTCCCAAGACTTCTCTGCTCTTGTACAACAAAGATATTTTGTTTTGCTCGCAGCACTATTAATAATTCGTCAAGGATGTTTCACCAACTGAAATCGTTTCAGCTCCTCTCAGTGCCTGTACTCTCTCTCTGTGTTTGCTCTTAAAATATTGTGTTGAACCAACTTTGGCCTTGATGTTAATCTGCGAGCGCAAATACACAAGCAGGGCTCAGCTTATTTTACATTGGCTCTGTAAAAGTTTAAATTTAGAGCTGACAAAAGCCTTTTAACATTGTGGTGCCCTCAGAGACAGAATAAATTAGGCTACTGGTCTCAATCTGTCTGCCAGTTGTTTGTTATCGTACTGACACACAGAAACCCGTTATGGTCAGCAATCAGCAGTTCACTGATCCTGTTTCTCATAGTCCACTTGAAGAAAATAAACTTTATACTTAATAAAGGTCAAATTAACAGCAGTAATGTTTGTTGAACATCACTGATCTGCTTTCATGTCAGTTTGGCTTCAGCTCAGCTCAGCTACAAATAATCAAGCACTGCAAGCCAGATTTCTACAAAGGTTCTTCTTTCCCCGGCATGAAATAAGAGACGCTTTATGGAGAGAAACAACTTTTTTGACCCAGTTTCTTTAGGTTGTTTCCATGTTGATAACTGCTAATAACTATTAAAAGTAATCATTTAATCATTTAGTCCGTCAACATCCCGTTAAATTTGCAATTTTGTTCATAAACAGAAAAAATGTGTTGGTTATAGCTTGTCAACTTTGAGGCCTGTTCAACTTTTTATATGATTGTTAATCACATAAAAAACCTTCGGCTGAGGAAAACTGGAAGCCTTTTTTCTCTACGATCAGTGTTTTCAGAGAAATATGAGAAGAATAACAGATTTAGCAATGATAAAAATAATCATTAGTTGCGGCCCTAGTTTGGATTTGTCAGCTACTCTGTTGAACCCTAAGCAATCGGTCAGATGTGCAGCAGTAAAAAAAGACTACACTATATTTATATTTTTATATATTCTTTTTTTCCATAGCTGTTAATAAAACCTGAATAAATGAGTGGAGAAACATTTAGCAAACATACATGCTTTCACTGGCATTACTGATCAGATCTCAGTCCAGCTGAATACCTCTGGGGCATTGTGGATCCAAACATTAGACAGCGCTCTCTACCAACATTTGATGATGACGCCAAATGAGGTGAAGCTGTTAAGAAGGAGCACACAGCTGCAGGATGGAATGATGCAGTGCAGTGCGCACACTCAGTGCATTATACAGAAAGCAAAGCATGATGCAAGGGCCTGGGTGGAGGGGACTGTAGTGGCCAGACACACACTCACACACACACACACACACAGACACAGGTTTGCACAGATATTTTTGTTAGGACTTTACATTGACTTCCATTCATTTGTATAGTTTAACCCAAATCCTTACCCTAACCCTAACCTTAACCAATTTATGCCTAACCCTAACCTTAACCTTCACCTAACCTCGATTTATACCTTACCCCCAAACTTAACCAGGACCTCAGAAATCAAGTCATGCCACATTAGGACAGGTCTTTGGTCCTCATGAGGACTATTGGTCCTAACACAGTCAGTGTTTATACCAGAAAAGGTCCTAAATAGGTAACAAAACCAGTACACACACACACACACACACACACACACACACACACAGAGCCTGGTATTTCCTGGCTCTGCCTCTATACGCCTAATTACTCATACGAAAAGTAGAGCCAACGTTTGATCAACACCTCATTCTGCAGCAGCTCAACACCAGGAACAGCGAGACACATCCGTTCACATAAAAAACCAGGAAACACAACAAAAAAAGAAAAACAAGAAGTACATTAAAGCTGCACATTCCTGCCCTTCTCACACTGAACCCAGGCAGGACAGACGGAGCAGAGCCCCTGACTGTGATCTATTAGCTTCTCCTAGAAACTCACAGGGACGTGCCAGACTCTGCTGCCAAATGCAACAATTTGACTCTGTACATGATGCAGACTGGAGGAAATGTTCACGCTTCCTCTGAAAACACTGAGGCAGTTTAAAAAACTTTGTCCGTTTTGGCCTTTTCTCATAGATGGTCAAGCAAAACAATCAGACATGTTAACGACACTGTGAGTGTGCAGGCTGTTCTTTTTCTTCAGTGAACAGATGTGCAACATGGGAAAAAATGTGTGATTAAACACACCACACGGTTAAGAAATAGGAAATATTATCGAAAAAACGTATCATATTATATTCACTATTCAAGTAGTTGTTTAGGATGTTTTTGGTTGTTTAAAATGAATATGACCAACAGTAAGCTGACTTGCAGCTATCAAGTAGTGTTAATGAGTTTAGCATTTTGGTTAAGCATGTTAGCATGCTAATATTTACTTATTGACACTAAACACAAAGTACAGCTAGGCCTGATAGAGCGGGTAACTTTCCAAAACAACAGATGAGTAACTAAAGCAGCTTATTACACATATCTTGTTTGTTATTCTGTACAAAAGCTTGTCTTTATGCTAAGCTAAGGTAAGCTAGGCTAACCGGCTGTTTGATGCAAAAATCCACATTAGAAGCTTGTCTTTATGCTAAGCTAAAGACATGCTAAGCAAAAATCCACATTAGAAGCTTGTCTTTATGCTAAGCTAAGGTAAGCTAGGCTTCCATCAATGAATCTAATGGAAAACAAATCATGCGCCTCTGAAAACAACTATCATTTGTCATTTGCAGTGTGTATGCAATACCAGCAACACAAAAGCTATGAATCATCAGTTTAACATATTAAAATTGGTTTTCTGCATTTCAGCCATCCATAATGAGGAGAGGTTGTACTGGGGTACAACACCAGCTCCAAACCAGCACTTTGGTCAAGGGCAGTGACTGGAAAAATAACCTAAATATGCACGTTTTTGAGGCTGGGGGAGACCAGAGCAACCACAGGAACCCCAGCAAGCACAGGGAGAACATGCAAACTCCACACAGCAAAGCCCTGTCACAGCTGGGAATCGAACCCAAGCCTCCACGGCGCTAACCAGAGCCCCTGTGCTGCCCACATTGTTATTTATAAGACAGACTGAACTGTTTGATTTTACACAACTCTTTCAAAATGAAACCATTTTATTTTCCTAGCAATAAAATGGTTTGGACTAGTGGTGGGACTTGTTAGCCACACTACTGAGTCTTTTGCACTGACTGCATTGTACACATTCATTCATTGTTAATGCCCTAATAATATACTGCTCCTCCCTGCTGGCTGTAGAAGGCCCTGTTTATTTACTGACAATGAAAAGATTAATGCACACTGACATACAGTCCCAATTAAACCAGTTCTACATCTATTCATCACTGTTGTGTAAAGATACTAAGTGTCTAAAGACGTCATGACTGAATAAAACAAACAATTATCCTGTTTAGTTTACAAAGTCACAGCGCCCTGCCCCCTTGGTACACGTTAGAAGCTCACAGTGCTTACATAAACTTACACAAACACAACAGGAAAGTGACTAATGCGACACAGTAAGAGAACAGCACCACAGGGTTTTAAGTTGCAGCTGAGTCTGAACCAAAACGACCTCAGTGGGTCTGAATGCGCCGCAGGGGGGTTCGACCTGTCGGCCCAACTCTGACAGCTGCTCTCCGGGTTTTCTATCCACAGCAGACTGGTGGCATCCAGGCTAGGCCAAAGCCACCATGGTCTGCTGTGAGCCATGACTCAGCCTCTGCAGGGCTTTTATTTCAGACCAACCAAGACTTCACTGCACAAGGGAAGATTGTTTTTGTGATGTGGCGTTTTCTTTTTTGGGTGGTTTTATGTTGTTGTGGCAGCAGACAAAAATCTGACAAAATGCCCTCGGTTGTTTGCTTGAGGTCTAGTGAGGTTTTTGTAAAATAGTTCCGAGTTCATAATTGGACATTAACTCCAACAACAGCCACAAGTAACTTAATTAAAAAGAACACATCATCTTGAAGGATGCGACCAGTGTTGGAAAAATCTCTGTGTGAATTCTGATCATGAGAAATCAACTAAGAACAAAACAAACGCAGACAGCCGTACTCAGGTCATACACAGGTCCCAACACCAACACCAGACACTTTCATAGTAAGTAGGGCTGCAACAAATGATTATTTTCCTTATCGATTAATCAGCCGATTATTTTCAAAATAAGTCAATAATCATTTATTTCGTGAAATGTCAATAAAGTATGGAAAATGCTAATCTCAATTTCTCAGAGCTCGATGTGACGTCTTCAAATTGCTTCTTTTACACAAACAACAGCTCAAAACACAAGGATTCCTCATTTATTATCATAAATTACAGAGAAAAGCAAAAAGCAAAAGCAAATCCTCACATTCTTTTTACTTCTTTATTTAAAAAATGACAGCAACGATTAGTCGATTAACAGAATAGTTGACAATTAGTTTTCTATCGAGTTGATTAATTGATAATTGACTCGTTTTAGCTCTAACAGTTAGACTACATTGTATGAGGTTTTCAGCCGTTTCGGAAAGTCACTGATCAGATTAATAACCGGTTTGCAGCCATTCAGAAATAAATATGAACTAGTTCATATTTTAAACTGTAAAATTTAAAATTGCAAATTATAAAAATGTAATTACTGATTTAGCCGTTGTGAGCTGAACTTTGGTTTGCTGTAAGGTTTGAACTTGCACAACACTGTTAAGCTGTTTCCATCAGTAATGTGATCCTCACGTTGGTGCCCTGAGAGCCTCCCCAAAAACGATGGATAATACATTTCTTATAATCCAATTGCACCTGCAACTTCTGTTCTCTTACAAGCACAGAAAAATGTTTTACTGGCTGAGTACTACTCCTAATTAAAAAAAAAAAAAGTCTTCAATTGGTGAAATGTTCCTTTAAAATAAACAAATACTGCAAAGTAAACAACCTGATCACCTACTTAATAATTCAGACTATATTTTGGCCATTTCGGAGCCTTGGCCAACAGACCGGAGCACTAAAGGCTCATTTTTGCCGTCTCCTTGGATTCAGCAGGTGACCACGCTGGCATGTTAACTGCCAACACTGCAGACAGGCTATTTTTGCAGTTTGCAGGGGGAGGAGGTTAGCAGCGTTATCGCAGCATTCCTAAACATTTTTCACATTCTGTAAAAATGGACAATAAAAGCACTCTCTCGGGTTTTGGCCTTTGAAGTGAATCCACTGTCTGCATACTAAAAAAAAAATGGTATCATATCACAGGGTCGTATACGTGGAGGCAAACTGACACTGAGGACAGTGTGCGAGTGTCCTGAAAGCATCTGTCCCGCATGCTGTTCATTCCTGGAGGGATTTAGATGGAAGACGCTTCACTCTCTCCTGTTAGTCTGGCCAGGAATGTGAGCCATCTGCAGGTGTGTGCTCAGAGCTACGCTTCGGCTGACAGCGATTATTTCACGCTGAAGCGAGGAAATCTTGTGCATCTGCATGTGCGCTGTGTGAACACACACCAACCTCAATGTGTTTCAGAGGCGTGAGAGGTGCGATATAATTTAATTTAGGAGCAAATCAGTATTTCCAAAGGAGAATTTTTTTTTTTCTTTGTCCACCATACGCTAACATTTAACATACCTGCAAGTTTGTGAGATCTCCATGTGAAGAGCATGTGAACAAATACATGCTGCACAAATTAAAAACATGCCTGAGAGATTTTTAAATCTTTCTGGTATTTAAATTGACTTCCCACCGTATCACTTAGCCCCAGATATCCAAGTAATATGGTAGCAAAATGCTTCGAAGCTATTAATGTCACACACACTGTGTCTCGATTTTGTCATAAAATTCATTAGTGTTCACTAAAAAAGTTACTGAGTGGCATCAGGCTTTTTTTTTTTTATTCTTAAAGCATGAAGAGAAAGCTTTTACTAATGTTTGCTGCTAAGACAGAGACCAGTTAAAAATAAAGGCCTGACATAAGCCTGAAACTGGACACCTACTCTACATTTAGCTCCATTGTGTTCTTTTTCAGCTGAGCTTATTTTAGTAAGCACATATTGTTAGGGAGGAAGCCCGAAACCATTTGACATGTGAAAATAATAATTAAAGCAAGTGTGCTGGAGTGACTAGCTTTTGTCATGTAAGGTGACTTAAAACAACTTTAACCCAAAATCAAATTTCACACACACACACACACACACACACACAAAAAGGTAAAAATAGAAGTGCAATGTCAACAATTCATGTACAATCAAGACTTAAAGAAAACTGAAGCTTATTGGATGAATATAATGTCACAGAGTGTTTGGTTACCTGGGCCATTGCCATTCACGTGCATAGTTTGAGCCATGGCTGCAGCTGCTTGCTCTCAGTCCCACGACAAGACCTACTGCGGTCATGCAACTGCCATGCATCAAGTCCAGATTATCATGCAACCTGCAAACTGACACAAAACACAAAAAGAAATGTTACACACATATCAAGTTAGACGTGAAGACTCAGGTGCGGACAGCAATTAGCAAGCAGACTTTGTATCAAATATGTCCGTATTATCAGCCCAACCCGAAATGCTATTGGACAATATAAAAGGGCGACAAAAATCTCACAACAAAAGTGAATCCTCACAGTCAAAATGATGAGAGAATGATGAAGCTGGTGTGTGGTGTGAGTGTTCTGGCGCATAACGACTGCCGTGCATTATGAGAGATTCCTCCTTCACTGCAGAGAGCTTTGAGTATCACAAATGCTACATAAATGCAGTCCAGTATTATTACTATTATCATTCTGACACCTGATTTCCTCTTGAAGTTTTCATATCAACCTTAAAGGCATTCACCTGTTACCTGACATTTTAGTATGGTTTTTCATCAGTTAAAGCACAGCTGACAAATGTAAAGTATAACATAGCAAAAAAAAAACAAAACTTTTCCTAAAGGTACACGAGAAATCTCCATCCGACACGTCCTCCCGTTACACAAAGGCCTTTTCAGTGAAAGTCGAAGCCCACTTCACGTGTTTGACGGTGCTGACCTCTGCTTTTTCACAGGTGATTTTGCATCTGACATTTATGAACATAAGAGGTCCTGTGTGCACTGGCCTGGTCATCATCAATGGATACATTATGAGCAGAAACAAAAGAGCTATTCTCCTCTAATAAAAAAAGAGCCAACACGAGGGGAAAGAGTTGACTTCATGGGCCGCACAGAGGCCCGGTTTGTTAAATGAGCATCTGGAGGAGTAAAGACGCAGGCAAGGTTGACTCAAATAGACTCAGGCTCTTTTTTAGACACTCTCATGAGCTGAGACTGTTTTTACCTGCAAGACGACTGACCTCAAATCCTCTGGCCGATTATCACTGGCCCCCTAGTGGTCCTTAAGAGGCTCCTTAAGCTTGCTCAGCAAAATAAGGCAGCTTTTTGTTTTTAATCCAAAACATGTTAAAGAAGTTATTCTACAGCCACAGCTACACAATGTAGTTAACTACTTTATTCTTTATATTTACTTAGTAGAAATCTGCAAACTTAGCAGCTCATTTGCATGTTTTCTCTGTTCCTCTTTTTTCTGTTTCATTGGAAGGATTTTACGAGCTTGTTAATGATTTGAGAACCTCAGGAAAACTGTGACTTTTGTACGAGTTTCAATCTGTTTTCTGTTTTCAGTGCAAAATGAAAGAATATTCCCAGGTCATATCTTCAAAACATAATATGGGAAGATTTACTTCTGTCAGCCGTTAAGAACTGAGAGAAACAAGTTGCTCTTAGTGTATTAGCCAGAACTAATGCAGTCTATTACAAAATTTAGATTAAATCAAAGTGCTCCATCAGGTTGATGCACAGAAGCTGTAAATCTCTTACAGCCATTAAGCAGCCCTGCTCATTGATTTGCATTGCACTCAACGGTCTTATAGGAAGAGGACTATTAAAGAGGGAGCTACAGGTTTCTCACCTGTTGAGAAACCATTCTGTGAGGTGCAACTGACTGCACACCACTAGCAACCTGCTGAGGGAAGTTACAGCTGAAAGGTCACCGTCAGTCTGCAGGCGGGCTTTCACTCATCTGCAGTGTATGTAGGTCCTTGTTTACAGAAGGCACCCAAATAAAGTGGCGAAGCTATGTCATCAAGCTGGTGTGTCTAAATCTAAACTGCCCGTCATACCTGATTATAGACCTGAATAAGAAAGGAAACTGATATGAGGCAACCGTTACAGAGCACCCTGCACTGGTTCAACACCCAAATAGAGCACAATTATAGACGCCTCCTCCTCAGAGCCTCTCTGAGGAACATTTAAAAGGAGCCGCAGCATGTAGAGTCACAGTAAGTTACTACAATATCCATTCTGGAGCATCAGCATCGTCTTTCAAGACTCAGCATCAAGACTGCGTTACACTGTGCCACTGGGTCGTCTAGAGAAAAAATGGAACGAGACATTCTTTCTGAGCAAACGGACCAGAATCTTTTTTAAAAAATATATATTTTTGACACATGGAGGGAGTGAACGAAGACAGACCAGACCAGGGCTGCCCAATGAATCGAAATTTAATGAAAATTGCAACATGACCTACTGCAATTTTTAGTCTGCAGGATACGTAATATTTAAGGAGAAATGTTTGAGTCAAAATAACATTTTAATCACATGTTGTGGTGCTGCAAAGTTGTCCTGGACTATACATCATATATTCTACAAACTAAAGAAAACATTTTTGCT
>JAPZDX010000021.1:9544979-9555345 GCA_029783625.1 Naso annulatus
TGGGTTAATTATCCCTTTAATTATAGACATTTTTTTAACGGGAGCACTCAACCTACACAAAAATCGACTGGGAAGAAAAAGCTGCAATTCCAAACAGCACTGACCTGTTCTTTACAATCCAGTATTTCTTGCCGTCCACATCTTCTCCCTCGAAGCCGTAACCCACCACCAGCACACCGTGGTCCAGCTCCTCGCTGCTGCATTCCTTCTCATAGTAGATTCCTGAAACAGCCCCCAGAAATCCAGTGAGTTACATTTAAACTATGTTAAAAACAGATGACCAGTTCTAGTGAAGAAAATGATCACAAAATAAATAAATAAATAAAAAAAATCACAAAACCAAGAGCTGACCTGATTGATAAAACTGGAAAGACTCGTGACCGGCGTCGATGGCGACTGAGACCGGTCCCACGGCGGCCACAGCCTTCATCAGAGCGCGCTCCTTGCCACTGGGGATGTCGACGAATCCGGTGTCATTGGCGGAGTTGTACTTGGGGTCATAGTGACACGGCTGGTCATCCTGGAAGACAAGAAGAAGATGATGAGCGGGACGTTACGGCGCCAAAACAAACCTCTGAATCCAAAATATTTTGATCAGCACTTCAAGTAAACGTGACTTTAAACACCAGCAGGATCAATGAAGGTTTTTGGACATGCAGTTAGTTACTGTAAGCTCCTTTCACAATTGCTTTCAATTTCACGAGGCTGCATTAAATAATGGATGAAAGAATAATTTTTTAATGGGGGATTTATCTGCAGCTGTTTAGATAATCGAATAATCCTGTCAAGAAAAACATCTGATTACAGTAAATTGACTATTTATGGTTTTGGACTGTTGGTTGGACAGAAGCAGAAACTTGTGCTCTAAGATCCCTAAAACATTTTAAACCAAACAATTAATCAAAAAGGAAAGATAAATTAATTCTGTTTTACAAACCTCAATTTAGAAAGTTTTTAAACTTGTACTTCATAATCTACCAGAACATCATCTACTTAACTTTTACAGGAGAAAAACATCGATTTTATGATCATTGATGCAGTCTGTGGTTGTATTTAAGCCTACTTATGACCCTCAAGTTTGATTTCCAGGACAGTTAAAGACGTGTACACATGACTTTCCTCTTCCTCCTATTTGTACGCACCGTTCCCAGGTAAGGATAAGAGTCCTCAGAGTCCAGGCCCTGGTTGTCCTTGATGTACTGGAAGGCCTGATCCATCAGACCGCCGTTGCAGCCCTCGTTGCCCTCGGGTCTGGAACAGTCCACCAGGTTCTGCTCGCTCAGCGACACCAGTTTGCCCGTCTGCCTGAAGTGCTGACCCTCCATGGCTCCGGTGGTGCTGAAGGCCCAGCAAGAGCCACACTGACCCTGAGAGAGAGAGAGGATGGACGGTTGTGTTAAGACAGGACGACAGTGATGAAGAACTGAAGAGTTCAGGATTTTAAATCAAAATCACTTCATCTTTGCCATGAAGTACAGTCACCCAAACACAATCAGAACTTTATTTTTGCTGTTTGCATGATGCCACCTTGTCGTGTCAATGCTGACTTTGTAGCTCACTTTTCTCTCTTCCTGCCCTCTTTCTAGCCTTATATTTTGCCCTTTTATCTGTGTAACTCTGGTGTGGATTATTTCACTGCCTAAAAGTTTTAAAGTCCTTTACTTATAGTCCTTTTTATGCTGTTATTGCTCTTCATCTCCAGCACTTTGAACTAATGTTAAGGACAGTGTTTTGCTCCACCCCGGTCTGCTTCAAAGTTTACTGGTGGGAATGGTTTCAGCTTACAGGATGGTGTTAATGTACAGCCTGCAGTGGGGGTGGAGAGATCAGTGAGTGTACTCTGGCAGGGGAGGGGAGGAGTGTGTATGGAGTGTGGCGATAACAAACACAGCCTGCAAGTGGCCATCTTATCTGTCTGTTCGAGCAAAACATTTACTGCAGTGGACAACGTGCTGTTGCTTCAAACTGGCAAACTTAAACTGTTCAAAGCTGCACATTAAGTAATGGTTTTGTTTATTCAAACAGCTGATTTCGGGTCACGCCTTTTTATCTCCTGTCAGACTTATAGCTTGTGGTTTTGCACACAGCGATCACAACACCCGAGGGAAGAACAGCAGTACACAAACAGTTGTTCAAGTCCATTCATGTGACACTTAAGATTTTAAAATTATTACATTTCAGAGAGGTGGTTTGTCTGTGTGCTTGACAGGAGTTCTGTAACACACCTTACTCATTTACATGTGCTCATGCCAGTTACCACAGTGTGACTTCAAAGTCTTTCCATGTGACTCCTTCCAGGAAGTCAAAACAAGTTTGCCTTCATGTGAATGATCACCTGGTGTGGCTGGGACACTGAACCCTGAAGCTACATGAGACACTGAACAGTTATTACCTGATCCTTAACGGGCGTGACGTAGCCTTTGTCCCTCCAGTCCAAGGCACGTGGGGCCTCCAGGAAGTTGGGCTCCATGAAGAGGGACCCCTTAAACTTCCTCTCTGCTTTGCGCTTGTAGCCGTTCATGATCTGCCTGAACTCCTCATTAGTCTGTGGAAATATGAGACCGACATTGTGAGCTAGACAACTTGGCAGACAGTTTCACCCACAGCGGCATAGTCTAACAAGAGCACTTAAAGAGAAAAGGCGGAGGGCAGCTGTGATTTACAGCTGAGAGGCACTAATGTTTGCTTTCAGCTGCAGACTATTAAGGGATTTTTAGTTCAAAAGACTGATGATCAGATTGAATCCTGGAGTTGTGCATACTGGAAGTGTTTTTATGTGTGTGCAATGTTTTACAACATAATAACAATGTATTTATTGCTTCATACTTTTGGTTCAAAGTTCATTTTAACGATCGTTCTTTTGAGCCTCAGAACAGGCTTGTTCTGCCACTGTTTAGCTCTCTGGTTATGAAACTTGTTTTTCTTGACTTTGTTTGCTTTCAGGGTGTAAATAAAAACCTGATGTGTGTGTCAGAGTGAGATACAGGCCTGTGGTGAAACTGCGGTCTTACCATGTCTCCAAAGTGATTCATGCCCAGGCGGTAGGTGTGTTTGCCCATGGAGTGCTCCAGGTTGTGCAGCTCGATCTTCTTCAGGTTCTTCTCCCACACCATCCTCCTCCAGCCCTCCTCTTTCTACAAAAAAAACAACCTCCATTCAGACTTTTTCTTTTGAATTTGGCAGACTGGAGAGAAAAGACAGAAGGCGGAGCATCACCTCATTGTATGTTTTTGTGTGCCAGCTCTTCCATAGGTCCCAGTGCTCGTCCAGCTGTGGGTCCAGGCTGGGGGCTGACAGGGCTGCACTCAGGCACAAGGCCAACACGGCTAGAGGCAGCATTGTTGCTTCCTACTGGAAAACAGCGAGCAGACACAAGTTAGGACTCCATCTTCAAACAAGAGGCGTACGCAATAACAGAGGCCTGCAGAGTGCGTTACAAAAAACATCATCCTTTGGGAAATGCATCGACATTCCCTCTGACATGTTTCCCCATCGTGACAGATCTCATGCAGTTTGTTTACTGCCATGATTCACACAGAAACGGGATCCAGCATTAAAGCTGCAACATTCCCGACAGTACAGTCATTTCCCGACAGCTCAGGCCCAACAGGATCATTAGACTGAGGCCAAACAGCAAAACAAGACCCAGATGCTCCAAAAATATTATCCTATGTAGACCGTCTGCTGAGAAAAACAAAGGATGGCTGTTTAAGTGCCGTTTTCTGCATTTTATGAGGTGAAGAAACTGAACCAAAGCGCAACAATAAGCCGAGTATGTTTTTGTTTTGTTCGCAGTCACGGGATCTGCGGAGGAGAGCCGGGAAACCGACATCGAAACCGACGTTACAGCCAGGAAAACGAAAAGAAAACCAAAACTTTTCCGGTCCTGTCGACTGCAGCCACCGCATGTGGATGTGATTTCTTTATTAATTCAAGCCGAGGGAAAGAAACAGCAATGGCTGCTCTTGGCTACAGGAGAGGAGACGACGACAAAGGCAGCCGAATGAAACAAGATGGCTAAGGATGACGGTTAACAACAAAATGCTGGCATTTCTCATGCAACAAATGAAATAAAACAAAACGAGACACGGATTTAAGAGGACTTTTTTTGAAACGGACACTGGGATGTTATAAAAACAGGCTAAAACGACGAAAAAAATCAAGACTAAACACAGTTTTCTCGGTTCATACTCTTAATTTATGTGTCAGGTTCGGATATTTTGCATCAGAAATCAAGTAAGACGAAATATTACAAAACTTACTGTGTATTCCTGTGTGCTCAACACGAAGGCGAAGAATAAAACTCCTAATGAAGAGGTAGACAAAGTTTATAAAGGCCCCACCGGCCGCAGAATGACGTCCCACCGAGCTCTCTGATTGGTCCATTCCTTGTTTATTCCGCCGATGCCCCGCCCTGACGTGTGATATCATGTTTGCACGTGATTCCTTGTCTTGGGAATGGTGTCGAAAACAGGACATTGTGTATCTTCAGGATTGTTGCAGCCAAACCGTTAAAAAAACATTTTTTTAAAAGTCGAAGCTGTTTGTTGAGTGTTGTTTAACATGAAGTACGTTGAAATATTGACAGTGAGATAAAATGTTGCTCACAGTAAAGACATTTAAGTGAAGAAAGAGGTGTTTTAATGATCAAATCAACCTTTAGAGTAGGGCGGAACACTTGTACAGCAATTTTCTTTATGAGACCGTCACTCTCTATATTAAAAATGGAGAGATTACACTAGAGGGAGTGAAACATCCGACTGCAAATAAATAAGATCTGATACAGGGCCAGTCTGACACAGTTTTGGCAGCTCTGAGCAGGATTATCCCCCTTTACTTGCATGTAAGTCACTGTGTCGACTTTTTGCAATTAGCCTATCAGGCTATATTTCTGCCATGTATAAAAGAAACCTGATTTCTCTGCACAAAGGAACATTAATGTCCCCATTCCTTCTGAAAAAAGTACCTATATGCACAGTGTTACATGTAACAAAATCATGTAATTTAAATACAAAATGTAACTGTAATCAGTAACAGTTTTTTAGAAAGAATGTGTAATCAGATTACAGTTACTTATGAAATGTTAAGGATTACAAGGGGGGTTACATCTGAATATTTTCTGTAAAAAGCTTTGGCTTCATGTTGAATAATATTCATTTTGTTGCTTTGCATATTTTGATGTGCACAATGCACAATGTTTGATGCTGTTCTGATGCTTTTGATCAGTTCTCTTGTTTGAATTTGCAGCGCCCCACGTCTGCCACTGCCTGATTTAAACATCTGAAAATGGTTAACAGTTGAAAACAATTGTTAGATATGTAGAAAAGTAATCAAATGTAATAAGTTACTTTACTTTGATAAAGTAATTGAAATAGTTCCATTACTTGCTACATTTTAAATTGGGTAACAAGCAATCTGTAACCAATTACATTTCCAAAGTAACCTTACCAGCCTAGTATATGCATGGCTAAGTTTTCTAATTGTCTTTTTAAAAGCAAACATGCATGAGAAGGACTTCAGACAGTGCACTACTTGCTGTGACAGAAAAAAAAGACATCAAAAATCCTGTGAAGGAATGACTTCAGACTAAAACTCAAAGAAGCCTCAAAATAGCCACTAGAGGTTTGAATACAGCAGTTTTCAGACACAACTGACTACACTGATCAATTGACAATTTGACATGAAAAGCACAGTTATGTATGTGGATTTACAGAGTCCAGGTTACTGCATGTAAATGTGTTGCCTTATTGTCCTTGTAACCTGGTTTCTATGAGTAACCTGGTTTCTTATGTGCATGCGAAGGCATAGAGCACAAATATGGACTGTTACACAACGTACAAGCATTTACTGTAGGTCAGCCTCATTCAGTTTATGGTCTCCTTACTGGCTACAGGAGCCTGAGATAGAGGATTTCTGAGTAGACCTACCAGACACAGATTCAGGGGCCACAAGGGGTCAAGGGGGCCCATACAAGCCAAAGTCTCTGTTTGAAATGACCGCAAGTAACATTTGTTGCCAGTAGGAAAGTAGGAAATCTTTGGCTCCAGATCAATTGAGTATCTACCAATACAGAGTCCAACTGACCTTTATTGAAGTTTTTTGTTTATCTTTTTAGATACATACATACAAAATGAAAGGAATATTTTGAAGTGAGATAGTCAGCCTTTGTTTACCCTCATCTACACTGTAAACAAAATACTGAAGTGCAGTTTATAACCAGCAGCAGGACTTAAAAATTAATGTTATCCTGCTAAACTTTACTAAAACATAATATAAACACAGACAAGGGGAAAATTTAAAGTTGTAAAAAATAATACAAAACAACAACAACAACAACAACAACAACAACAAACCTCAGCTTTGGTTGATCAGTGATCTCTATCAAGCGTATATAAGATGAACACCTACAGTTGTGTAAGTGATGGCTGACATTTACATTATCAAACCACTGGAGGCTATGAATGTGCATCAGGACTTCCTGGAAGTGCTGGCGCAAAGTCTGAGTTAATCAGGTGCTCATGTGATTGATAAGATTATGAAACTCTGAACAGGCAGAGACGTCTATGCATTCAGAACAAAACCTTTTGTTTTTGGACTTCCTAACAAAGCTTATTGGTGATAGTAATAGTCGGACATTACTGGGGGAGAGAAATCCATGTTAGTTTACAGAAGTACTCTAGTTAAGTGAGATTTAGAGGCACATGACTTCACTTGAATATTTATATTTTATACACTTTATACCTATAGGAAATGTTCTTACTGTAGGCTACTATCACATCAAAATCCTATGAGTTATTATTTAGATTCAGATTTTACACACAAAGCATATCATAATCAAATAAAACATAACAGCAGAAGATATTCTGCATGAAAGGTACATTTAATACAATGTGTTTTTTTCACTGATTTTTTCCCATATCTGTCTATCTATCTATCTATCTATCTATCTATCTTATAATACTTCTCTATTTTTACTTAAGTAGGTTAAAGCGCTTCAGTACCTTCCTTACCATCATTTATGCCACAAACAATGAAAATACTGGTGAATGGTCTAAAATACAGATCCACTTAATATACAGTAGCCTATTTTTTCATATTTTTCTGTCAATTTTATTTTCATTGCCAGGAATAAAACTCCAGTAGGGACTTCAATTATCATCATTAATACTTTTTATTCTTAAGATTTCTTGTCAAAACTTTGGCTAAGGAGGCTATAGCCAGTTAGCTTAGCTTAGCATGATGACTGTAAACAGCGGGAAAATTAAGCCTGGCATAAAATTTTTCTGCAAAATTGAAATTTTAGAGGTGCTGCTAAGCAGATTTGGTTACTTTAAGACTCTGAGCATGGTGACCTGTTTCCCAGTTTAGTGTTTATACTAGCCTACAGTAAGCTAGTCAGCAGTGCCAGTTAGCTAGTAGCTAAATATTAATTGCACAAACATGGGAGTGGTAACAATCATCTCATTTAAGTTTTGACGAGGAAAAACCTGTTTTGTTTTTTTTTCACAAATGTCAGACTCATGCTGTGAACATAGTGAGTCCAAAAATACTCAAGTCAACCGATTAATTAGCCACCACATGTAAGTGTTAATGTGTAGCACCCTAACTAGGCCCTGGCTGCTGCAACCAAGATTCAAAGGTTATTGCAAAGGTAAATTACTGATTAACTCAAGGGAACCCTTAACTACAAAGTGCAAATATTAAATGCAACAATGTGTGATATGATTCATTCACAACAGTGCCATTTGTCATGTCTTTATGTTGTCACATGCAGAATGCATGATGCTCCAAAGTTTCCTAAGTGCAACTCTGCGGTAAGTTTACATGGCATCGTTCTTTACAGTGAGTTAAAAATACATCATTTCTTTGCATCTGCAGAAAGCAGAAAGCAGAAAGCAGACTGCATCCTCAGCAGCTTGTGTGTGACTGGACTGTGTTGCTCAAGTGCAGCAACACATGACAAAGGCTGATTGAGCACTTCCTGTATGAGCCAGCAAGTCCAGTCAGTCACCATATGTTTCAGAGTCACAAAAAAGTTGCAGTTTCATAGGAAGTTGACATGACAAGACATGAAACAAAGAGACAAGGCTGTTGCCTGGCAACTGGTCCTGTGCAAGACACAGTTGACAGGGATGAGTGGTCCGATTCTTTTTTCACAGTGCCGATTCCTTCGAGCCGATACATGTAAATGTTTCAAACCTCACTCACTTTAAGTTTCGTTTTATGTCTCGACTCTGTCTGACCCCCTCAAGTCTGGCTGTATGAGCATATATTACTGTCTAATAGTTTCACATGTGCTCAGACTTTGGTTCGACATGCGGACCTGGTACATATTGGACACTTACATATCAGACGCTAAAAATATTCATTCAAAAAGATTTGTTTGTTCATTTTAGCCCATCACTAGTTGTCATGACACACCCAATAAAACGTTAATGTATCTTTTGTAGAGATTAAACCATCAAGATTATGTTATTTACTGAGCTTAAAGCTACTTCACTTGAATGCATTTGTTAACATGTTTGTGAAGTCAAATGATTTCCTATTTTCTGTAATCTGTAATTAGCTGAATGTTCAGTTTATCCTCAGTGTAACAGGCTGTTGGAGAGGCCTGGTGATATTCTTTGTGAGCTGTTTACATATCGTGTATACATTCCTCAGATTAGTGTGCTGCTCGGCCAACAAACAGGAAGGTTATCAGCTGCTGGTCTGCTCGTCCCATCCAGACACAAAGGTTACCTGATGAACACGTCTGCAGACCGAGGTCACTATCACTCTCACATGTTGTTTTCACGTCACAGCCCAGAGTGTTTGCTAACAGTATTGATCCAGGAGTTTGATTAAACTGACAACAACACTGAAGGTCTGGTAATGATCACAGTCCTGGGCTACAATACGTATTATACACAGGAAAACAGATATTTGAGACAAGTTATTCTGTCATTACCAAAGGGATGAAAAGGTTAAGTTTGCCCTGACAGTGGCACCAGAGGGAACACTATGTTGTCAATAAATAATGAAGATCACATGACAAGATTTAAGGTCCCAGAAGCAACAACTGACTGGACAACATGGTGAAATTATTTCTCCCTGCTGTGTCAGATTAGGAGTCATCTTTGAACTTCAACTGTTATGACAACATGGACGAGAAGTCCTGAAAGCAATTTGAAAAAATGGGAATCTGAGCCAATAAATTTCCATGACAACTGGGCAAAATTTATCTGCCCATGAAGCTCATGCATATGCTAATTTAAGAGCTAATTCAGCCAACTGTCTATCAGAGACTGAAGCTTTTTTTAACCTTTAAAATGTCCTGCATTCCCGCACTGTACATCTTAACAATCTATAAAAACAAACCTAAGTGTGTTAATGTGTCACCCTATTTATATGTTAGCCATTTAGCATGTTAGTGCTGTGATTGCTCACAAAAAGTTAGGAGATCCAGAACTTTACAGATAATTCCTTACAAAAATATTAAGTACATGCTGAATTTTAACATTTTAGTGAAGGACAGGGAGTACACTGATGAGGTACGAAGTACTGGCTGAAACCATGTTACCAACTTTGGTAGGAATGCAGCTCAGCCTGGTCGTGTTTACAGTGAGAACTGGTCACATCATCTCATGATGTGACAAGTGTTAAATCTCAGCAACAACATTAGAAGAAAGGAGACAAACCACTTAAGCCTTTTGTGCAATAAAAGTTTTTATGCCAGAGATGATGGTTGTGTGACACACGTCCCACCCTTCTCCCCAAATGCCAGCTGTCTGCTTTACAACAAACAAACTGAAAAAAACGCATCTGGCTAATCATTTGGACTCTCTGGATTGTGTCAGAAAAGGAGTCAGCGTCGGGAACTTGTGCAGTAAAAGAAGAACTTGTGTTTTAATTCTATTTGGAGGCAAAGTCATCAAACTTTTTAAAGTGTTTTTGCATTTTTAAAAAATTACTGATGCTACACTTTTTTGTCCTGGTCTTGTTTGTGCTAAACATCTGCCTGAGGGTGCTGCCTCAAAGGACTTTGATCTTAGTACATGTAAGCCTGAGGGAAGCAGTGAACGTATTTGTATATTCTGTGTTGTTGTTTTTATTGATCATTTATGCTGGTTTTTACAGCTGTCGTGTAGTTAATATAGTGCAATGTGCTAACAAGCACTTAAGTGGCTTTATGTCCTTTTTTCTAAATGATAATGTACTTTATTGTTCAATAAGTTTTAGGTTCATGTCTTCATTTTATTTTGACACATTAATTTAGGTGTCATTAACTTCCTTAAGTTAAAAACATGATTCCAAATGGTGAGAACTCACATTACTGAGATTTAATGTTGAATTAACCACAGACCACTTGGAAGATGACACACACTGT
>JAPZDX010000021.1:9555445-9576915 GCA_029783625.1 Naso annulatus
TGCTTGAAAGCAAAAACACAAATAATTAATTTTTTAACATAATTGCATATAAATTCAGGCGTCAAGGGGTTAAGTTTAAAATCTGGGTTTGCAAAATAAGAATAATAAATCCAGATCCACATGATCAAGTGTCACGAGTTGTGCTCCATTAATCTCTCCCTGAGCAAATGCTTTTGAAAGACAGTTGACGCTGTCAGCATTCGGGACAAGTTAAGACAAACCCAGAGTGCTTCAGGCAGCACACAGGTCATGTGACTGTGCGAGTGACATTGCTGCAGCTCCACAATGAACCCAGAGAAGTGTGAATAACACAGCCTGGAATCTGGTAGAGGACAAATGAAGACCCAAAAAAACACACCACTATGTCCCTGATTTACCAAAAACATTCAGAAAACAATCAGAATCCTAACAGGTGTTTTTTCTGCAGCCTTGATAAGTCACTGGTTCATCACAGGGCTGACAAATAAAGACAAACAACCATTCATATCCACACCAACGGGCACTTTAGAGTCACCTGTTCACCTGAATGTCCTTGGACTGTGGGAG
Organism: Naso annulatus; assembly: GCA_029783625.1. Classification (NCBI taxonomy): domain Eukaryota; kingdom Metazoa; phylum Chordata; class Actinopteri; order Acanthuriformes; family Acanthuridae; genus Naso; species Naso annulatus. The sequence continues at coordinate 9,555,992 of JAPZDX010000021.1, forward strand.
GAAGCCGGAGTGTGCGGAGGGAACCCTCGCAGACACAGGAGAAGATGAAAACTCGACACAGAAAGGTCCCACCGGTGCCCGGTGGCTCAGTTGGTAGAGCAGGCGTCCCATATACAGAGGCTGTGCCCTCGCCCACGGGTTTGATTCCACCTGTGGCCACTACTCCTGTCAGTGCTCCTGACCAAAGCACTGGCATAAGATCTGGAGTTGGTCCCGCGGGCGCTGTACTGCAGCAGCCCACTGCTCCTAGTATGTGTAATTAAGGTTAACTGTGAATAGGATGGGTCAAATGCGGAGGATCTATTTCCCAAAGGGGATAAATACACAAATATTATTATTACCCCAGCTGGGAATTAAACCCAGGACCTTCTTACTATGAGGCAACAGTGCTGCTAACCACTGAGCCACCATGCCACCTCCTTCAGTAATCATATAATTATATTATTAAAAATGCGCAATTTTGTGAAAATCCTTTTCATTATCTCGGGACCCCTCCTCTCTCTTAGGTAAACATATTTTTGTGTAACCTTTACTTAGTGCAGGTCTGTCAATCCTCTTGATAAGGGTGTTGTTTACTTGTTTACACTAACGTCTGAAATTGATCACTGCTCCTACATAACCTCGGGAATCTTAATAACATCTTACTGTGTGTCTTAAAGGAGGACAAAGACAATGACATTAGGTAAAGAATTTATTATAAAATGTATTACACTATAAAGTGTCAGAAGTACTAAGAACATGGCATTCCGAGACATGCTAAAAGAATGTAACATAAATAGATAAAAAGACTTGTGCAATGTGGCGATTCGACCGGAGTCTCAAAGGGGAAAAAATTCACTCAAAAGTAACTGAGTTCGTCTTTCCTCATCAAACAGAAACAAACAGGAAATATGTTTAAGACCACCTTTAAATCCACTTGTTTCGGTCGGACACAGTTAGAGCCAGCCGGAGAAAGAGACACCAAACAGAGACAAACTTGATATTAATTTAAATGATTCCCACCAGCTTTTACAAAAAAAAATTCACTTCCCTTTCTGGAACATCACTTCTCAGTTTATGTACTGTACAAGGCGTTAATAGAGAAGTGAACGAGTGTGTTTGAGGCACACAACATTGGCAATGACAGCACACGACTTCAACAAAAGCTTCATTGAAACGAAAAATAAAGTTTCTGACCAGTTTGGGACATTTTATCATGTTTTATCACCATTCTTAATTTGTTTTCACTTGTAACCATTTTCTTAGGAAAGATGTGAAGTACATTCATTTTGCCTCGTTGGAGTCAACAATATTTAATATTCGGGAAAAGAAAAAAAAAATCACGTGAGCTAAAAATGAACAGAAAAGTGACAAAGTCGAGGAAACAGCACTCGAGTATTTACATCACAAAAAGAAGTTTGCTGTAAATTGGCAATTTTAGGCTGAGACAAAAATATTGAGAGCAAAGTGTTTGAAATAGTTTTATCTCTGTGAGCAGACGGTAACACTGGGGAAGTAAAGCGAACAAAAAATACTGCACTCTGGCACACAGCTGATCTTTTTCTATCAAACCGAGTCCTGAAAATGTCTGACTTTTTAGGAATAAAGACTCTTTTCTCAACATCAACACATATGCTCTGAAAAAGGAGAATTTTTCTGCTTCACAGACATTATAAAGCACCAGCTTATACAAAGTGTAAATGCTCTTCTGGGAACGTTTCTGTCATCAGCAGCATTTGGCATTTTTTCAGCCGGCAATACTAACTTCATGTCATCTTTTCCCTGCTTCTGATAAACACAGCAAGCTGCAGCTTCATGTTATAAAAACACAAAACTGAAAGAGGATGTGAAGCCACGCATGTCTAACCAACACCGACAGAAGCTCAAATTTAGCTTGACAGAAGCAGCGTGGATGCCACTGTGTAAAAACCTGACACTCCGGACGGTTACTTGATTGTTGAAGTTTTAGCCACTAAAAGTGACAGCTCTGAAAAAAATTAATTACCCCTATCTAAGTAGAAAATGCTAAAAATTAGGTTATTTCTATCATTTTTGGTGGCACTTTCTGTTTGAAGGAATCAGTCAGTGAGTGTACAGTTCAAGGGACTCAGTTGGACCCTGAAGTTCAGCAGTATGAACTCCACCCTGTCTGCCGTGATGGTCTTTAACATCAGATTCTTTAAAACTGCGACCCTCTAAAGCGAATCAATTCTGGGGCTGAAGGGATCAGCATCCCTTCAAAGAGACACTGTACTTTGGGGAAAACTCTTCTTTGTGGGTCAAAATGGCTAAAGGTCCCTCTGAATGAATTAAAAATAAGTCAACAGACTTTGATTTAAAAAAACAAAAAAACTTGAGCTGAAATTATACTTCTGTTATGAGTTTCCCTGTGATGTAAATTTCATCATCAGTGGGTGTACGTGTATGCTCTGAGCAAACATCTGCGAAACTTTAATTTGTTGTGACCAAACTAGCAGCCGCTACCCTTTAGATCCTGTTTGGGAATACAGATCAGTCCTTACTGGAACACTTTACTTCAGAGTTGCCATAGTTGGCCAAAATTCCTAAGAAAGGAACTGATATGTGACTGTAAACTCTTCTCATTCCTGGAAAGGTAATCGTGCATCGCGGTGAAATTTATAGTAAAAATGGACTTGAAACATTTGGAGAGAAAACGGGACCAAATTAAGTTTACTCAAGACAAAAAAGGACTTGTGCTTTCTCTTGGTTCTCATTTATTTTTTGTATATTGACTGCAAAACACAGTATACTAAACCAGGATTAGTATTGCATCTGATATGGTTAGTTGATTAATCAATTAGTCTACCCAGACAATTTGAATAATTAATTGTTAAAGCAATTTTGTAAAGAAAAATTCCAAAAAAGGAAATAACAGTGACATCATGTTATTACGTTGGTATGGCAGGTAACATGCGACCTGCTTTTTAATATTGATGATAATTCTGTTTTTTTTTTCAGAAATATTACACATTATCATTAGATACAACATTAATATATTAATAAGACCAAATTTAATTGCACTTAAATAAGTCCTTTGTGTATTTAATGTTGTAGCTGTTTCTGCGAGTGCATTCCTGCCAGCAGACTCAGCACATATAGGAAAACTCAGATAACTGTCACCTGATATGGTCTCCATTTTCACTGTAGGTAATACCACATGACATAGTCCTTTCCAGGAAATATCGTAGGAAATTTGGAAATTATAGGTCCCTTAAAAAAGTATCACCAAAAGTTATTTGACTACTAAAGAAATAATGTGTATAAAACCCAAAACACACAAATGAATCATTAAGGACTCTGTTTTTCTTTCACTTCCACAGAGCATCACATCGACTCCACACTGACTCGATAATGAAAGATTAAATGTGTTTTATCTCCCGCGCTGCCTCATGAAACACTAAACACAACACAGCAGAAATATGATCACCGTTCTCAGCTTTGAGTTTTTTTTCCCAGTAAAATTTAACTTTAAAAACCTCATGAGCAAAGCTTTTGTTTTTCTTGTTTACGTTCTTTTTTTTTGCTAACCTTTTCCTCTCTAAATGTAACATGGCCTTTTCCTCATCAGACTTGATTGAAATTTATTTTACTATTACTCTCAACAAGGCACAGTTCTTCATATGTTGGAAAAGAACTACTGTTTGTAGAATTACAAGACTATTTGTGCTCTTTAGGGAGGTAGAAGGCCACAAAGGCACTCTTAAAAATGTTGTTACTTCATTAAACACTAAGCTGAACGGCCAAATGTCACATCAGCAAAACTAAAGCGAGGATGGGATACAATATAACTGTGATGGATGGCAGCCTCCCACATGTTCACTGATACCATAAAGTCCTCAGTATTTTAACTTGAGGATGGATATGAAAAAGGTCCAAACAGAGGCTGCCATCTTTCTACCCACATCCATTCCTTTATGTACAGCTGATAGCTTTTAAATATTGATCTTTTCTGTACTTTCTGTTTTTTAGCTGTAAGATGAGTGAGGCTTTTAAAAGTGTAGGATGGATGTTAGAAAGCAGCACAACAAGATTAAGAACAGAATAAAAGCACTGGATTCCTCTTTGGAGCTCAGGAAAATCGGCTCTTTCACAACATTCATAGTGGAAAGAAAGGGCAGCTGTACAGGTGTGGAGAGCACAAACACAACATCTGGTTCACACGCCAACTTAATTAAGATTAAGGAACAAGCAGCTGGACTCTCGTAATGATTGCACTTCATGTTCATGTCCTGTTTCAGGGGAAATGTCACATCAGAGGCTATCTGACATTTGGCGAGAACAGAAATCCCACTCTGTTTAGTTCAACGGGATATGACGGAGCTGATGGAGTTGTAGGATGTGCCACCGTTGCAGGTGGGGGGGTAGCCGTTGGCGGCTCCTCCCACCGCTTCCATGTTGACCCTGAAAACGGGAGACGCTTTGAGCAGGAAGTCGGCGGCATCTCGGCGTCCGAGCTCCCTCAGTTTGGCCATTAGCACACCCACCGTGCTGTCTGCTCGCCCGCTCCACTCCAGCAGCAGCGCCGCTGTCGGGCTCGGCTGCAGCACAGCCTGCTGGGAGTCTGAGTCCAAGTCCAGCTCAGGTGTGCCATTTGGAGTCCCGTTACTGTGTTTGGCCACCAAGTCCGAGAGGCCGAGGTTCATGGCCAGCAGGCACCAGTCTTTCCCCAGGGCGTCAGGAGGGTCTAGCATGCGGCAGAGCTTCCTGCGAGCCAAAAGGGGGACCTCTGATATGTGGATGTCCGTTCCCAGAGACCCCTGCTGGTAAACTTCAGCGCAGCCAAAAGAAAGAATGCTGCTGAAGCTCTCTCTGTAGCCGCCCATGGTATTAGTGAGCGAGGTTTCCCGCTGGACTTGGGCGCGGAAGAAATCTTTGGGTTGGTAGATCATGACGGGTGCATGGTGTTCCCGCAGCTGCTGGGGACTCAGGTAGTATTTGGCTGTAAGCAGTCCGGGGAGCGTCGAGGCCAGCAGGTTCTCTGTAATACTACAGATGGTGTCTAACAGGGTGTAGCACTTGGCCCTTTCTGAATCGTGCCCGCGCACCTGAATCTCCACCCCCTGGCCGTGGTTGACCAGCAGGATCATTGCCTCCACTCCTGCCTGGCTCACCTTGGCTCCGTTGGTCCACAAGTGGATATCTCCATCAAAATCCTCCCCTCCCTCCTCCTCGGGCTTCTGCTGGTGACTCCAGCGACACAAGTTCACCTGCAGTTTGTGAAACAGGCCACAGGGGAAGGGGGTAAGGTGCTCTGCAGGGACGAGTCGTACCCCGCCATAGAGCAGTGACTCCTCCTCCTCTTCTTCTGTCCAGGAGCGGTGGAGGCCGTTTGTCTTGATGAGGGCGGGAATATCCACCATGGAAGGGTTGGTGGCGTCACGGGCGCAGACGTCCATGGCATCCAGGATCTGCAGCAGCTCGTCCACGTCACTTTCAGGAGCCAGAGCCTGCACCTCCTCCAGCCTGTAGCGCCCCCTGTAGTGGTGGATGGCCTTGGGTGTCTCCACAGAGAGCAGCTTGCCAAGGACGTTGCTGCAGAGCCAGCGAGGCTCCAGCAGAACGACATCCTGCACCGTCTCACTCTGCATGATGTTGATCTGTGGAGGAAGAAAAAGGGAAGATGGTAAGAAGAGTGGAGAGGTTGAGGGTAAAATGTGTGTGTAAAAAGGGCTAAAGAAAGCAAGTAGAGACAAAGAAGTATTAATAAAAAATATTATAAGATGTAAAAATGCAAAAAGAAATGAGATGTAATCAAACTACTGACAAAGCTGCAAAAGAAAGCAGAACCCCCTTAAAAAAAAGTTGCCGCAATGATATTAAAATAGAATAGTTTGCATACTTAATTTAGGACAGAAACAAGAGCAAACTCAGACGGTTCCTCTTTGGCTTCCTGAGCTGCTTCATTCTAGTAAATAACCAGAGAAACTACATGTTCCTGCTGCAGCACCATTCTGACTAACTGTTCACAGATGAAAACAAAGTTTTGGTTTTATTCATTCATAAACAAACAGCGCACCCTGGTGCTAGGCTGATGAACTGACAGCTGATAAGTATGACAAAAGAAAAAACACGTTTGATTTAATCTCACAGCTACCACAGTGTGGAAATATTTTCTAGATGTGTGAGTTTCTAAGCTTGGAAAGCTTTTCACAGTCAGTGTGCTGTCCTCCTAAAAAAATTCCGTAGCCACACACAGTTTGGTTTGGCACTGATGAACAAACGCACCTCCCCCATGCTGTGGAGCTGCAGGGCCAGTGCGCGGAGGTGCTCCTGGCTGACCAGGGGGTTGATGTGCTCCTGGACGTCGCTGACAAACTGCTGCCACGATGTCAGCTGGTTGGGTCCGCTGAGCTTCCTCCAGGCCGGCAGGGTGGTCAGCAAACGCTCTGACAGCAGCGTCATGGGACTGCACCTCTGCAAGGATTGAGGGGGATGGGAAGTAAACAAGTGGATTTACTAAACAGTTCCACTTGTATTAAGTCGACAATCTGTACACAGAGGACACGGACTTATGCACCAAAAATCCATATAAGCATGATTATCAGGGAAACTGGAATTTCAGACAAGGCAAATGCAGTATTTTCATAAAATGACTCTGTTTTTAATCTCTCTGCACTTGAGGGCAATTTGTTTAAAAGGAAAATACACACATAACCAAACTTGAGATGGAAGAGGCATGATTTATGTGTGTGTGTGTGTTTGCAGAGCTCACAGAGATGATATTTGTGCGAAGTTCCTGCAGGTGACTTCTTAGCAGCTTGACGTCTCTGGAGTTCGTTGCTCCAGCATCCATCACAAACACTTTGTCACTGATCTGCAGGTCGACCCCAAACCTGCAAACATTACACAACTGTCTTAAAAATCAAAATCTCTTTGGAAGTGTATTGAGAGATATGAAGGATCCCTGAAAAGGTGGGAAACGGTTAAGTGCTACACCTGAACATGGGGTCAGGACCCCTGAACCATCTGTGTAATTACCACTATTAACTTCAATCGCAGTGGCACTCACTGTACATCATTCTGCAGTGACAGTGTTGTACTTTAGTTTTCTATGGAAATGGCTGCTGGGGCTCATTTTAAAGCTACTTGATGGATTACAAAAGTATCTGTCTCTGCTTCATGAAAAGGGTTCTTCTAATTAATAAAATTATCCTGCAAGAACAAACAAACAGCAACCGAATAATCTTAATATTCGTCTTGTTTGCTGTGGTTTGAATCCCAACCTGTTCCTGACTTCCTTGAGCAGCACTTTCTCCTTGTCGTAGGTAAACTCTCCAGAGAAAGCTCTGGGAATGTCAGCAAGGTCAGCGTGTGTTGCCACCAGTACAACAGTCAGAGGCCGCTGGATCCGACCTCCAAAAGCTGGGGAAAGACAGGAAAGACACACACACACAGAGTCACAAAAAACTATCACAAAATGTGTCAAATCATACAAGACTTTACATTCAAACTAACCTTAACCACAAGGTAACAATGAGCGGCAGTTTGGGGAAATTCAGAGACTCTGAGTTGTCATGTTTTCATGTTTCATGTTTTTCTTTACTGTTGATCTTGCCAAGTATCCATTGATGTCTGTAGCAATGTAACTAATAAGTAACTGAGATTATAAATTGTTGTCAGGTAAAACTACTGACAATGTAAAAAGTGCTTAAACCAAGAAATACAGCCCTTGTCAAGTTCATTAATAAAAAATATTGTACGACCTGTAATGTTGGTATTTTGTACAAATTTTCACAACAGTAATCTACTATTAAGATTATTCTCAAGTCCGAAAAAGGCATTAATAGGTATAATAGAGGACACAGTAACTGTTTTTACTAGAACTGCAGTCTTTTCTACAGGTATGTGTAAAACAGGTCTTAAATATTTTGGTGTGTTTTTTGATAAGTAGGACAGGATGCATTTGAAATTATCCATGGATCCATTGATGCAGTCATAGTAAACTGGTCACAGTAGACTGGTCACATGTTTCCCTCCTCGCTCTCACCGATGTTGTCCTGCGGCAGTGTGAGGGCTTTCAGCAGGTTCAGCCAATAGGTGATGTGGCCCAGCTGGGTCTCATACGGCTCCTCCAGGCTGAACAGGACCAGGTGGATCGCTGTGGTGTCATTGGCTGCAAAGTAGTCGTAGGAGCAGTAATAGACCGGGTTCCCCGAAAACTCCCACACGCTGAAATCCCCCACACCTACGAAGATGGAAACAAATGACGTGAGCAAGTGTTAATGTTGTTTGTGAGTTTATTACTCATCGCTGTCTTTAGTATGTTTCTTTCTTACTGAGAAATATCTCATTTATCATCCAAGCATCTTGGGTTCTCACCGTGAATGTTGGCGTGCTGGATGTCGATGGCCTTCGTGGCTTGTTCGTCAGCTGTGGACAGAGCGTTGTGGACAGGGGAGAAGACCTCCAGGACGCCTTTGGTCAGGCTGGGCTCGAACATCATGCTGCGACTCCGCACACTCACATTCTCACAGCCTGGGTACAAATTTGAAATGCTCACTGACACTAAACACAGAAGAAAGGACACACGGAAAGGGGAAATAGTTAATAGATGTCTTTTGCAGGTCAGGTTTGGTGATTCTGATGATAAATTTAGATGATATTTGTCTTTTAACTATTGGGCATCTGAAGCAAAGGGTTCAGTGCATCAGGCATTGTCACCTTCATTAAGTGTATAAAAAAATCCTATTGGTTAGTTATTTTTAGTTAAATTATTTTTTCTAGATTTTAAAACTGTTGTTCTCGTGCATAGATTTTCTGTTCCATTATGTAAATAATCTATTGTTGATGCTTCCACTCTGGTCAGCATTAATAAGTACAAATATAAAAATGACAGTAAAAATCTGTAAAAACCACAGCCGTGGTTTCTTTTACTAAAAGGCTTTCCTAAAGCAAGAAGCAGTTTTTCCTTTTCAAAAAAAAATCAATTTCTTATTTTTTAAAATATCACATTTTTGACTAGAGCACTGCAATATAACTTCTACCTAACCGGAAGAAAAACTTACTTATGTATGTTATCAATGTTCAAATGATCAGATATATTGTGAGTATGTCTCTTGTCTCTACTGATGCACCAACAACTGCATCCAGTTTATTTTTTACTGATGAGTAGTACCCTTAAGAACACATGGGGGTGCTGTTTTATTGTAAATAAATCCAACATGCAGACATTACATTTGGATTTTTTTGACACTGTAGGACAACACCTTCAATAGCATTAGGCCATTAAAAAAAAAGAAAATTAAAAAAAAAAAGAGGAAAGAGTGCAGTTTTGTCTTTGTTGAGGTTTAAACAGTTTTGCTTTACATATTCAAGAATATCAAAAATAAATAAATAAATAAATAAATCACATGGATTCACAAGATTCACAAATGAATTGATGTTCTGTCTCTTGGAGCCACATGATGTTTTCAGCCGTAACCAATCGGAGAGCTTCTTATCAGGCCAGACTAACAGAATTACACAAGAACACTTGGTTGAGTTGAACAGACTCAGACATGACTAGCATGAATACACTCGGTGGGGGGATGACGTGTGTGATGAGGTTTAGGGTGATGTAAATGTGATATTCAGCTGTTTGTTATTTTAACAGCTGTTACTCAGGCAACAGTACTCACTGCAAAACTGGTCACACATGAAAATCAACAAAAAAAAATATTTTTCTCTTTTTCATTGTCTTTGTTGTCAGATCACTTTCATGTCGGCAAAATGAGCTGAACTACATTTATTTCTTGTCTTAGGAAAACTTGTAGTTTGATTCCCTTAAAAACAATGTAAAATGACAGCTGCAAAACTTTAAACAACAGCATGTCGGCTGAAGTCAAGGCCGCTCGTTTGTTGCTTTGAGACATCTTGCATGTTCATGCAACAGCAAGAAAAAACGGTGAGAAAAATATCATGATGTGTGAAAAACGCCCTTGATGCCACACTGGTTCTCTCTTAGGTCAGAAAGCTTTTTAATAACAACTGCTGCTGTAGTTTTGGACTTCAGGGATGAAAAGCTGCTCATAAGTCTGCGTTAGCTCTTTTTCTCACAGGCCTGAGTGTCTTACAGAAAAGCATGACTTGTAAATGACAAAGAAAACTAAGAACCTCAAAACGAGTGAACAGAAAGGAAGCAAAGCAGAGCGCAGAAAACATTTAGGTGTCAAACTGAAGAAAGAAATTGATGCTTGTACTGCGTTTGCTTGAATTCTAAAAACCAGCCAAATGGACATCATGACGGCGCTTGTTCCCTCTCAGCCCTGTTTCTTTGTGATTCACTGTGGACTCATGTCACGTATCACTGCAGATATAACACAGAGTCAATAGAGAGCAGTACTGACTTCAGCTGGAATTGAAAGCATGTAAAAAAGCTTTTTCACTCTCCATTCAGCACTGACACAGGCTACAGATTTCCAGATAGTATAGAGAGGATGGGTTCGGTAACACTATACGGCTCACGTAACTGACCATTATCTGAGCGAGCATCACGTCTGTCTGGGAGGTAATGACTCCGAGCGCAGCAAAAATAGAGAAGACACAATGGTATGTGTGTGTGTGTGTGTGTGAGGGAGCGCAGATAGTGCGCAAATACAGAGACTCTGTGTGTGTGTGTGTGCGCGCTGGTCATGATGGTTACACTCCAGTGAACATGTCAGGGAGTCTTACCGCAGACCTGTCGCTGTGTGCAGGAATAACCTCCACAAAAAGCTTCTCTGAACACCAGGAGCAGTTAAAAAAGGATCAGCTGTCTCCACTGCGAGGCTCCATTCAGGGTTGTTGGGATAATGCCGTTAACGCTGTGTTAGTTTTTGAACGAACAAGGGTCAGACGTGGGGCAGTGTCTGTTTTGGTGCATTTCAGTTTCTTTTTGTCATCTGCTGTGATGGAATTTTTGTGATTTTAGCATCTTTCAATGTTGTCCAAGGATATGTTTTTATTTTAAAAATGAGACATCCTGGTGAAAACAAGCACCTTCTGTTTTCCCTTTAGCTCATTCACTTCAGCGTCTCTGAGCCTGATTTATGAAAAAGAAGGGAGGTGTGTTACTTCCAAGCATTCGTGTCTGCCACACTGTATTTGTGATGCTTCCACTAGGGGTCAGCAAAGTCAAAAATCCTACACAAAAATCCTTAATCCATTCCGAAATGCGTAAACTCATGTAGACATGGACAATAAAAATGCTTTGATAAACGGAGCAAGTTGTTGACATTTTTATGTTCTCAAGTATTTGGACCAAAATTCTACCAGGCTGTTTGATGACATATACTGCAAAATCATCTGAACTTGTCAGCCTTTAAAGCCTTTTCCTTACATTTTATAACCAGTGATCTATTCCTGTTATTTTTCCGAATGCGTTAGGCTTTTGCAGGCAATGTCGCAAATCAATAAGAAGATCTGATACCTAAGTTACTAGACTGTTTTAGGAAATGTATTAATTAGATTAATCAAAGAGGTTTATTCTCAACTGATTTTTGAATATCAAGAAAATCTACTACTTTGCTCTGTATTATATTTAATACTGTGAATAAGTACAGATGCTTCATATGGATTCTGGCTCATTTTCTTGCATTGCACTGCTTTTTGCACACACCAGATTTTTCCAGGTTATGTTGGTGATCTTTGATGGAGAAATATTAAAGTCCAATGAAAACAATTAATCATTCCAAACCAGCCTCTGATTGGCTGCTTTGTTATGTTGGCTTGACACAACGCTTAACAGCAGCTGAATGTTTGCAGTCGCTCCTCGTGCTTCTCATCTTAATTTTTCCTGACTTGAAAATTACTTGCAGAATGAATCCAGTTAATTTTATCTGGTGCCTTATTTTTGAATCTTGGGCCAAAGTTTGGCTTACTGGTTGCGATGACACTGTTCTCATCAGCTCGCCCTACCTGTAATCTTTTTGAATTTTAGCACAGAATGTTTAGGTTAAATGTTGAATCCTCAAAATAAGCCATGGAGCTGACGGCCAAACCCACAAGATTAATAAACTAAGTTGTTTTAACTGTATTTGTCATTTTTATGCTTTAGAACATGCGAAACTGTAGCCATGCACGTCAGGATGAGCTTGATGAATGTGTGTAAACGGAGCAAACGTTACATGAATACTGTTGCTATGCACTGAATAGACTGGCAAATTAGGAATTCTGGCCTGTTATAGAAGAATACACCAGTCTGGTCCTTGGCAGGTGAAAGCTTAATCTTGTGAAGGATTATCTCAGCTTCACCAGAGCCGTCTGTCACCTACCAGCAGGTTTGGAGTTGACGGGGGAGTTGGGGTGGCGAGCTGTGTTGGTCATGCGTGTCCTCCTCCTCCTGAAGAAGCTGCGCAGGATGCCACATTTCAGAGACTCCAGCAGGGTGCTCTTCCCGGCGCCGGAGTGTCCGAACAGCTTCAGCTTGATCCTCGGCTGGACGGTCTGAGTGGGTCGCAGCTGCTGGATGTAGCTCAGTTTGTGGTTGTCCTGACCCCAAAAACAAAGAGGAAGGATTCATTAAAAACCAGTGACAGCTCAGGTCACGTTGAGCTTACACGTTTGTCTTCTGTACGGCATGAACTCCCACAGCTTTTCATTTCAAGGAGCCCCAAAAATCCGATGACAGACTTCAATTTATTACAATTTGTTCCACTTAAGCAAAACACACAGTGTGATTTTTGTGTCCCAGACAAAAAATGACTGGACATGATGATATCTTTGGTCGTGGCTCCAAAACGGTGGTTCTACGACACACAGTTTTTCATACATTATGCTACTATTGCAAGGGCTTGCTTCCTGTTAAGCTTTATCATTTTTCTCTACTAATAGCAGTGTAAATGGATGACCGCATGCTGATGCAACACACACTAAAGACGTTTCACTGGCTTGCGTCGTATCCAGCGATTCAGAAGGGGTAATCACCGCACAGTCTGCATATATCAAATCTGATGTCATATCAAAGTTTACTAGAGCCATGTCGCATAGTGTGGCTTGCAATTAACTTATTAGACTGCAGATGGCATTTTGAAAAATCCCATCACAGGAGCCTGTATTTTATAAAACAGGGGTTCTTACCTACATCACAGTTTTTATATTGATGAGGGAGGGGCTATGATTAAATACATGTTAGGCCTATGGACAAGCATTTGGATATTATGACACACATTTACACTTCTCCAATGAAACTCACAAATCCTCTCCAACTCAGTATGTAACTGACTAGATGTGGGTGGTGACGGATTGATTACCTTGCGTGATGATGACACACAATTTCAAAATCAGCCTTCCGTTTTGGGAGCATGACACAGTGCGATAAGAAAAAGAACAGTGCAGACAAACTACGCTGAGTTCAAGCTAATTAATGCCAAACAAGATGAAGAGCGCACAGTGCTGCTACAGTTCTTTGAGGCTGCGTTTATTTGCTCACAATAATAATGTGAACACGCTGCTGTTTAGGAGAAATAATGCTTGAAATGTTCCCCATCTTGGTTTGGGTTAGGGTTAGCATGCTAACACACATGCTGATGTTGTTGATTAATAAATGTGGATGCATATCTTTTCAAATGTAAAACTTTGTATTAAAATCAGGGCTTCACTTAGAGCAGATTTTACTGCACTGGAATGAATCAGCCTGAAAGAAGCGATACTACACACTTTTTAGAATGCTAGCGTATCCAATTAAGGTAAAAAGGAAAATAACATTTTTCTTTGTCTTGTTTTTTTCCATTTTGGTTCAAACGTGGTGCAACAGCTTAGTATAAAGGCTGTATGCAGTATGCCCCTGCCTAGACATATACTGGTGAAGCTTACATGTGTTGGCCATATGGCAACAACAATGCAAGTAAATCATGTGTTGAATGGTTGATGTTATACTTTTAAATGTTGTGTAATGGAGAATGTGGCTGGTAAAATTTGAAACCACAACATCCCATAGTGTCGAGGAACCTTTATTTTAATAGCTCTGGGTCTGGCGGTTATTTGTTGTGGCTGTTCTTTGGCTATGTCTGCGAAGAGCAACCATAATGTATGATGTGTGTTTATTATCATCACCTCGTGTAGCCACACAGAATTATTGAAAATTTTTTTGACATTCAATTACTCTCTGCTGTTATTTGAAAAGATCAACACACTAATATAAAAAATTTCTCCGTGTAAAGAAAACAGGGCACGCCGCTCACTCAGATGTATAAACAATGACAGCTATTGCTGTAGACAGCTGGCTGTACTCCGCTGAAATTCTGTAAATTCAATAAACAACATGTGTTAACATGTTAGACACTTTTTTTAATCATCCAATAGTTGAGTCATAGATCAGAAGTGGCCTCAAACACGCTGAGTGGTTGTGTAGGATCTAAAGCACGGCCTCCTCCCACCTGGGTTATGTCAGCACATTCAATAAATAAAACTTCTAATTTCAATAACTGTGATTCACATCTGAACAGAAGACAACTTCTTGTTTTAAAATAAATGACGTTGAACTCGAGTACACTTTTAAAGTGAGAGGAACAAGGTGTTTTTCCCCCACAGAGTTCTTAGGAAGTCAGCCTTTCTGTCAAAACTGGCATCGATGTGTCAAAGTGTCTTAAATTAGCCCAGCATATGCAGAGGGTGACTGTTTTCACAGTTGCTGCTGTCATGTTTTCACACTCTGCACTCGATCTCAGCAGGTTTTCTGGAAAAATGGATTGTCGGTAACATTTAGCTTTAGATTTAAAAAAAGCTTTCATGTGTGTCGGTGGATGTGACTCGAGCCCAACTGGGAGCACTGGACCGAACTCCCCTTACACATCTGGAGCAAACCAGTGTTTTAAAAGCTAAATGTCAGATAAGACAGAAAGTGGCATGTCTCTTGTCCTGTTGAAGTGCCTTTGAGCAAGTCACTGAAGCCCAGCCAGTTCACTGAATACATTTAATATACTTTTAAACATTCTGGATAAAAAAAAAAACATGCACAAAAGGCTAAAATGAATTGTGAAAAACACTATGAAGCATTACAACTTTTGACTTCTAGTTGTGTCATTGCCAAAAATATCAGTTCAAAAAATCTCATGTACCTGTATGTGTTGGGTAAAGTGCTTTCACACAATCTAAAAATACTATAGGGATACAGAGGGATGTTAAAATCTAACACCTCCCAGCAGGAGAAGCCTGTCTCCACACCTCTGCACTGAAATAGACGTGAAAGTGTGATGAGTGTCTGTGAAACCTCGTTTCCCCGTCAAACAGAGTTTAGGTCTTTTCTTTCTGCTTCTTTACATTTGAATAATGATGTAATGAAGGAATCATTGGTTTCACTCATCATATCTACAAATAGGCTTCCGAGTGTCAAGACATTATTCATTCACACAGTCAAGCTGTGGGGACTTTCCTCACGGGGACAAAACACATGTCCCAGTGTAGAATATCATTTAATTTCATGATGGAGACTTGAGCTAATGTTGGGCTGAGTGTGTCCAGGAAACTAATGTAACACCGTGTAATGTCCCCAAAAGTGATGGAGTCTCGACTGTGTGTGTCAACTTTACCTTTTTAAGTTTGCCCAACAAAGAAACGATGAGTTCATGTTGCTCAGCATAAGCCAAATCCTCTGCTGTCTTCCCATCCTGAGAAAGACAAAAAAAAAAAAAGGAATAAATATATGCATGAGAAATTTTAAGCAAACAGATAATCTCTAAATCACACACATTTTTTGTTGATATTTCATTTAGGAAGCCTAACAGTTCGAGTAGCGAATGTGTCACACAGCTGACAGTAATCGAGTATTCTCTACAAGCTACTGTGCATCTCTACAGACTGTCCTGTTGTGTTTGCTGAAGCAGAAACAAACTACTGCTGAATGGGATGGACGGACTGTATGTTAGCACAACATACCCATGAACAATGGATTATCTTACTGTATTGTACTATTTATGTTTATTGATTGTTTGAACAGATTTTCAGGGATCACACAAACACAGTTTTGGCAATATTATGGTTCAAGCTGGGTGTTGTGAGTGAACTGTGTGCTTATGTTTTCAGGAGACTCATAAGACAACCAGACAAGTGGGAGACGAGGACAGGTCAGGGTGACTGTTTCTTTCAAAGCCCACCATTTTTAACCACAACTGTGAAGTGTTAATTGCTGTAGAAGAGGAGATTTGTTCTCCTGTACCGTAACAGTGTACAGGATTTAATGAAAGTACTATTTTACTTGCCACATTGATAACCTGACCTCTAATAACCTTGCTCTCTTTTTGATGTCCAATTTTAACTCAAAGAAGTACTCCAATTTAGTATTGATCAATGTTGCACCACTAGTATTAGCTATTACACTTCCTCTTTCTTGTCTAACCTGTGCCTACATCAGCCTCTAATGCAGCTCAGTCCGGGGCCATTCGCTTGATTTGGGTGAGATTTGGGAGTGTTATGCAAGTGGTGGCTAATGCAGCCTGGAGCCTCTTTTTTAAATTTTGAAATTTATTGTTCTCAGTCCGAGGCTGACTCAGATGACACTTTTTAAGGCAATGTATAAGACTGCAAGCAGTCACAAACTTCCTTGCACAGCTTATCTTTCTTTATTCAGTTTTGCTTCCCAGATCTGTAAACAGACTGTTGTGTAAATTAGTGGAGTTCCCCTTTAACCACAACACAGTTGATTGCAGTAGATTAACTGCAGCTGCAGTCCGTCCGTCCCCACACACAAACACACCGACACGCACTCACTCTTACAGTGAGTACTGTCATTCTTTCTCCCTGTCCAGCTCCAGAACTGCTGTAATTTATTTTTCCCTGATTGCACTGACACAGAAACACCACAGCCCTCCGACAAGTTTCACGTCTCTTTCACTAACGCAGCCATCTGTCACTGTGCGGCTCTGGCTGCTGCTCTACAGGGGCAAACTGTATCGACAGCCTGAAACGCCCACAGAGCGCTTCCCAAACGTGCACAATAATAAAGCAAAGCAGCTTCAACTTCGTTTTTGTATGAGAGGCTGCTTGTTACTGAACGTTTTATCCAGAAACATCAAAAAATACTTGTTTTTAATCTGAATCCTTATCAGCACATTCCCTACATTTACTCTCTTGTTGGTTCGTTCCCTCTCTGATAAGGTCACATAACACTGTAAGAGCACTGAGAACACTGACCTTTAAGGTGTTTGGATGGACTAAATGCCACAGAAGTGAATTTAAACGAAGTGCAACACAACAAAAATTGATCACTTAGCAGGATTCACTTGTGAGCAAATTCATGGGACTCGCTCCTCCAGATGGCAGGGTGTTACGGCTATTACTATCACTGCTTGGACACTCACAGATGATGCAAACGACTAGTGTTATGTTATCTGCAAAAACCTGGAACATTAGATCATCAGCAGCATCTTTAGGAATAAACAGCTAAAATGGAGTAGTGCTGTTTGAACAGTCTGTTCAAAATGAGAGGCTGAATATTTTATTCACACTCAAAATGCTGCAAATTAGTGGCACGAAGCTAAATCTACTATCAGCGCACTCTTTTTCTATCAAAGGGACCGTTGAAAAAAGGCAAATTATAAAACATGAGCCTGGAAATCGCTGTGTCTTTTTCTCAGCTGCTCCACAACAAACCACTGACCACAGGCCACTGAACAATGAATTATATATCTCAGTTTGTGCTTTCCAGATTAAAAATGCATAGCAGATCAGCTGTCATACATTATTAACAGCTAAAGAATGCAGAGACAGAAAGAGACGCTTCAGTGTGGGACATCTGGCGGTGGAGCGTCTTAAAAATGTGTGACATTTTTTTCTAATATCTGATGTTACAAAGTAAAGCAAGTAAGAGGAGATTTTAACTCACTAGATCAGGGAGAAATTTTGTCTAAACCACAATAAAACATATTAAGTGACGGAAAAATCAACTGTGAGACAACGAGAAACAGCAGAATCGTCCTATTACAGGACAGTCAAAGCTAGCTGATGAAACACACTACAGTGAAGTTTCATATAAAGAATACTAAACACTGAGTCAAATGAGTGATGGGAATGTTTGTATGTACACTACCACGTGTGCAGTTTCTGATTTGATTCAAATAAGCAAATTAGATGAGAGACAATGTAATTGGTAGAAGAGTCCATCAGGTTTTGAAGCCCTCAGGTGGTTCACGATTTAAAGCTAACGAGAGACTTTATTAAAAAAATAAAAAAAGTTATTTTTAACATTGAATAAAGCAAATACAGCCAGTTTTAGACATAGCTCCCTTACTCAATAAGTTCAGCATTGACCCCGGCAGTGACCCACTGCCTTCTTGCTTGTTTATTTCATAAAACTTATTTATACGTAAGGCTGAGATAAACACAATCATCTACCTGCTCCTCGATCAACACGTAAACTAAGTCACGATTCAGATTAAAAAGGCCGGGAGGACTGTCGGCTGACACAGCTCAGGTAATGAACATGATTAAAGTCTCTAATACAGCAGGGGAAGAGCAAAGTGGTGGAAAAAACACTTTATGTGCAGCCTCTGAAGTCCTTGGACACGAACTCCTGCCCATCTCTGAGGTCGAACACACACGCATCTTGATACGATGAGTGCATCGAGTCTCTGACACCTCGCACCAAGTGAGCGCTCTGTTTGATCCTGAACAGTTTGATAAAAGCTCTTAGTCTGCGGCTGTCGGAGCCCTCAACGCCTTCCCTGCTGTTCAGACTCTGCAGAAACAACTAATGAAGTCACAAAATTGCAACAGTCTCTTCTCTGCACCTTGACTAACTTGTTTTTCATGACTGACAGCTCATTTGCTACATCACTGTACGTTCCATAAAGACAGTGTGAACCTGAGTGATTTGTTTTCAGTGTTAGCATAAAAAACAGCTACTGTCAATTTGGATTATGTGAGTTAATTTAAAAAAACATACTAATGAATATGGTGATGCATTCTAATTCAAAAAATATCTTCCGATGAATATTTTAGTGTTGGAAACTACAAACAGCAGATACAGAATGAATATTGGCCACTGATGTGCTGTGAGGAAAAAATTTTAGTCAAAACTTTGGAGCTATTCTAAGGGAAATTTAAGATGAGTATGAGGGTTCAAAGGTTAAATCAACTTTAATAATCAAAAGGAGGAAACACATTAAGGTTTTTAAGCTTTAAGTCCACAGAGGATGAGATTGTGGAAAAAAAAGACGGTGCAGCTCAGTACCAGGAGGGCAGTGCTAATAATGAATTTCTGCAGATTAAATCCGGTTTGAGTTCAAAAGCTGCCATCAGCTGCTTTTCTCCTTTTATTAGTAATGTGTGTATGAAGGGAGCTGCGACTTTCCCTGCAGCAGCTCAAGCAGAAAATTAACAACTCACAACACCAACAAATGAGCCATGACTTTAAGAAACAGAAATGTTTTCAGTATGTGTTATGAGCTACATGTTCTTTCGTCGTCCATTTCATCAAATCATGGCAAAATCCTTCTGGAGATACGTTACACTCTATCAGAATGGCACATTGCTTCTACACATTAATGCTTTCAGCTCAACTGATAGCAGCTGTGTTCATATACTAACCAGCTGATATTGCATAATTTATCAACATGTCAACATACTGAAATGGGGGATTTCCTTGAAAATAGGGCCTGACTGATACAGGATTTTTGGGGCCAATGTTGATACCAACAATTGAGAGTACGAAAACTCCGATATCCGATATATATCGGCTGATGTTGTACATATATAATATCTGCTAAAGGTGGTTATCAAGTACTTGTGACAAGGACATGTAATGGAGGCAGGATATCTTACATCTTACACTTTTTTACAACTTTGGTGCACTGAACAGTAAACTCTTCAAGTTTTAGTCCTAAATGCATGCCGCAAACTACGTAATTACACCATTTTAAATCACTAGTCCAAGCATTTTTTCCAGCCTTTAAACAGTTTTAAAATTGGCGCATATTGGCGAACCATATGCTGATATTGATATATCTGCGACGGCCCAATATTGGCCGATAATAACTGCCAATCAATATGTCGGTGGGGCCCTAATTGAAAAGGTGAAAAAATTATTTTCACAAATAACTGCAGTGCCTAAAATAAAGTCTCAACATAATGTATTATGAATTATGTCAGCTACAGCTGCTTTAATTGAAGGGAAACAGGGAATAAAAGAAACGTGCGGTGACTTACATTTGTGACGGTGTCTATGTTAGCTCCAGCCAGGCAGAGATGACGGACAACCTCGAGGCTCCCGTTGTTAGCAGCAAGGTGCAGGGGAGTTCTGCCGTACTGGAGAGAAAAACATGAAAGAGGAGGTTTCAGTCAACACAAGGTTACACGTGACAACAGCACTCTTTAAGTACTGGACATGGTTAACATCAACTGCAAAAATGCAGTCCAAAAGAATAAATACATGCACTTTCGTTTTGGAATCTACAGCCCATCACATAAAAGAACAAACCCCCCTGAAACTGATGGAGAAAAGAATCAGCAGAGTGTTTTTTATTGTTTTATAAAATGTGAATCTCATGATCCAGCAGGATGAGACAGGGCTGGGAGAAAAGTGGCTAGGTCCCAGTATAATCCGAAAAGGATCATGGAAAAGCTCAAGTTAAGCAAATGTTCATGTGGATACGGCCAGTGCAGTTTGGGCTTCAATCCAGCCCTGAACATAAAGTGCACCCATGTTGGTTTTCTGCATACAGATGCCTTCACATATTTCTCAGCTAATATAAACAAGTACTTCACAGACTTGGTAGAAAGATGATGAAATTTAGGCCACTCAAAAAACTTGAAGCTATGCATAAGGGCAAAGTATAATTTGTTCTGTCACAATCATTTTAACCTGCACCTGGCTCAGTAAACAGGTTGTGACATCAAGGCTCTGAAGCAGCATAAATACTGAGAACAATAGCAAACTGTAAACAATGTAGGAGAGTGCCACAACAGTTTATAGTCTGATAATGGGATAACGTACTAAACATAATGATAAAGAAAAGAAAAAGAACATTTTCAAA
>JAPZDX010000021.1:9598113-9620684 GCA_029783625.1 Naso annulatus
GTCACATCGCCTTCATTTCCAGCATAACATGCCAACCCACTCCAGAGTCAGCTAGCTTTTGGCAGTGAAAATGCTGCATTTTTAGAGCTCGCCATTTTAGTTTTTTTATACTGTCTTTATTTCATTTTTATTTTTATTTTCAATCACAGGAAGCATTTTCACAGCCGTCAAAATTTAGAACACCAAGAAGAATTTGAAGAAGAGAAGTAAAATACCAAAGTTTAAACATCTTCTCAGGGTTCAATACCCAGGGGTGATTGGGGTGACTGAAATGTAGATGGAGGTGAGTTATACAGCTTTAGATACATTATTGGGCAGTTCAACTCTTTGACTGATTATGCAGAAAGCTTAGAGTTAAAAACTCCTATGGGATTTCTGGTTCTGGTAATTGGAAACTGCAAGTAAGCACAGTCTGAGAAAACGGACAATACTGTCCTCAGTGCAGTCATCTCTCTCTCCATGTTTAAATATCAACATCCAACTTCTTCCCCGTGCTGTCAGAAGGAACACCATTGTAGCTCAACTCAAGTTTAAGTACAGTATCTCAATACTGTACTTATATACAGCACTTAAGTATATGTACTTTACAACAATGACACTGCAAGAAACACAACAAGTTATGATTGAATAAGTAAGCTAGATTAAACATTACACGTTTATAAATATAACAGCATGAAATGAGCAAAAGTTCACTGCAGATTTCACAGTTTGATGTAACTATGGTCAGGAAGAAGCCTTTAAAATGTGATCAATAATGACTCGAAGATTTTGGATATTTAATGAAAAGGGCAATATTTGTTTGACAAGCAAATATGCTCCTAAGTCCTCATTTTACTCATGACAAACAGCTCACACTTCCGCAGGATCAATGACAGAAAGGTCAAAGAGCGGCCACGGACCTCTTCACAAACATTCTAAATGACCGTCAGTGCAGAGAGAGACGACGCCCTGCGTATTTACGAATAAATGTGAAGATAAAAGTGAAGGTGGCTGTTGTAAAAACGCTGCATTGATGCACGTTTCTGATTCATACATGTTTCTCATTTCACACACCGGTGGTATTTCAGGTACTTACAGGATGTAGGTTATCACACCGACACTCCTGATGAAACAGAGAAAGAGGAAAGATTTTTAACATCAGACAGCTAATCTCATCTCCGGTCAGATAGCAGCAAATCATGCAAAGTGTAAGTTTACTTAACAGCAGCTGCACTTCAGCAATGAGACCAAATGCAAACAGCACATGTATGTAATGCTAATTATAGAGCAGAGGGAGTTTTATTAACTCACCACATGTCTGCCTCCAAGCCCAAAGGTTCATAGTTGACTACTTCTGGAGCTGTGAGGCAAATGCACAAAACAGAACATTATTATTCATGTCAACACGCAAACAACACAGACACACACTTTATTTTCCCTGGATTATTTATTATCCTCACTAATTTATTGCTTCTTTTCTTCTCGCAGTGCCTTTATGATGAGTTTTGCCGGAGTGTGTTATCTTATTTTGTACGGTTCACAGATTTTTCAGAGGTGTTGTTGTTTTATAAGGCACTGTTTTTTTTAAAAAAAAAAATCACACTTCCGAGAACTGTGATTATTTCTCTTGTCTCCTGTCAGATACGTGAATAATTAACAGTGAATCAGTACATTCAATCCTAAAGTAATTTAAGCAAACATGCTTGACAGGAATTCTGTAAAAAAGAAGATACAGCCCAGCTGAAACAAAATGTTGCAGCTCCCCATGATGCTTGAGTTTTAATTTACTAATAATGGATTTTTTCAGCTTTTAAAATATCTTTATGCTTAATTCTATTTAGAGCACAATCAAGCTTTAGCGGACCAAACCACTGTTACAACAAGTCGTTGATATTTGTCAACATCGGCCACATAGGTTACATGAACCCCATGTATTTTTTCCAAAATAGCTTTACCTATGAGATATTGTGTTTGTTTACATGTTGTCCATATTCAGTAAACATTACAGAAAGTACCTGAAAATGTGTTACAATGTTTTTCAAAAAGAACATCTATGTCAAAATCCTCCTTCATGCTAATATTGGAGCTAGGAAGGTGGCACTTCTGAGGAACTATTTTTCCAGGCGTAATAACACTCATCTCAACTGCTCCTCTCTCTCTCTCTCTCTCTCTCTCTCAGAGATTTTTGACCAAGTAAACGTAAACATTCTCTATAGAAGGGTCAGGCAAATTGCCACCAGTAAGTACGCCAGACTGGCTACCAGTTGTTCCTGTTTGCAGTGTATCTACTTGCGTGCAGACAACAATCATAGTATTACTATAATGCTCAAGAAAAAGTATGATGAGTGTTAGGGCCAGTGCTGGAGTTTCAGAAGCATCTTTTCTTGTGTTTCGAAATGGATTCATGCTCTTTTATTTGCAAAGCAGAGACAATAACATCATCTTATTCTTTTTCTCTATATGTGTATCACGTCTGTGAGGTAGTGTCTAAAGGGGAAATATGATTTTGCCACAAATTACAGCAACTGGCCACTCAAGGATTGTAAGTATCTTAACCACATGCTGGGAAATTTGTCATGAATGCATTTATATATAATTAATTATTGTTCTTTTATATATCTGGTGAATTTCAGAACAATTAGGTCTGCTTTCCAGTGCCAGATACTCAAATAATAATTTCTGCTTTCTGAAAATTGAACTTTATTCAGACTACTTGAGTGCTGCACCCTCACTGAACTGCTAACATGCTCTGCTTTTGGCCTGGATGGTGCTGGTAGTGGACATTGATGTCAGGCAGGCGGAGGCTAGAAGTGTTGGCAGTGCAGTCCAGGGGAGATACAGTGCCAATGATGTGTCCATTAGTGTGTGTATGTGTTTGTGTTTGTGCTGGCAAGAATGAGCAATTCCGATAATCTCCAGTCTATTATCGGTCTCCTTTATTTAGTCCCTATGGCACAGTTGGCATCTACGCAACCCCTGGGATAAAGCCAGAAAAAGGATGGTGCAGTGACCGTGTGTGTCTGTGTTTGAGTATAATTGTGCATCCCAATCAGTTCGATGAAACATCTAACTGGAATGCAGACGAACAAAATAACGAAGGCTAAAGAATGTGATTATCAATCGACGCACACAGACAAGGAGATACTGACCAACAAATTCTGGAGTTCCAAAAATGTTTTTAAAATCATTGCCAAAATCCATCTTGTGAGCCAAGCCGAAGTCAATGATCTTGATGCGCGGGTGAGGCACTGAGCGGCTAAGCAGCATGATGTTCTCCGGCTGGAAAAAAAAACAAAAAACAGAAGAGAGACTGTTAAAAATATCTCTTTACTGACAAGTTCTTCCTCAGCTGTGCATTGAGATTTCAAAGAGGAACAAATATGATGCTTAAAGAGAAAATAAAGAACAAATGTTGAAAAACTGTCCCCTAAATTTTCAGTTTAGGAAACAAAATGGGCCATAAACAACAGAGCAAGCAGCAGAGTCAGACACAAACCCAGGAAAAGGCTGAAAGGAAAGAGGCTCATCAGCAATGGAAATTCCATGCAAACACGAGTAAAAACCTCTTGAGGAAGTGGGAGAAAGGAAAAGGACGGCAAGGATGCGCTTTAAGCAAAGCCAAACTACAGAAACCGGACATTCCTAAGGACACAATGCCTCTTTTAGATGAAGCCATCTTCCTTCCAAACCTCATCTTTTCAGCTCGACTATGAGAAGAGCTCGAGGATTTAGTCTGGGAAGGAACAAGAGCAGATTGGCTGTGGGCAGCAACAGGAGGCAATGAGAAAATACAATCAAACTCGAGCTCAGCTCGCAGGTTTTGTTCTTGGCTCTGTAAACATTCATATGCTTATGTTAAAGCTGGAATGAAAGAGACTGATATCAGTTGTTATCAACTGTTTCAGTTGACTGTCTGCCTAATCTAAAACAGCCTTGTAGTAACTAAGTACATTTACTCAAGTACTGTTCTTGTCCACAAATTTGAGGCTTAAATTTAAATCTTTTCCTCTCGTTGCATTTTCCCTCTTCTACTCCTCTACATTTCAGAGAAAAGGATTGTTTTTTTTATTTTAACTATCTGACAGCTTTAGTTATAAGTTACTTTACAAACTAAGATTTAAACATTAAAAACACATGAAACAGTTTATAATTTTATCGACTTACAGAAAATTACCACTAGTTTAGTAGTAACTATGTAAACAACATAATACATGTAGAAACATTTAGTGGATGTTCTTTCTAATAATTCTGATGTTTGTATTATTGGTTGGGAATAAAAACAATCATTGAAAAGGTGTCACTTTGGGATCTAGGTAATGGTGAAGGCATTTTGTGCTATTTTGAGAAATTTTACAAACTAATCAATCAATCAGTAGCATTACATGGGAGATTTACCTTAATATATTAATACACTTTTACTTTAATAAACATCAGAAATGTTTTCCCTTTACTTTACAAAGTTTTCTTATAGTGTGGTACTAAACTTTTCCTTCACCACTGCCTAAGTTTTAAGCAAAATGGCAATTTACCTAAAGCAGTATGGCTACTTTTACCGTAAGCTTTAAAGGCAAACACATTCCCTCCTTGTTTCCTCTACTCAAGAGAATTACAACAAGAGCATAAATCAAATTAAAAAAATAGCTGATTTTAAATTGTTTTGGTCCTTTAGTTCAGATACAAATTGTACACAGGACGACTGGGAATGAGTCAGACATCATTAGTCTGTCCGGCCTAACATATTAGGCTCTTGAGTTAAACAGATAATATTGATTGGCAATATTACTGTCTGTGTAGAATTGATTTGACTCTAAAAATAAAATGATTTGCTGAAAACCACCTTGTAACGTCTGGTATACAGTTCAATCTACAGAGTTTAGAGTGAAGATTTTGTGTGCCTTTTTTTTTGCAACCTTAAATGTCTACAACTGCTGCCAACCTACAGTTATGGCTGCACAGTAATCACATAAAAAGTGATATTAACTGTCTTTTATATGGTATCAAACACAAGAATAAAGGACAAGATTTTATCAGAATATGGATGAACAAACAAAGACCCTGAACTTCCAACCCTTTGAGGAGGAATACTGTGTTATTGCAGAAAGTAATTCAGATAAAAAAGTTAAATCTTAATCTGATCCACTGCAGGAGACAGTGAATAACAGAAGCTAATATCCAAAGCAGAGGCTGCAGTGGTTGGAAAAAAAACCTCCAGCATCGATCAGAAGTGGCTGACTGGGCACAAAGGTTATTATTTTCTACAAGGCTGGACGCTGAATGCCCTGAACTCTGATGTATGACGCTGCTGTAAGGTTTTTCTGTCAGTGGAGGAGTCGGTCTGGAGTCTTTATGGTGAAGACGCCATCTGTGTGGCTGTAAGTGGACAACCGATCAATGATGTTGATTTGGATTTATGTAAAGAACTATCACAACAACACATCAAACAAAGAGCTAGTGCGATGTTACAGAACTCCAAGGACTCTGTGGTATGTTTGTGCTGAGTACACCATGACCTGTACTCTTTTCCCCTAAAACTACAACACACTCCATAATTAAAAAGAGAGAATCCAAAAATAAGCCGTAACAGATTAGTCATAGTTATTTGCCTTGGGTACATTGGCTCCAAAAACAAAGCTACAAAGAGAAACTGGTAGAAAAAAAGGGTCTAAAAGAGGGTAGCTGCTGCAAAAAGAAACAGTTTAATGTTATGCGCAGATGAAGTTCTCCAGTTAGCTGTCATTTAGGATAATTTATGTGAACTACTCGAGGGGGGCTGAACAACAGGCCACTCTTTTCTGTGACCTCTAATAAGAGGAAAACATTTGGGATATTTTGTCCTTCTGTGAGCATGACGAGTCCTTTCAAAGAAAATATTTAACTGTGCTGCTTAAACAACATGACATGACCTTGAACAAGTTGCTGTCATCTTCTTCAGTGTGTGAAATGTTTTCATGAAAATCTCACAATTATCAGAAGAGTGTATCTCTTCCACTCCTAAAGTGTACAATTCTGTTTTGGCTCTGACTTTCAGCACATTACTAGATGAACCACTCCAAAAAAAAAAAAATGCATTTGCTTTTATTGAAACTAGCCGACACAAAAGTGTCTGAATGCATGAGGCTTGTTTCTGCCCACTGCTGGATCCCAACTCTGTCTTCAGTATATCCATGTATATCTGCATGATAAACAGTTTTGCAATTACTCCACGAGCAGTCAGATGAATATTGTACAGTGCTTTTCTGTTTTGTGCAAACAGGCAACAGATGTCGATCAAACTGGGACTTTGGGACGCCACTGTCAATCAAACTTCACAAAGAAGAAGCAAAACAAAAGATTTTTCTTTTCTAAGATCTTTTGTATTCGCAATTGCTGCCCAGCACTGAGTAGTTTTTTTTTATTTCCATAGTGAATTTCAAAACTGACATTCTGACTTGTCATAACAGTACAAGCAACCAACGGATATAATAAGGGTGAAGATGGCTGAATTCCAGTTGGCTGCTTCAGTTTTAGGGTCCTGGTATTGTGCATGCTGGCATGGGTAACTGGGGTAACTGAAAAAAACATTACTACTGTGAGTTGGGTTGGCCAATGGACGAATATTTCGACTACTGGCAATGGGCTCAAGCCATCACCTGTCAGTTTGTTGGAGTTGATATTTTGGTCTATTTTTCACATTTTATTTTGCAAAATCAATGGTTTGTCTCCTCAAAGACTTTGTTCAATAAATAAATAACCTGTAAGCACCAAAAATAGGAACGAAATGCTAGCAGACTGCCTGTGGAACAAGGCTTTGTGTGCAAGTAGTCTGAGCAAGTTACTGAGCAGTGCAGCTCTGCCACTCACACTGAGAAGCTGAGAATAATAACAATGATTATATGCGAATAATCACATGCAAGTCCAAAAACCGTTAGAAACATGCGACACCCAGCATTTCGTATCCACAATTTTCAGGCACAAATCCACTTAAATCCACTTTATCCCTGCGCGCTGAGGAGCGCGGACATGAAGTGAGAGAAAAAAAAAAATGCTGTACTTGACAAAACACTCAGTGAATCTGTCAGTGTATGAACAGCTGTGACTACCCACTGCAAGTGCTGGCCCACACCTGCGAGAATACAACATCAATACAATCAGCTGTTGGTTGATGGGCTGATGGTGGCTGGTTTGAAAACTGCAACATATGGCCCAACCCTAACTATGACAAGTCAAATGTCTGTCTGTTTTGAACACACAACAGCACAGGTCACATGAACTTATAATGCATATTGACTGCAACTAGAAATGAATAATTTTGTTAAAAAATACCAAATATCGATTACACTATAACTTCACAGAACCCAAAGCAGCATCTTTGAATTCCTTGTTTTACCATCAATCCAAAAAATTCCGACAACGTAACCTACTGATGTCAGCCCTCCACTGTGGCAAACCCGTTAGCCTGTTAGCTTTGTATTTCCTGGCTGGTGCATTAATGGGTATACAGTATATCCTCGTCTCCAGACATGATTAATGTCTCTGACTCACTGAAGCCCAAATTCAAAACCTGTCTTTTCTTGTCCATTATAGCAAGCTCGCTAGCCAGTGATAAGTAAAGTGAAACAGCCTTTGCCAAGGACACAGGTAGTCGTGTGTTCAGTCTGAACACAGATCAGAACACGACAGAATGAGTGCTGATTGAAGAAACGAGTTTACAATTTATTCTAGTTAGTATTTTCTAGTTTAAAATAAGACAGGAGGTCGGACACAACCAGAAGTTAAGGCCTCTGTAGTAGGAAGAAAGTAGTATTCTTACCTTTAAACTTAAGTTAAGAATGGACCAGCAGTTAAAACACGTTTCAGTGATGAGTCCCTGAACCCTAAGATACTGATTTTCCTATTATATATTTACTGCCATGACAAAAAAAGCAGCAAACCCTCAGATTTGAGAAGCTGGATGTTTCGTGTTTTTACTTTAAAAAAATGACTGAAAATGTTAATCGTTAATAAAAATAGGTTCCATTTAATTTTCTCTTAGCTGACTAATCAAATAGTCAACTACTACTTTTAGCTCTGACAGTTGGTTTTGTCATTTTTTTCCACTGTCAATGTACGAAACATTTAAAACGTGCTTAGATTTGGTACATAGTGATGGGTTGCACTGTAGCTTATGTTCATCAGATGTTATCACTTTGTACAATACAAGCAGATGAAATAGACAATTTGCAAAAAAAAAAAAAAATTGTTGTACATGACTGACAAAAGGAACCACACACAACACAGGGATGACTTCTTCTGAAAATGTGAAGTTGCTGCAGTACCTTAAGGTCAAAGTGAGCGATTTGTTTGGAGTGGAGGTAGAAAACTCCGTCCAGGATCTGTTTGAGAAACTGAGTTGCTTCCTCCTCGCTCAGCGACTCCTTCTCGGCCAGGAAGTCAAAGAGCTCACCGCCGGCCACACTGGATGAGGAAAGAGAAAGAGGGAGAGAATTAAAATGCGAGATTTCTCAGATCAGAGCCAGCTACAAATCCCTGCTTAACAGAGCTGAGCTGATGTAATCTAATCATCCCGGTGCATTAGAGTGCGACCAATTTACACATACTGAGTGCGTTTGAATCAACACTGTTTAAATAATGAAAACTTTCCATCAAACACAGCACACAGGAGGATATGGACAAATGAAAACGCCTCAGTGTTTGAACTAAGTTTTTTTTTTCCCTTAGAATATTTGAATTTAATTTGGAACAAGTTTTGCTAGCAGAAAAGATATTGCAAGGATCACAGAATTGAGTCGACAATCTAGAAGAAACATATTATTTTAAATGTTAGAACTCACTTAAACATGAAAAACATTACTTTTTTTTATTAAATTAAGTATCAACACAGTTTGATTGAAATTGAAATCCATGAAAATGACAAAAAATGACAAAAAAATCAAGTATAATGAAGTATTATGAGGATATAATTCAACAAAAACCCCAAAACTGACTCGTGTTAATTCAGTTTTTGGTGCAATGGCTATTTCAGAATTCAGTGATATTGTTTCTTATTTAAAACAAAAACAAAAACCTTTTAAGTCTGTTAATATGATTATCAGTGCTTACTAATTACTGCCAAGGCATTATCCAACAATGTTTTTTTAACTTCTATTAAAACATCTATTAAAACATCTATTTGAGTCCATTTCAAAGCAGAAGTGATTTTTTTTAAATAAACACAGTATAATTGAGTTCTTAGCACCTTAAGAGTCAAAAGGAAACCAGGATTTATCAGTAACACACTGATAACAGAAACCTGCAGCAAGAAAATGTGTGACAGAGAAAGCAGAAGACAGAAGAGTGCAGATGACTGTAATTACAGCTTTGCCTCTCCAGTCTTCAAGCGTTCGCTCAGTGAAACACACATAGAAACACGTGTTTGTCTCACAGTATATGTGAGGAATTAGTCACAGTTAAATGACAAATTACTTTCATTTCAATAGCCAATTCTCCATTTTTCAGTTTAGCTTTATTTTAACCATTACCACCATTTTATTATTTCCTGTCATATATAATATGTAATTTCGTTAAATTACCAGCGATTAATGCTTCTGCAAATTTTTTTGCAGGACTCAAACAAACACACACAGAAACACACACACACACAACTCCCCCCCCCCCTCAGGGAGGAAACACCCGACCAGCTGCACAGCTGGGACCTCCACTCCCTCCTCCCACCAAACACCCACTCTGCAGTACATCTCAGATGTTTATTTCATCATCTGCCTCAGTGATTAACAATGTGTAAAAGCATGTTTACAGAAAAAAGGTTTCTGCCTGAGCATGTCACCTCTGCTTCTTTTCATTCAAGTGGGTCAATATTTTAGGTCAAAGGCCAGTTGCTGTCATGGTTTATATATTTGCCCAGATTGCAGCAGGAGGAAAGGATGTGGAGGACAATGGGGTGAACAACATGAAGTTAGATATTTTAAGCATCCACATGTATGTTGTTCTTTTGTCTACCCAGGGCTGGAAAAACTGAAATAGAGCATTATGTCGCTGTACCAGCTTTACATACTAATTGTAATGTATGTAGAATCAGACACAGCAGTCTGTTATGAAGCATATACTGCACCATGAGGTGCAGCCTATTTCAATGATTGTACCTAAAGCAGGCAAACTTTTATCAGCTCCCCACAGAAATTCTCACAGCTTTTGGTCATTAGACATTTAAGTACCTGGCAGAAAAGGAGTTCATTAATTTTCCAACATTGCGCCTTAACAGAAAATCACACAGTGCTCAACAGGACAATTATAATGAGCACCCATGTGAGGTCAAATAACTAAGGAGTATGCGCCTTGTATTATTCATTATTTACCTCACCGGCATCAAGGCATATGATAAAATTATGATTGTCTTGACAACTTTACAGTGGTAAACAGTCAAAAAATCCAAATCCTAGGAAAAGCAGACTTTGGTGAGGTGTCTCTGCATTTCTTAAATCTCATATTTATTGGTTCAAATTAAAGTTTCTAACAGCAACATCCATATCAGCAATGACAACGCAAACACAGAGTGATTGACATAACAATGGCAAACACCTCCTCATATGACTTATGCTAGCTACACATTAGGCGATTTTAAGCCTGATTCTGGGCCCAATTTGCCCCCCAACACTTGGGGGGGGCGTGGCCTGATCCACATCTTGGTGGCAAAGAAATATTGTCCCGATACTCCTAAAGTGTGTGGTGTCATTATGATTATTTTACAACTCCCCATTGAGTCAGAGCCTCCCTGATCTGGAATCATAAATATCAAACATGTTTGACATTTATGATTCCAGGTCAAGCAGACTGGGATGCGTCACCAACCGGAAGTTGTGTATTTCGTTACAAACACGGCAACGCATATAAACAAACCGTGCCCCGAGCCAAGAGTAATATGTAGAAAAGAAGACCAACTTGATGAATTTTAGCAGCGACGCGAGTGCCATCTCATGCATGACATACCACAACAGCACTGAGAAGTAAAAGGCATGGGCAGAACTCACGGCGGTGTTGGAGGTACCAGGTGAGTGAATGGGCTAATGCTAACAAAGCAGCAGCAACTTCTAGCATCGACTGTTACATTATTACTGTTATTTTTTTTTGTGAGATCACATGTCTGTGCAACGGACACTGTGAAATCATTACTACAGACAGCAGGTGTGTGGTCTCGTGTTTTGAATGAATCTTCAAGTGTGTGTTTTTGGAGGATTATAATGTTAAAAAAATCAGTAGAAATTCTCTTTTTGTTTGTTTGTCCACATTTTCCAAATTGATTAAGATTTAACAATCGCCTAGTGTGCAGCCAGCTGTATTTAGATACTCAGAGAGCATCATTCTAGACATACTTGACAAGACGAAGATTGAATAAGTTTGGGAATCAACTAGCATGTATACCATACGCTATATATGTGACTTATGAAGAACCTTTACCTTTACTTTACTAGAGAGAGGGCAAAAAGCCATGTCTTCACAGAACACAAGAGGACATATTTGAATATACATAAAATAAAATAAAATAAACTCTTAAACCATCATCTGGAAGATATTTGCTTTATTTTTGACATACCTCACAGAACCATCCAAACTAAACAAAACAATAGCAGTGGTAAACTGGAGTACGAACCACTACATTAGGCCAAATTTCCCCTGTAACGAAAAAAGCTCAGCGAACGAAACAAAAAAGGAGTCCTGTAAGTGGTTAATTACACAAAACCCTTTTATTTATATATTTAACTTGACACGATTCAACAATGCAGTGTGGAAGTGAGCAGTGAGCATTATTATCAGTGAGAAAAAAGCTTATATGTGTGAGATACAGTATGTGCTGTGGAGGTGTTAGATAGGAAAAAACTGAGCAAAACAACATACAGGATGGAAGAGAAGGAGAGCTAATGGGGTCTGATACAGCCTTTATAGTCCAGGCAGATCATTGATTCCCATTGCTCCAAGTGAGATGTCTGAGGGCTCAGTCTCAGAGCAAAGAAACTCACAGTGCAGCCAAAGCGTCCTTGCTAGTTTCTGACCGACTTAGATGAAATTTTCATGCCCAGAGCCCAGGTTATGTAAGTATCAGAAGTGCTCCTGGCAGCTGGAAACTTGTTTACATCTATAGGTGTCCCTGACACACTCTCCCCACACTCAATCCTGCATTTAAAGCAGACCCGCTGTTACAAAGGTATTTGTCAAATGTAGTGAAATAAAAAGGTAGATTACCTTCTCAGAAGTATATACTTTAGTAGAGGTATAAGTGTGGTTTTAAAAAAGAAACATGAAAAGTGCTTGTTCCTTAAAAAAACACTTTCTTACTCATATACATTACTTGTAATGAGTTAATACAAACTCCTGTTTTCACATTACACGGCTCCAGAGTGCCACTACTCAGTCACATTTTTTTGAGAAAGCGCAACAGTGTGAATTACAATTTTGCGAACCAAAGTTTAAAATCATCATATTATCATGTGAAACACCAGACGTAAGCGAGAATGCGTGTGGGATGTGTGATGGGTGTGTGAGAGAGACCGAGTGAGAGAGAGAGAGAGAGAGAGAGAGACAGAGAGAGAGAGAGACAGAGACAGAGAGAGAGACAGAGAAAGAGAGAGAGAGACAGAGAGAGAGAGAGAGACAGAGAGAGAGGAGAAGGAGGAGGGTTAGATCCATTTTGCCTCCCAGCAGGCAAACAAAGAGCATGTTCAGTGAAATACACTTCAGTGGAAGATCAAACTTATATAAAGTGTACACTCAACACTAGAACTTTTTAAAGATGGCATAAACACCAGCTCTCATTAAATTTTTTTAAATTTACATGGCCAATGGGAAATTTTAAAAAGAAAAAGTCAGTTCAGTTTTGGCGCCTCTTTTCAGATTTGAAAGCTTTCTTTTGTTTTTTTGTTATCTTCTGTGTATCACATTTCAAATGTATTTAACAAATTAAGTTTGCTAAATCAGCAGTTAAGTGTCAGTTTACTGTTTGGGTTTGCAGACATTTTGTCACCAACGTATAGACATACAGTACATACACAGTTGTTTTATTCATTATTTATGTGCTCATCAATAAAAAACAAAACAAAAACAAAAGCAAAAGCAAAAGCAAAAAAAAAAAACAAACACACAAAATTCTGTGTTTTTCCTTCATTATTTACATTTTCTTTACAAATCTTTCCCACAGACTGAACCGTCTCCACAGCATCACGCCTCTCTCCTCTTACGCTGGCCCTGCTCCTGGCTCTTCTGACCCTGACACACTCTCTGGCTCTGGAGTCTCATCCGGCTCGGACGGCACTGAATCAGGGGAAGCTGATTCGGACAAGGAAGTCAATGAGGCACGGAGGCTGAATGGACGGCCTGCTGCCTCTCAGCTCATCCATGAGTGAGAACCACTTCCATGTTCAGCAGTGTGGCTCAGTGGATTCAGTGTCACTTCCTGTCGATAGCCTCCTGACTTTCTGACTGCCAAACACTCAGTGCTCTGGGCTGCAAATGTTTCAGTCACTTCAGAAAATATAGATTATTTTTAATCTATCTGCATGTTCACTGCAGATACATTTTATCTATTGACTATATAATATTTAACTTTCTCATTTAAATGTGTGTATATTAGGGCTGCTGGAGTTAACGCGTTATCGCGGCCTTTTAATCGATCGTGATTAGCACGTTATTTTTTTTATCACATTGATTGCTTGCTGCTGTTTTGTCCCTTTGACGCAGTCTTAATCAAGCCGCAGCATCTGTTTCCTCCTTCCTACCGGCCGAAGAAAGACAAAAAAAATGCTTTTGAATGGTTCATTTTTTATTTGCCTCCCTCCTGAGTTCAAGTCGAGAAGATTGATCCCATTCTTTCAACTGTACGTGCAGTAACAAGGAAGAGACGGGCAGAACTTGCCCACCGCTAATTAGCTTAGCTCAAACACTGGCAGTCAATGGGAAGTATTAGCCTGCCTCCACCTAAAGTCATCAGATAAACTTTCCAACAACTCTAAAAGGTTCTGTGTGCTTGTTGTGACTAGCGGTGGGCGAGTTCTGCCCGTCTCTTCCTTGTTACTGCTACTACTACTCTGGTCGACCAGTTTCCGGTCAAGTTACACCTGTAAGAATTGTTTTACATTGTTAATATGGACTTAAACACTGTTGTAAAATGCTAAATAATAGAATTTTAAACATGCGATAAACAAATTAGTCACAATTTAAAACACTGTTTGATAGGCCTATTGCATATATTTCAAGTAATTGTAAAAGTCTTTTTTAGGCATACACGATTCTTCTTCATGTTGTGAGATGCTCTAGCACCCTCTATTGACCAGCTACCACTGCAGAACACATCGTCCACATGACAACATGCCACCTTATGACATATCATTGCTGTCAGTTTGAGCGCTCAGGGCTGCCTTGTTGCCATCATCTTTCCAGTGTGTCAGCACGTTGGTTCTCAGCTGCTCTTCCTCTACTCTCCTAAATACTTCTCTGCCCACAGAGCTGAGATTGAGGAGGCTTAGGCTTCGGACACACCCCTCTGTCTCACTGCCTGTCTGTCTGCCTGCAGCTCTTACTTGATTTATCACAGACCAACAGTTTTGTGTGTACATAAGCTGTGATGCTGTGTGGTTATGAGGGAAACTTAGAAATTAGGGGGTCTGATATTTATTTTACAGATTAATTAAATGATACGGTTGTAAAAAATTGTTATACTCTGGTAAAAAATGCATATATGAATATCAGAAAGCTTCACCAGTGTTGCTGCTTCTCCTTCTGTTTCTGTGTTCCAGTCACAAAAGCAGTGGAAAGGCAGGAGAAGTTCCTCCTCATGCAGACTGTGAATGCAGCTTCCTTGCAGACCCTTTGCCACGCATTAGTCACAATGGTCCTTTCCTTGTCTTGCAGAGTTCCTTCTTGTGTTGAACTACATATCAGGACAAGTTTGACTTACTAATGGAATAGTTTAACATTTGGAAAACACACCTATGATCTTAGCTTAGCATTAGGCTGGAAGAAAAAAAACGGAAACAACCCCCACTCTGTCCAAAGTTCTCACACTTGAAGCTCTTTGATTAACACTGTAGTTTATTCTCACTATTTGTTGGCAATTAGCAGCCACGCTCATTGATTCAAAGTGATGACTCGACTTTAAGATGTTACTCCTCACCAAGAAACAGCCCCTGAACAGAACTGGCTGTAAAACAAACTACTGTTATATTAACAAGTCTGTCTGTGTGCGGATTAACCGAGATTTCCCTTGAGAACACATTCACAGAGTACACTTTGGTGCAGTGAGACAAACACTCCCCATCATTGCTAATGATTGCACAACAAAACATTATGCAACGCAGAGTCTGGGTTTGTAGGCGAGACGATCATCTGGCTGCTGTGTCGTCCTCATCGGGGACGACTGGAGGCGTCAACATGCAGCCTAAACAGGCCGGTTATCAACCTGCTGAGAAAGCAGCTGTCTGTCTGCTGGCAGGGCTGAGAAACACGATGATTAACAAGACAAGTCAATTACCTCCAGCAGAACATGAAATCACGTCCACGCCTAGAAACACTTTCCAAAAGAAGGATTTTTTTTGTTGCAATGCCAGAACAGTCTCACAGTCCCACTGAGTCCTCTGTGAGGAGCAGAGCTGCAGATGTGCATCACAATAATGTGACGGGGAAACTGTCGCTACTCTCAAATATTAAAGTATCTCCTCCAGCTGTGCTTGTAGTTTATTAACAGTATTTTTAGTTTGTCTAAAGGACTCTGTGAAGCTGTCACAGCTGACAGAGAGGCATGTGATACATGATAGAGTCACCATGATGTCTCCAGCCCTCAGAGAAACATTTAAAGCAACAAACTGCTTTATACACTTTAAAAAAAATGTCTGTGAGTCTTGGATTGAGATTTTTTTTCAACATTTTTTCAGGGGAAAAAATCATTAACAAAAACTTAAATCATTTAATGTCTTCTAAATAAAAAACAAATATAAATGACAAACTCTATGTCTCAGTGGCTTAACAGACTTGTTTCATCATTTGATTATTTTTGTCTTGAAAATGTAAGTATGTTTTAAAGTCCAACTGGAGTTAAATTGCACCTTTTTGTCTGTTACAGCATTTATATTTGCTTTGTCAGCACTTGTCCAGTGTTCTCCCTTAAAAAATCAGAAACCAACAGAAACAAATTCATATAATTTAGATATTTTTTGGTGTTACTGGCATTACTGATTTCTAATTTCTAATTAGAATCCATTTATGTCAATGATAAACTTTTATTGAGAGAGCCAATAAAATATTTGCATAAAGCAATAATGGTCCTGGCCTGATAGGTGAGTGCAGATATAGTAATATACTTTGGACGAGAGCAGGATGGTAAAGTCTGATGAGGCAGGCAGAGAATACAGGCAATGGTGGACACCTGAATATTATGTCGTTCCTCAAATGCCTCACAAAGGAGAAAACATGGCAACAACTTTTCTCTTTGAAAAACGTAAGCTAGTTACCACTGACACATTTTCAAGAGATGGAAGTTGACCTTCAGTAACGCAAAACCTTTTAAAATGAGTGAAATTTGTTGTTTCTTCTGCTCCTGGTTCAAATCACAAAATCAGTGATTCATAGTTGTGCCACAGCTCCCTCCAACTTCCTTCCCCCACGTTGTGATGATTGCGAAGGTCGGGCGGGGATTCATCACTGACTGCTGAGAGAACTGGTAATTAAGAACGAGAGGGATTGATGGAGGGTGGGGAGAAGGAACACCTGAGAGAAAGGAGAAGAGGAGGGACCAGGTAAAGAAAATGGAGATTGAGCAAGAAAGAATAAAAGGCTTAGAAATGAGGAAAGGCCAGTTGAGTCATTTCTTAACTTCAGGATACGCAGGCTGACATGTCGATTGGTCTTTCTGCTGTGTGAATTGGCAGAGGGAAGAGTAATTTAAAGTCAGCATGTGTGGCAGAGAGAGATTTACTAGAAAGGAAAGAGAGGGAGAGGAAAAATCGCTGGAGGGATGAATACAGAGAGGAAACCCTGTGAATACTTGAAAGGAAACTTTCATGTCATTGTTGTGGATGTTTTGACAATTTCAAATGTTAACAGCAGGCTATATGAAGAGGCAGAAATGCAAAACTACAAAAAAATGACAAGTCAAGTTCCTCAGAGAGGGGGTCTCATAGTCACGACAGTCACATACGTCAAACTGGTTTTGTTTGGTTTTTATTTATTTAATTTAATTTTATTGCTTTTTTTGAGGAACTTCATGGGTTCCCAAACGTTTTATCCCATGACCCCCAAAATAACAGTGCCAACGACTGGCCACTCCCACTGACTCTGGAAGTGGCATATAACATTCATTTAAGACATGTAGACACACACACACACACACACACACACACACACACACACACACACACACACACAAAAAAAAAACAACAACCTAACAGCCATAATTCTATTTCATAGTAATTTAATAAGGAGTATAACCAGAATACAAATAGTCTTTGTGTATAAACAGCAGCACTGATATGAACAATATTTCATAAACAAGTTTTTTTTCTGTCTCTATAAAGAGCAGCAGACACCTACATTATTGCTACAATGTGCCTAAATTTTAGGATTTTACGAATTGCATTTATTTCTTAAACTCACCTAACTGCTGTCAAATCAACCTGCTGCAACTGATGCTGTCACTAAGTAAGGGATAATGTTGATTGAAAGGGTCATTATTGCGGAAAGAACCTCGACAGGGTGATGCTGGACCCCGATGCAAAGCGGACATTCTACAGTTTTATGTTTTACTTTTTCTTTTTATGGTGCTGCACTCAGTCTGCCGGTTCCTCTTCCTCTCTCCACAGTTCTTTGTGCTGTAGGTTCACTGTGCAGCGTGCAGTGAAATGCATCGATGTGCTTATGCTCGCACACTCCGGCTCTGCTTGCTGTGCAGCTGGCAGTGACTGAGGCATCAATTCATAAGTACAGACACCAGGCGTGTCTTCTTGTGAAAAAATATCTCAGGGCAAAACCAACAAAATAATCCCAGGCAGTATCAAATCCTCAGCGTTTGTATCTATGGATAATGTATGTGAGATAAAACTGAGCAGGGTGTTGCATCAGTCACATGAATAGAGACAAACTCCACCTGACCTCCTGCAACCTCCTGAAATAAAGCAGATCTGCTGCTGCTGTCTGCTACGTTTGAGAGCTCAATGAAAAAGATTGTTGCTTGATAGTGTTTGCCAGTGTGAGATACCGAGAGAAGGATGTCACACATTTCTTTAATAGCATTAACAAAAAAAGACTGTGAGTGTGTGAGAGTGTGTGTGTGTGTGGAGGGGAGAGACCGCTGCAGGCAAGCTGCATTTCTGTCTGTTCTTTTCAAAGTCGCTTGTTTTGGGCTCATTAGCTTAGAAATCTAATCCCAGTGGAGCGGGGAGAGGAGCGTTCGTAACAAAGCAAACATTCGATAAAAAAGGTGTAATGAACTGACGAGCCAAATTTCCCTCAGTGCCCTCATTAAAAATATCAGAAGGCAAAGTGTGAGCAAAGAAAATCTCTGGCTGCAGTCTCACAACAGTTCGAGGCTCAGATTCTGCTTCCTGTCTGTCAGTTTAGCATTTTGTCAGACCAGAAGAACATTCATCTGGTGACATCATCAGGTGAGTATGATGTAATATTTAACCTGTGACATGCAGATCATAACAAGGGTGTAAAAATAGAGTTTCTCAATTTTTACTGATTAGTGTGGTTCCCCAAACGCTGACACCAGTCAAACTAGGTTTTGTTGCTCACACTTACCTTGCATTCAGACACACGACAGCACGTGGTCTGACATGCAGAATTCACTTTACGGGTCGTAGTCATCAAAGAAGAAGAATATGCATCCATCACAGACTGAGGATGGCAGCTAAAAGTTCTGTAAACATCACACTTACTTCAACAGGTTGTGAGAAACACAACCAATTTCATGCTTATGTTCCTGTGCTTGATGTGTCAGTATGCACTTATCGCCGACATGTCATATGTGCAAAAAAATATGTGGTCTTTTGTTTAGTCTTGTAATGAACAAAATTTAAACACTCACACACACACACGCACACACACACACACACACACACACACACACACACAACCTTGACACTGTTCTTCAGAATGTTGCAGTGGAGACTTTGAACAGGAAAGCTGATGCGGGTTGTTCTAATTCTGTGGCCCTGTGAGGTGAAGCAAACCGCTTTCTGCTTTCTGGCGGTTTGTCACTGTGAGCAGCACCTATGATAGATGAGGGCAGTCTATCCAGGTATTCAGCCTTTGCATCATGGCACCACCGCTGCAAGCAGCCTCTCTAATACGACTTGTGGTAAAAGTTCAAAGGCTGATACCAATTTTATAGCTTAAAATGAGAATACTGTTTAGCTTTTTAGCTACTCAAACACAAAATTCATCAGCTTTTTATGTGCTTTTTATTATGTCTGAGCCAATCAATGACTACCATCATTAATTAATTCATTTTATTGGTTTATTTAACAGAGACAATGCACATTAATAAACATTATGAATGCGCCTGAGTTAGCCAAGAGACTACTTTTCATCCAAAGTCCCTGGACAGATGTTACGAACTCACCCTTTAAAAAAAACAGATGATTAAATTTACAAAGTTATTCAACATTAATCATTTACAGGCATGGAGATGCAATGATAAAATGGAGAGAGTAACATGAGCATAATAAACTAGAGGTAGAGAGAGAATCTCATTTGAAAAAGACAGCAACAAAATGACAGGCCAACGATACAGATGTGTTGCTGTTCTACTGGACAATGTGAACAGCTGATGAGCACAGCTGATATCTCAACTGACAGTCCATGAAACATGACAGAGGGAATTTTTAGTGAGCACACTTAATTTGGTTTTGATTGTCTGAAAGATCTGAGTGGCAAGTGAATTTTTGTTTTTATTTTTATCTTGCACATATGAGGTAGTGAGAGATTGTAACTCTACTCCTGCTGGTCAGAGGGTTTGAACTGGTGACCCTCCAACACAACATCGCCTCTCTAACCATCAGGCCAACACCGCTCAGCACGAGAGACGTTCCTGTGTTTACAGTCATTACAGTTGGGCTCCACTAGATGCACTCTGGGTCGGGCAGGCTTGAACTGTCAGACATGGTCGAGTGAATCCCAACCACTTTGGTCGAGACTCAAGTTTCTCAGCAACTGTTTTTCTGGATTGCAGTACATTTTTACAGACCTTCATGGTCCCAAGAAGAGAAAGAGTAATGACCAGAAATTACTTGACTTTTTACCAAGTTGCATTTTATGACATTAATGTTTTTGAATGAAATCCGTCATCAGACACAGCAAGGTAAACAGGTTGTTTGTCAATGTCGCTGACGCTTGGTCAATAAGAACCAATGATGCACTGAGCAGGGCTGTGCTAAAAAAACTGATACAGCAATATATCACAATATTTATTTATTTTCATGGTATCTATATTGTATCGTGACCCATGCATCGTGATGCACATCGTACAGTGAAGTCCTTGCTGAAACTCAGCCCTCGTTCGGAGTGGTTGTATCACCTGCTGCGCCATGCACACATGCCAGTCTATGATGTTTTCAGTCTGAGTGTTTTCTGTTGCTCTGCTGTAAAAGTTTACAAGAACTTCACACAGGAACTTGTCTTCCTTAAGTTTTCTAAGAAATTGGAGCTGAATGATGTCCACTGCAGGTTCTCTGTGATGTTGACTTTAAA
Source organism: Naso annulatus (assembly GCA_029783625.1). NCBI lineage: Eukaryota > Metazoa > Chordata > Actinopteri > Acanthuriformes > Acanthuridae > Naso > Naso annulatus. Next base: position 9,618,799 of record JAPZDX010000021.1, read on the forward strand.
GAACCTGAAATCATTTACCTGTTTCACCTTAGCTGACTGATGCAGACCAGTGTGTGTGTCTTCACCTCCTTTTTCTAAATTTAACAGTCAGCTCATTGGTTTTGCCGCCATCGAGCAGTAGGTTGTTCTCTCTGCACCACTGACAAGATTGCCAATTTCCCTCCAATATACCTCTCATCTTTGTTAGAAAGTGTGGCTGATAATGTTGGGGCTGTTTGCAAAATTAACAAAGGAGTTCTCTCCATGTTGGGGGTCAAAGTCACGGGTGAAGAGGAGGGGCCACAGCATGTAACCATAGGGAGCCTGGTGTTGGTACTAGAAAGGAGGAAGTGTGACCACCATTCAACTGTCTGGGAATGTTAAGATAATGGATCGATTTAATATAACATGATTGAATGAATTTTAACTCTCAGTTTTTCCCTCATACTGCAGAATTTTCTGTTGGTTCAAAAGCCTCATTACATTGATGTCATTCTACCTGTCAAAGCATCACACTGTGAAGTACCGTGCACACTTTTTAATTTTAGTATATCTCTGTAGCACTGGAGTTTTCAACATATGTGACTGTAGATGAACATTTAAGAGGTGCGTCGACCCCACTGAGCTCGACATCTCTCTCACTGCACAGTGGCACGTCCACAGGCATTGTCTGTCACTGCTGAACCCAGGAGAGAGCTCCTAGTCAGGCTTTGAGCTCGGCAGGAGAGCCTCCAGACGGCCTGGATGAAAGCAGGAGTCTCGCTGGCAAGATCAGCCCCACAGGGAGAAAAAAATAAATTGCAGGAGACGCAGACAGGAGAGAGAGAGAATATAAAATGAAGAAAGGGATCGAAAACAGGAAGAGACAAAGGTAGAGGTAGGTAGAGAATACATTTGAAATGGAGAGAAAGTGAATGCAAGTGCAAGAAGAACAGAAGAAGTCTTGACGTCTGAGCACAGCACAGAGAGTCAAGCTTTGGGCCAAATAAGACTGTGCCACTTGTATGAGCAAGAATCCAGGCTCAAACACACACGTCCTCCCTGAGAAACAAAGCCCACTACTCCACGCCTTCAGTATCTTCCACAATCCACTGAAGGGAAAAGCTTTCTTCTCAAGATGTGACTGGAAGACACTGGACTGTGTGTGTGTGTGTGTGTGTCGTAAACAGTGCAATGAATTAATGGTGTCTGTAGCTCCAACTTCATATCGATGTGTTTATCTGCTTCAGGTTGGAGCTGAACACCCCCCCGGTGGATTGAGGTTGTGTTGAGGTCGACTGACGTTTGTAGGCGTTCAATCACTGAGCTCAAAGGATCAGCGCAGCCCACGTCTGCCAGGATGCATCACGTTTGTTGTTTTGTTTGTCTGCGTGCTGTTCATTTGATGCTGGTGTTTTTACAGCCGTCTCATATTAAAGGTTTTCTCTGGTGATGTTGTGCAGTATATAATATAATAATCTACAGAAGTGCGTTGGTTGGGGACCGTCTGGAATTATTCACATTAGCTGTGGGACAGCAGGACGCACGGTGTGTGTTCATAATGACCAACATGTCACCCGGGGAAGAGCGTAACTCACTGATGTGCGTTAATTGAACAACAGTGCGGCTCTACGGCACAGAGGACAATAATCTGATATATCAATCTGAGGATACACTTACACAACTTTGTTCACTTGACGCTGCACATGAAATTAGGTGACACTGCTTTGCTCACTCTTTATAAATTGGCTACTGGAGGTGAAATACCAAATTCATCAGTTTATTTTGGAGTATATTAGACTATATTAGAATACATGTAACTATAATTTAGGGAGTATTTACCTTTAGCAGCAAGTTTTAATTGGCCAAGTATGTCATTTGTGTGTCTAAATGTAGTCTGCTGTTCGTGATTAGTTCTGTTAAATGAC
>JAPZDX010000021.1:9620784-9633671 GCA_029783625.1 Naso annulatus
TGCATTATGTAATATGTGGTTGGACTGATACAATTGGCTGGACACACAAGACCATTTTTGCATTCCTGCAGAAGCCGTCCAAAACTTTATCATGGTACGACTGGTGAAACTGAACGGCATGTTTCTTTCAAAAATATATTCAGATAAGTGATTGCAGTGGGTGCAGGTTGACACCGAAAATGTAATAGCCTAGAAAGTTGTGCAATGATTGAATCAGGAGCAGGAAGGCTTCATGATAATGTCTCAAGGAATAACAACACTTGTTTGTGTTTTGGGAATGAGGAAGCGTTGGAACAATTGTACAAATGTTAGAGAGAAAGGAAAGAACACCAAGTTCACAGATGTGCCTACAGAAGGCTTCCTCTGCTGGCTTCACTATTTGCACTATGTTACAATGCTTCGGTGCCAGAACATGTTGTTTTGACGCTAACTTTAAATCCTGTCCTCTTAAACACTGTTAGTAAAGCTTAAGAACAACATGTAAGATAATTTTCCCACTGTTCTGTGCAAAACTAATGGCTTTCATTACAGTTCATGCAGTGTCTGCTTTGTTTTAGATTTGAACGGTTCTCTTCTAAAGTTCACAAATATTTAGAAGCTATTTCCAGGCACATTGACCTGCTCTACCATTTAACTGTGCTGAGCAAGAAATGAACCATGGAATCATATTTCACACACATGCCCCACTGTAGACTTGGAATGATTTTAAGCTTGCTATTTCTTCCTTGCAACTTAATCGCACATGATCACTGGTCAGGAATGTTGTCCTGCAACTGCAGCTCTCATCATCAAACCTATTCCTGCTGACTGTAAGGTGACCTACTAATTGAAGTGGACTGCATTGTCCTTTTGTGTTTATTTGTTCAGGATAAGCATGTCAGCTGGATCATTGTAATGTCAACATGAGTGATCTTGTGTTGGGTTTGGAGTTCAGTGTAACCTGGCAGAACAGGTCCAACTGGTGCTTAGTGAGGAAAGAGGCCTTGAGCCACATCACACCTCTAACAGATTCACGCTACAGTCACAGTTTATAATAAGTCAACCTTACATAAACGTTATTATGACAGTGAGGATTACCACAAGGATTTTAGAAGTTTTAGATTTGCTTTAAAAAGGGGGCAGTCCGCTAACTTTACACATGAATTTTAGTTTACTTGTAATAAAGAGTACGACTCAGTCTGCTGAATATGGTGAAATATACTTCTAGGCTCTGATTGGAGCTTTTTTAAAGTTTAGAAAAATTAACTGATGCTGCTTGGGTTATCTCAGTGTGGGCACTGACTTACGACTGAAGATGTTTCACTGAAACTAAGTCTGATGAAACATTGTGTTAAATTCAAACGTTAAATTTTGATCATCCCTTTTAAACTGACTCTTGAGAGAAATTTATGGAGGCAAAACTGAATCACTTGAGTATCCATTTAAATTTAAATTTAAACTGTAAAGAATAAAAGCTAACCTAATATGCACACTCAAGAGTATGCTGTAGTTGCACACATTGTTTGCTGACAAAAAAAAGGTTGCGGCATTGTCTCCAATACTACTATTTTTTCTATCTCTAATGTGGTTAGGGGGTTTTCTACACTTTTGTCATATACCCCACTACCACTCATAAAACAAAAATCTTAAATTGAAAGCAGTAGAAAAAGAAGAGGAAGACAAGGCCACTCACAGCTCCAGGATCAGGATGACCTCCGCCTTGTTTTCAAAGACCTCGTTGAGCGTGATGATGTTGGGGTGCTGGATCTCCTTCAGGATGTTCACCTCGCGCTCGATGTCCTCCCTCGTCACCCCTCGGCGACTCGACTTGCTGCGCCGCTTCTTGATGAATTTGGCAGCATACTCCGCACCTGTACTCCTGTGCCGGCATCTTCTGACCACAGCAAACTGACCACTAATGAGGAGAAGAGGAGATAATCAGAGGTGCATACAGCTTTGGAACAATAATGCTGAATTAAGAAAAGAATCTGCCTGAAAGCACCTCTGAAGCTCACTAAGTGACATTTTACACCTCATTTGGGTAATCCATGCGAAAGACCTTGTAGGTGGATTTTGTTACCTCTGGACAGAGCAAGGCGAATCACTTTCCTCTGTTAAAGTCGCCATACTGAGACAGAAAACTTTGCTTCTGTTAAGGCTACACATACATATTTACCATACAGATATTTCTCATCTAACTATCATCAAAAAAAGCAAGTAAGTGTATGTCCCACAACTATATCTTCAACACTTAACAACTAAAACTCTGTGTTTAATTACTGTCATAAACAAATACAACCATTCAGAAGACTGTAAACTGATCATGACTAATACTCTTTTAAACAATGACCTATTTATACAAAATAATTACAGCTAATGTTAAATGATACATTTTTGAGCGGAAGAGTTCCAGTAAATACATGCAAATAAATGCAAATTTGAGTTGATGTAAAAATCAAACAAGGAACCAGAATATGATGCCATAATAATGGAAGAGGATAGTCTACAAAACAAACAAACAAAATGAACAATAGATAGTTGAGATGTGTAACAGAAATATTTGGCTGTGAATAGATCAATCGGCTGCTTGGACACTCAAGCTAATTTCCAAAGGATTCAACATGGCTCACAAATACATTAAAAACAGACTTTTGGACGTATCTGTATGAGTTTTAAAGTAGTAAACACAGACAGACTGAGTCAAAAGGAGTAGGTGTGATTATAAAGGCATTAAAACGGATGATCAGAAACAGCTTTAATTTATTACTGGCTGGCATATCTTGGCCGATGCTGCCTGGAAACAGAAATAGCAATGAATGCTTTATTAAAGCCACTATTACGTGATCATATACAAAATTGCAACAACCCTTGGAGATGTTTCAGGGACTTACTTCTATGTGCCTGTCTTAGTCATCTGTTATATGAAAACGAGTCATGTTCATACACAGTCACAAGAAGTAAAAGTGTGTGCTTTGCTTTCAGTACAGTTATTAAATCCCAGCGAACCATGTGGGGTCTCTTCTGCCGGCTGCAGACAGCGCTGCCAGCAGGGATGGCTCTAGCTTTTTGGTGACTTATGCGACATTTACATGCTGTTGCTCCTGCATTGCTCAGTGCACAAAAACACAGCTGTAGCACCAGAGCAGGAACTCATTTACCAAGGTTACGAAGGGCGTCCAATCCATTGAAATGACCTTGTGTGGGTACCTACAGCTCACTGCACTGAGAATATACCAACATCACCGTATCTGAAGCTATTTTTTCTTTTTTGATTCAGAACGAGAACGGAGTCAAGTGAGACCGAATCACTCTTCACTCTTCAGAGTACAAAAATACACCTGCCTTCACCCTCTGCAACCCCTCATCATCAGTTTGACAACAGTGTGTAAATTATAGCCAAAACGCACAGAGCTCACACACTGTCAGCAACACACTGATCAGAAGTTATTTTTTCCCCCCACTGGCCCACTCGGGCAGTGGATCAAAATTTTACTGGCCCCTGAAGATTTTCACAGGACCGGCAGCCAAAAACTGAAAATATTTTTTTCCCCCATAATGTACCAATTCACAGTACCATGTCGGCAAATATGGACAGATAGAACATTGAAACATTAACATATTTGGAACTACAGCCTAAATACAGAATTGAAACAAACAGCTGAAAAAGAAACTGCAGTATTTATCTGCAACATTTCAGACAATTGAGTCATCTTAATAATACATTTTTGAATAAAAAATTTCAAAATTCTCTTTTCACATATAAATATTTACCTATATAAAATTGAACTGCACATTTAGAGATTTTAGTTGCCTGATGAACAAATCAAGCAATTATAAAGATGTAAACTTGGGATTTGGGCATTTCACTATTTCCTGAGTCTCTGCATGAAGTAGCAAAATAAAAAGGCTTACCCCTTCAGGATAAACACTGTTTTATCATCAGTTGCTGGTTTCGTCTAATTTGGACCATAATGAATTAGATCCCCAAAGAAAACATTTGATCATATTTAAAGAGGTTCCTGCCCACACATGTCAAATCTCTCATTTGCCCTGGTTCAGTTTCTTTTTATATTTCACAGTGTTATCAGGCTGCAGTAAACATTGTACCACCTAAGTGGAATTTAAAAAGCTGAGTACAGCCAGATTGCTGACATGCACACATGAGCACTTGAGTACCTACTGTTGGGCAATCCAAATGTGGCGGGCCTATGGGACACTTTGGCGTGACAAATTACTGTATGTATGAACAACAGTGAAGTTTTTCATACAGTTGGAAATTCCTTTGTCATGATGCCATGCAGCATTGTTATTGAATGCTTTTATCTGACTAGATAACGCTGACTCCACTGTAACTCGACCAAAACACTGCCAGAAAAACCACTTGGGGAAGCAAGGACACTTGGCTGAGGGCTGTTGACGCCTCCGCCGATTGTGCCTCCTCACGGCCCTGGCAATCATGAAGCACTTAGTGTACCAAACACCCACAGGGAGGAAGAGAACAAGGGAGTAGGGGGTGAGAGAAAGAAGAGTGAGAGAAAATGAGAGAGAAAGTGCCACATTCTGTCAATTATTTTTATATTTCCAGAGCCAGATTTCCACACAGATTTATAGCAGAGAGAAAGCTATCTGGCAAAAGCTTCCTCTGCCTTGGCAAAAAAAACAAAAAACAACAACAAAAAAAAACTGGCTGCAATAGAGCGAGAGCCCTGCACTCACACAGTCCTGCCAAGACTAGAGTGCACAGTTGTCAGGAAGCAGTTTAGTGATTTAACTATATATTGCTGCCCTAATCCTCGTCCTACAATGTGTCTCCCAATATTTGATGAGTAAACGCAGGATCCAGACTAGAACACTTGCAGCTGCAAAGGAGCATAAAGGAAGAAAGAGGAATAAAGGCAACAGTACACACGATCTCCTGAGGTATCAGCAGTAAATCTGAAAACAGCAATTGATCAGTTCATCCAGAAAATAATCTATGGTTTAATAAACAATGAAAATAATTAAACAGTAAATTTACATGAACAGTTAGGTTGTCCTGCCTGTGCCTTGTCCCGGTATACATGCACCAAAGGAGAACTGATATATTGTCCGACTCAGCGGCGGGGCAGTGATATGCTCCGTTCAGCTGGTTGCTTTTGGACATTCTTCCGGTTAGCCAAGCGAGCTACAAAAAGTTAGCAAGCGGCTAGCAAAATCCATATTGAACAGTGAAAACATGGACAACTTCACAGTGCTGTACACTTCATATTCACGCTTTACTTTTGGTACAAACTCAATGCACGCCTCCTCTCGTGCTCACAGGATTTTTGTTTTCTTCTACAAATTTATGCTGTTTGAGTTCCGGGTCAAAGACCGCCACAGGGACTATCGATCATACGCACAACGCTTAGGCCAGTCTGGGTCGTATATATGCAGGAGCAACGCAACTTCCAATTGCAATATCTGGGTACGTTAGCTCGACTTTGAGAAATTCAGTTTTGTACAATTTCAGTCGGAGTAACATGTTTACATGTATTTTGAATGTCCAGTTTTAGCTGGACCAACACAACAGTCCAGCTTTTCCAAACATCATGGAAATGTACTGACTGACTTGTGATATATGTTACCAACTTAGGTTTCGATATATGTAGTCTCTTTATCAAATCCCAGTTTAACACCAGTGGAACTCACTTTACTGGGAAAAAAAAGCACTAACAGTTGTCAGCCACAAAGATCAAAGAAATAGGCCTATATAATCAACTTCATCATCACACATCACACTGAAATGTTCTGGAGGAAAGTGATCTAAATCTGATGGTTCAAAAAGTGTTTGCTGGTGACTGACTTACAGGCAAACTAAAGGAAATGATGTTTCTTTAAGGAAGTGACTTGTCCCACGACTGAGCCAGAGACACGAAGCAGACAATGTGAAGAGGAAGAGAGAGGCGAGCATAAGGGCTTTCTCATGCTAATGACAGTTCGACCCCCATTCAGTCTAGCTTCGGCCTATTGTGGCTCCCACCTCTGTCAGTCAGGCCTCATTCATGCAGCTAGAGGGGACAGAAACAGGATTTGAACTGTTTCCTCCCCGAGAAACTGACCACAGAGTGCAGATGGCTGTTGTTCACACTGTGTATGTGTAATATTACACACACACACACACAGAGAGTAATCCAGAATCTGTATTCAAATGACTGAACACCTGTTATGCACACACCTGGCTGGTTGAAGTCACATTAATAAGACTGCATGATGACATACATCAAAGAATAATCACTTTTGCCACTAATGTGCTTCTGTAAAGTTTAGACAACTGTGGTGGTGACAATACATCTGAATGGTGATTATATGTTTGGCCTACAAGTTCAAAAAGTGTTGTGAAGTTTGCAAATGCATTTGACCAATATAATAAGCGTCTCCTTATTCGTCCCTTTCCTAGGCAGACAGATATCAAGGTCAACAGAAATTTAACTGGAAGTTTGACAGCTCAACAATAAACTTCATTTACTAAACCCCTGACTTCAAAAAGTTGGAATACAAATTGTTTCGGATCTCCTACTAAAACGCCAACAGTAACAAACCAGAATACCAAGAAAAGCAAGCAGCTCGCTCTGAACATCCTTTAACTCATTCTTTCGGTGTCAAACTTTCCGCTGCTGAAAGCACAGGCAGTGGAAAAGTGTAATCTGTGAAGCCGTGGGACTTGGTGTGAAAATCCTGTGGAAGATGAGAAAGGAAAACTTCCTGCTCTTGACTTCACACCATCTGTGCAATTTTGAAGAGATGCATGTGACACTCTACATGTTAATGTTTTCTGTTTTAAACATTGTCTCATTCAGTCAGCTCAGCACTCTTGAATCCTTTAATTATTATTTTTTTTTTTTGTTTTTTAAGCATTCTGCGAATTGCCAATGTCATGTCATTCATGTCTTCTTTGGTTGATGAATGCCTAAATTCAGTGGACATAAATATTGTCCAACTTTCCTGAGCTTCATATTACAGGAGCAGGGATTTTTGATGGCATTACGAAATCAAGGATATTAGACGGTTTGGATAGTGTGACTAATTACGCAAGATTTGTAATTTTGCTGAAGTGACAGAACATTACAGACAACAACACAGCCCCACCCAACCCACAACTTGAAACCAAAGAGAAGAAAATGGTTAAAAAATAATGAAAAGAATAAAAACAACAAGAAAAAATAGGTATGAAATAATATATAAATCAAGTCACATGTATTCAAAGCAACATTTGCTGGCAGAGGTAGGGGAAATATAGCCATAATGATATGATCAGCTGCCATTTACAGATTTATCATTCAAAGCCCTAAAAGAATATACAAGCTTGTCATGAGGCTGACAACACTCACCACTCCAGTCACTTGTTTCAACTACAATACACCACATATTTAGTTATAATGTAATAAGTAAAACATAGCTTGAAAATGGAATAATGGTAAAATCTTGGCACAGGAATGCCTCAAAATGTGTCGTCCGGCAAATGACTATATTTGCAGATAATGTTTTGCCAAACGCTACTGGCATAGCAGCGAATCAGCATTAGTCGACATTTGCAATAGTTGAGAAGAAATGTTACCTTAAAACTAATTCATCCTTTCATTAAAAAATAATCTGCATTTTCTCATGAAAACCGTGCTAGCGGGTAAATATAGCTATACAGTGCATCAGAAAAGATAACTGTATATTTAGAGTGATGGTATGAAGGGTGGGGGAATCACACTCCACATTTTTAAAGCTCTCCCACTGTACACACATAAAGAGAGGGGAAAGTGAGCCCACCCTTAGCCAACAAAAGCAGCTGCACATACATACAAACAAGGGGAAAATGGCAGCGGTTCAACTAAGCTCTCTTCCCCTGTTGAGGTAGTGGAGGGAAACCAAAAACCCAGCACTGCTTTGAAAATTAAACACCCTTTCCCTGGTAGAGTTTCTCTCTCTGAAAGCTGAGACCTAGCTCTGAAAAATCTAGCTGAAAGCCAAGTTAACAGGAGTTAACGTGGCTGGCTCCCCATGTAAGATGGCTGGGGATTCCCTCTCATCCTTCAGGGGTGTTAAGGGTGAGCACTGACTGGCATGAATGTTGCTGAATAAGGGCAAAGATGGGGAAGAAATAATGAGCAGGCAGAGAAGAAAAACCCTCCCTGACAATCACTGACAAACAGAAGCAGGGAGGCTGTTTTTCGAGAGCAGCTCACCCCCTCAACCCTGTGCAGTGCAAAACCCCAGATAGTCTGCAGGATCAAATTGCTCAGCTCCCTTTGTTGTGCTTAAAGCACAGACAAGGCTTCCCACTTTTGGCCTACTTGTTTCTCTGAAGCAACTGGGAGGGAGAGGAAGAGAGGAAAGGAGCTGGTTAGGAAAAGTGGAGTAGAGGTTTGTTTGTGTTTATCAGAGCTGCTTGGGTGTGTGACAATGCCTTTCGGAGCCTTGCGTTGCCTAACGCTGCAGACTGGAGGATTTATCTGAGGAAAGATACTGGAGCATGAACAGATTTATTTCTGCATGTTTCTCCTTTCCCTTGATAAAGCAAGTCTGTATGACAGTTTAGTTCTTTACTTTCATCAGCTGATATCTCAGGTTTACTATATACAGTGCTGTCTGTTGAATGTGCACACATGGGAGGACGGTTGCATATACAAAGTAACTCACTCTGCTTCTTGAAACAGACCTGCTCTCAGTCAATTTACATGCAAACAGCCACACAGAAGGCAGGCTAAGAACATCAGATCAGCCAGAACAAAGACAGCAAATTTGATTTGATGTATGTTAAAGTGTTGCTTCAAAGCTCTGGCTGCAGACAGGCCTTGATTACACAGCACTGATGCTGGAAACACCTACAGAGACATCTTTAACTGGCAGCCAGGTGTTTAAACAACTAATTTATTACGCTTTGGACAACAGCAGCTGCTGAATTATTGTAATGAAGAACTGAAACGATATGTTGAATAACCAGTTGGTCAATCAACAGGATACTGTCAACTATTTTGATTGATCATGATGGAATAAGCACAAATGCAACAAATTTGCCACTTTCCTTTGTCTTATGTCACAGTAAACTATCATTATCTCTTGGATTTGGACTGTTGGTCAAACAAAACAGGATACTTTTGTCCTGATAATGTGTTAAAAATAAACAGTAACTCAGGACAAGCTTTAATGTAGCACAGTAATGCATGTGAGCAGGGTGCACTGTCATCAAAATCAGACAGAGTTGTGATATCGCACAGTCTTCTCTCTCTCACTAAGAGGAGGACGCTAGTGAGCTGTCAGATCAGCGCAGCCTGGACGACTGGCTGATGTAAGTTGGAGGTTGCCGCTCTGGCCTTGTCCAGATAAAGCAGTGCTGGAACGAACGATGTGCAGCCGTAATGAGCAGCAGAGAGGCCATGTAAACAAAAATCTGTGAAGTAGAAGTGGGCAGAGTGAGGAATAAATTCGATGCTAACAGGCACACAAGAAGCACACTACAATAAAAAAACAGAGCGTGGACAAAATGTTACATGCAGTGATAAAACAGGCAGGATGTAGAACAAGCAGCTGTAGATGTTCTGTACTGCATCGAGCCACCGGGCGCCCCATCTCAGAATTTTTTATCGCATTTTAAATTACCTCACTTGACAATGAGCGCTTAGCACCATCTAGTGAACTTAAAGTCAATAGATTTTTATTATTATGTTACCTTAAAAGTTGAGTTTGTATTTGCAACATTTATTAAGAATTTGTGTAATAAAAAATCAATATTTAGCATCTATGAACAGATCACACAAGATATCGTGATATCACGATACATCGATTTTTTTGGCCCCACCCCTACTGGAGGTAGGCATGTCCATTTCAAGTTTTTTTCTGACCCAGTCCAGATTTGAGTCCTTTAATATTAGTTATCTGCCAAAACAGACTCAATTTAAATACTTCTATTTAGCTAAATGTTATTTTTATGTATCTGACATCTGACCTGTGTCTTATTTTAAGTGTTACACAACGTTAAGACTTGCAGATCAACAACTGCCATTTTTTCAAATTAAAAAGATCAAAGCTAATATTTAAAATGTGCATCACTTATTAATTTGTGGCACAAGAATATTTTAGCTTTTGAAGTAGACACTGGGTCAGGTTGCAGAGGCAGCTTCCTCGGTGGGACTGAGGAGATAACGAGCTCAGTCTGAGGCTGCAGTCATCAACGCAGGGCGTCTCGCACAGCTTGGGCTGACAGCAGCTGACGGCATGAATGACACACGTACAGCTACTTTTCACACAAACACAAGCACACACACACACACACACACACACACACAAACACGACTACCTGCCTGGAAAATCTGTAGTTTCCCTGCTGGAGAGTTGATTTCAGCACATGCTCCAGCTGGCTTTATGAACTCAGAGGCAGGGAGGAATCTCCCTGACATCTTTATCCTCAGCACTCCTTGTGCTAAAATGCAGAAAATAACCCCGTGTTTTACCAACAGAATCATATTTCCAGCCAGACTGTGCTTTATCAAACCTTCTCCAACGCTAGGCTTATGCTCCTCTGGAGAGCATTACATGTAAATAATTTATCATCAGACAACAAATCATCAGATGTGACTTTCTGGTCAGTAAAAGCTTTGGCAGCAAATAACAATTACTGAAGTCATTAATACATCTTTTTTTTTTTTATTTTATATGTTAAGAAATCAGTGAAATACGTAGTCTATATAATCAAATGACCTCAGAACCTAATTTGATTTCTTCAAATTTTTTTATTTTCTGTGATCAGTGGTTCATTTTTAAAAAATAATTGATAAAGACATTACATTGAGAAAAACATCAAATTCTCGTGTTTGAAGCTGGAGGCAAGAAAAGTTTTGCATTTCACTTGAACAATTGACAAAATAGGCTTCGATGCATTTTCTGTTGATCAGCTAAATGTATAATTATACAATAACAGCCAGCTAGCTGCAAAATAATTAGGCCTAAATAGGTAACTGTTAACACTTACAGCATAGATCAATGATTGAAAGTGGACGTCTGATGATTTGTGGTTTGGATGAATTAGTCTTGGTTTAGAATGTACACATTTCTGACACAGCTTTCAAGGACAAGAAACACCGTCCTTGTGCTTTTGTTGCCAGCACTACTACGTATATAATTTCCCCTTCAATACTGTGAGCCAGCTATTGATTGGTTCTTTGTACTACTACTAATGTGAAATAGGAGAGGGTGCTGAAAAGCTGAAGAGTGTTAAACACAATAGCAGTCAGGCAGGCTAGCGGTGCTCAAAGCACACAGCACACACATAAAGCTTTCCTGTCAAATCTGATGCTGAGGCACATGGACTGATGAAGGATGACACAGAAGTGGGAACACAACGAGTGTGATCTCACCTACAGTTTGGTCTCCTCTGGTGTGATCTACAGAAAGCTGGCCTTGTTGTGGTTTTTAAATTTTGTTCATTTTGGTTTATGCTGCCCAGTGACAAGCAAAACAAACTGCAAGTCACATGTTGGGAACTCACATGACATTGTTTAAACCAGCAATAACAACTTTTTTTTCAGGCCACTCCGGAGCAGCAGAAATAAACTGTGAACACAGCAGTTACTGAACAACATTATCTACCATCTGGAATGGTGATTCAACTTTTTTTTAACTCTTGTTTTTGTCCTGACCAACTTCTGATGAAAACATCTGGCTCTTTAACTGCTAAATGCTCCTCTAAGATCACCAGCTAGTTTTTAACTGTGTCTGTCTGCTGCTTGGTGTTAAACAGGTGGTATACAGTCTTTTTTTAGGGCTTTTTTTTTTGGTATTGTAAGGTGCCTGTGCAGCTAAAAACAACGCTGAGAGTGGTGAAATTGATCCAAAACAGTCAAGATGAAGGCCAGAAAGCTAAACAATGAGCTAGAGCTTATAAACAAAGCCTCATGAAGCCGAGGGGAGTTACAAATCAGGTAACAACTCTTTGTAGGCTCATTACCAGCAACCCCTTTACATTGTTACATTGTCATTTGATAAATTGTAAATATATATTATTAAATAAATACTGATTATGTCCAAAGAAAACAAAGTTCGAGAATAAAGGCACAAAGGCAAAATAAAACCCTCAAAACACCCTATATTGTGTTTATTTGACATGTGTTTTAACTAAGCTCCACCACAGTCGTAGCGTATTGCTCAACTGTCTTTTTTGAACAGCGCTACTTTTTTTTTTATTTGCATCCCGGTGGTGTGGTTATCCCTGTGATAATCTCAGCAAATACCTAATCACCACTGCTGCCTCACGCCTGCCAATTAAATTTGCTTTAAAGTCTAACGAACATTGTGGGAGGGCAAACTGAAAGGATTTGATGTAATTAAAAACAGGTCTAAGTTTCAGGTTGGATGAGGCAGTGATCTAATAGAGGAGAGGTGCTTTAATCTGGCATGAGACTCAATTCGTGTCAGCTTTGTGACAAAGCAGCTTTTATACAGCCCAATGATTGGCTGACGGGATCAGTCATCACCATGTCAGTCTGGGAGAGTGCGGTCAAGTGCAGCAGGATTTTCCATAGGGTTAGGGTTCCTGCAGGAGGTAAAATCCTGTTTTTATTATAATATTTCTCAGTAAAAGCCAATGTATGGCAATGATGCATGGCGTCACAGAAATACTCAGTACTGACAGGCTCTGAAAAATATTACGATGCCTAATGTTTGCATATAATTGTGATTTTAAGAGAGCAGTAAAAATTGCTGTATCACAATATTTTGGTCCATATGTTAACTTTATAGACAGAAAGCGCAGGGGTAATGATACTGTTTTACAATGAAACCATGCATGACACAATACATGAATGATATGAGCTCATTTAAGCGACACAATATGATACGATTCATTGCCTAGAAGTCAATGTAGTAACAATTCTTTGGCAAAAATAGAGGAATAATAAAAATGC
>JAPZDX010000021.1:9700697-9713611 GCA_029783625.1 Naso annulatus
TATTCAGCTGAGGCTTTGAAATATTGTGAAATGCTTTTCATGCTGCCCTTGACTAAACATTAGAGCCAGTAAATGTCTAAAAACACTTAGGCTCATCTTAGTTGTCTCTTGAAAGTTGCTGGTGCAAGAATCATTTTTTGCAAACATTTGCGGATTACTGTGAATTTTTAAATCAAATTATAAACTGTCACATTTTTTCCATGTATTGAAGACATTAGGACATTTACCTGCCAAGACATGACTGACTTGTTTAAAATACGTTATCACAAGACAATACACAATAATGGAGGTATTTTAAGGCCTCCCTTTTATTTTTGTATATATTTCAGTCGCAATTAAGTAGTGCTATCAAATATTTTAGCAAAAAATTTCTGCATGTTTTTACTCTGACTAAATATAAAAATCTTGAAAATCTTGAAATACTGTGGCCATCTAAACATCATAAGATATCACAGCTCTGAATTATTATTTAAATTATTAGTAACTGCATTGAATGTAAGTCGGTAGGCAGGTCCTAGACTTACAGATAGAAACAGCTTTACAGTTGGGAGTTTAACACTTCAAACCTGTCAGGGAATGAACCCGCTTGTGTTTTGTCTGTGGTTGTCAGGTCTGTCTGCATTGTCTGCTGTTTATCAGTGTTTGGGTACTTATCTGGCCTCCCCACCCAGCCTTTATGACCCTGTTACGTGTGCTACAGTGTAATGACAGTTGCTCAGTTGGGTAGCAGTGTATCTCAAAACCTTACCAACAGGTTTTAGTGAAATTTAGTGGACCAACAGGTCAAATGTTTTCGTAAAAGAGACAACAACACCCCTTTAAGACTCTAACACTGTGAGATAATTGGTTTAGAGTAGTGGTCTTCACGGGTCCCCCCAGACCCAAGAACCTGAATATCAGCTGGGGACCTGTACGGGCTCGGGTCCATGTTTTATATGGTCTAATGCAGCGGGTGCTGTGCAGAGCGCAACAAATTTAGTGACAATACAATGCTGTGATATATTCTTTTTCCCATGATATCAAACAAAACTGAACGGGTTGTGTTTGCCATTTAGTACTGTGACAGCAGGACTTCTAAGTTACAATTACGAACTCTAAGCCTGCATGCTGGTTCAATCGGCAAGAGAGGAACAACAGAAAACCTCGACAGGTAGTTTTGATCAACCTTCTTGGCAACAAGGATGGATGATATGTATCACAGCCATGCACAGGGGAGAAAGCTTACATTAGGTGAGACACAAAGTTATGTTTTGACCAACCTGTAAATTAACGTTAACTTGTTGACAGCGAAATCGGTGGCAGTCGGGTCTGTGTCTCCTGACTGGGCCCAGGCCAGATATTCTAGGTTCTGCATGGGTCTGGGTCCCTACTTTTAAATAATAGACAGATCTGGGTCTACGTATAACATTTGTGGGTCTCTTTTGACCCGTGAAGACTTCTAATACAGAGACCATCAGCAGAATAAATAATAAACTGAAAGTTGTCTATAATTTTGCGATTAAGAAATTATTTAGGCCTCCTAAAATATGAAGATGTTTTTTAAAAAAATCCTTATTCGAGCATCCATCATCCAAGTACTGATGTGTAATGGGTAGAAGTCCAAGTGGGAGTATGTGACTCCTGAAATTGATGTGAAGGAACCAGTTAGAGAGAAGAGGTCGCTCTTTTTTTTGTTGTGAGAACCACACATCTCTCATTACACTCGCAAACGTACACAGGTGTTTGTGAAGCAACTTCCTCTCACGGACACAGACTTTGAATGGACGACACACAAGTTTTACATTGCCCTTTCATCATCTAACTAACGGAATCAAACTTGGTGACAGCAGGTGCGATCCACTGATAGCAATATTTTTCATTTAAACCAGGAAAAGAACAGTTCAGCGGTGGCTAAAAAAGCTCCAACCTGAATGTTTTGTGAGTTTTGCTAATGGACAGATAGAGAGAGAACAGATTTGTCAGTATTAGAGTAAAATTACTACATGTATGTTGTCCACTGGTGTACAGACTTACTGCTACCCTGACATATTCAGGATGTCACCTGCAGGAGCTGTGTGTGTGAACACAAATGTGCAAATCAGTTTACTCTGCCACACCACTTGCAAGAGTCTCTGTAATGTCCATTTGTACCCATGTGTTAATCGAGCAGGCCTTTGTTTTGAAAGTTCACAGTGAGAGGACGTGTTGATGCAGCTGCTTCATACTCTTTTCGCTGAAGTGAAAGTTTTCCAAGTTTAATGCAAAAGCAGTCCTAATTACAGGTGAGATAGTAGCCTTGTTTGTCATCGCTGATGATGTGTTTTAAAGAGAACGCTAAATATGCGCCACTCATCGCCAAAAGCAAGCACAAACTTCAGTAGGTGAGAATGCATCTGACGCTAACAACCTACTGTTGTGTATGACATGTGTGGAAGAGCAACTCCAGACTCAGAGGACATTATCCAGAGTTCGTATGTGCAGACAGTTATGTGCAGCTAATATTGCCCAGTGTGTTCCTCTGTAACATTTGTGCCCCCTCACAAGCGCGTTTTAAACACACCCACACATATATACATGCATTTACACAGCTACGAATCAAAACAACTTCATTTACTACCTTCCTCCATCAGACTGACACCCGAACATTCAATCTAATCTGAACCTAATCGCCGTTCTAATCTCAACCTTTAGTCCAAATCCTGACAGTGAACCTGAATCATTAAGAAGCCATGGACTGGCAATGCCTCTTTTTGAGTTTTACAATGCTGACTGAGAGATTACACAATCTCATAGTGATAAGGGGTGGTCACAGGGCAGACCTGAATCTCCACTCCTCTTTTGTGTGTAATGGGTGTGTCTCTCTCTCTGACACTCACTGCGTCTCTGCCCTCATGAGCAGCTTTTGTCTGTTTCGTCAGTGATTGAATGCAGTAAAATACTAATAGTCCTTGGTGGTGCAAAAACTGCAAGACATATTAACATATTATGTAAGACTGGCTGTGTTCACATTAGAGCCGGAGGTGTGCCACTGAAGTGAAAACATGGGAGAGCTTGCGAAACGAGAACTGAGCTAAATTGTGTAAACAGTGTCCAATCCCTCCTGAATCATCACTGCTGTGTATGACTGCGTTTATGGCAGGATAATGTTCACTGAGCCGAGGCATCATGCTTTATTTTAATAATTGTACAAGGTTAAGGAATCTGGAGAGAACTTTTTAGCTCTTAACCTCTCTGCATGTTTCCTTAGTGGATCTAAATTGTAAATGATTGATGAAATTTGGACTCAATCAAATATCACAATATTTTTAATGAAATATCTTGATATTGATCTTGTGACAGTATTGCAGGGATGATTTTTTTTTGCCTCTGTTTCCTTAAGTTCACACAGGCATGGTGAGATCAGATTTGCATCCTCAAAAGAATGAAACATTATTTAAATCGAACATTAGTTAAGTAGTGAATCTATCTAAAATAGCTTAATACATTTTGAACTTAATGTGTTTCTTCAGGAAGAAAAAAAAAAGTATGTTTTTGTAATGCAGTGGTCTTGAAGGACTCCGTCTGACGTTGTTAAACAGGTTGCTAACAATAAAGCTTGAGAGCCGAACTGGCTGCGGCTTTTTACAGAGTACCTTTCCTACCAACTCACCTGCCTGCCAGCTTTCAAAAGCATCCTCTGCCGTCATGGTCATTTTTCTGCAGTACGGTGCGTGTATGCATGTGTGTTTGTGTGTATGTGTCAATGAATATTACACTGTTTTTTTTTTTTTAAGAGACAACCTGTCAGGTGTTCTGCCCAGTCATGAAGAGTAAACACTCTCGCTTGTCAGCAGACTTTGTTGTCTGTAATCCTCTGATCTCATTTGTGGAATATGAAACCTGCACAGTTGATTTTGGTCTGGAACCAACCTTTTGATTTCACTCTTGCATATGGCAGCATCTAAAGAGTTGCTGAATCTAAGACAAATCTTTCAGCGCCAGCTAAGAAAATATGTTTTTAACTTTTTTTTTTTTCTTGTTTTGAAAGGCTCCAAAACAAGCTTACTTACGCCTTAATTGTTAGAAGCAAATCATCCAAAAAAAAAAAAAAAAGATTGATTGATAATAAAAATAATAGTTAGGAATGATCAGTCGTTGCCCCATCTTCCTCAGCAGATGGAGTTTGCACGGTTAACAGATGTTTTTTATTTTCTAAACATTTAAGGCTTAACTACTCATCCGTGTCAGCTTAAAAGTGGTCATAATATAACAATGATGAGAACTATTTCACACCACAATGATCATTTTTGCAGGTGTACGTGTGCTTTAATGCACGGACACCAAAACTGGGTGGAGCTGGACAACAAAAAACCCTCATCAACACTCAGAGAATGAGCAGCTGGAAATCATAGCAACCAATTTGCTCGCTTATTCTCTGGGCTACTTATCAGCCGCCTGCTGCTTTTCTCTCCCTTCCTGTGTCGCCATTGTAGCCCGAAGTGCTGACGCTGCAGCTGCAGTTCTTTCAACTTTAAGTTGGTGTGTGTGTGTCACATCACCTCCAGACTGTGTGCCATAATGATATCAGTCAGCATGAAGAAAGAAGAGCTCAGCAGAAATGACTGGATGTCTCAAACACGGGCACACACACACACACACACACACACAGTTATCTTGTCTGTGTGTTTGAACTGAGGTTTCGCTGCACATCATGTTACATAATACTTGGCCCAGTATAAACCTCATAGTGGGATTCCTCTCATGCTCAAAACTATTCTGGATGAGCGGATCAGGCTGTAGGCATTTTAGCTTTGGATTATATTTTCAAAATCCTGCATTTTGTCTTACAACAACAAACAGCCTCGTATAAACTTTAGCTACATAAAAGTACTTTTACTGCAAATCAGGCAGTACCTGATCAAAAAATGTTTCCATTTCTTATTTAGAGCTGCGATGATTAATTGACTAGTCAACACAAAAAAATAATTTGCCAACGTATTAATCAGTGACGAGTCATTTAAGTTGTTTTGTTAAGCTAAATATCAGGTTTTTCTCACAATAGCTTCTCTAAAGTGAGGATTTGCTGCTTTAATCTGTGTTTTATAAATCTTGAATGTTGAATGTTGTGGTTCTCTCAGCACAGGGCCACGTATTAGCAGGAAAAACAGGTTAGGAGTGCTTGACCTGTCCTGTACAACAAGCATAAGTGCGTTTGTACTGTATCCAGTCAAGTATGTGTGTATCTGCGTGCATATTTTGCAGCCATGCACTTTTGTTTCATCCCCTCACAGCATGCATGTTTTGTCGCTGGCTGTGGTCGGTGCTGCTGTTTTGTGCGTGAGCGGTATGCATGTGGCATTCCTTTCCCATACAGACTCGTCAGTCTCCCCCTCGTCCTTTTGTTGCCGATGTTTCATGTCAATAAACAGGCCGGCTTGTAGACCCGTGGCGGAAAAGCTAAAGGGCAGAGAAACAGACTGGAGGGTCACCTGACCTGCTGGGAATATCTGTGTGAGTCTGCAGTAGCAGTGATGGAAGGATTCAGCTCAATTAATGAAGAAATAAAACAGAGAAAAGTAAAGCACATCTCATAGTAAAAGCTCAAGGGATCAGTGTAAGCCTTTCTACATGTAACCCTCGGCATGTCAACTGTGACGTACCGATATTCTTTTGCTTGTTAAGATTGTGTAATATTAAGTCAAAAAAGGGAAGCTGCAGCCCGAAGCTCAGCAGAGTTCAGTGCTCATGACAGAGGCCAATCTATTTCTCGGTTCCTGTTTTGGCAAATTGTTCTTCTGCTTTCACAGAGTGGCTTTATTTTGAAGAAAAAACTGTGGTTGATTTGATTGAAGCACCAAATTCCTTCAGTTATCTTAAGAACACCCAGTGACACCCAAGTACATCGTTCACCCACTCTAAGAGTTTACAGTAGCTGCTGATAACGATGATGATGATGACGACAGTGATAAGATGGATGGCGGGCTGCACATAGATGGATACATAAAAGAAAAAGAAGAAGAAGACTCAATTTACTGTTGATCTACAGAAAATAAAAAAGCAGTAATTTTGATAAATGATTCATCATGCAAGCTTTTTTTCCCGTCCGGTCCATGGTACCTTAATTCGGAAAAATTTTGTACAGTAGTCAGTGAAGACAGACAAATTATTTTCCAATCTCGTTTAAATTGTGCCCTCATTCTCAAATATGTTTGTCATTTTAAAAGATAATTTTACAAATCAGTTTGTTGTGAAGACAGTGAAGCACCACTAAGTTTTTGTGAAACCGCTCAGTGAACTACGTCTCTTGTCTTGCACAACATAGTCACCAGCACTAACATTGCTCTAACTTTAGCAGTTTCTTTCGTTCCTCCAGAATGAGGGAAAATGGATTTTAAAAAATGGAGGTAAAAATCATTACAAGCGTGGGCATGTTCAGAGCTGCAGCTTAGTAAACAGAGAGTCATCTCTGTTAGAGATCGCTGTTAAGACTTCACTTGTGCGATGATCGGATGTGTGGTCTTTCTAAATACGTGTTTTCAAAGTCTTATACTTCAGTCTTCAGTCTTCTACTTACTAATTTGTCTCTTCCCATGACTATGGTTTAGATTTTTTCCAAAAGATGGTCCCTTGGGGTCCATCAGAAGAGGGACTTAACAAGGGATGCCAATCAATGATTTATGCAATTTATAAAATACAGTTAAACATGATAAATCATAAACAAATGTTTACCATTGGAGGCTGAACTTAAACTTCATGTAACCATTACCACTCAGTGAGGTATTTTTATGTACTGGCTCAGCGAGATGCAGCATTGCATAGTTGAGAATATAATTCACAGAACACAATTTCTACATATAGTTTTTTCCTGTTTGTAGCTTCATTCCCTGTATAGCAACACCTGATTTTGTCTGCGTCTCACCGTGTGAGCGTAGCCATTAATTGTTGGATCAATAGTTCGATTCCCGGCTCTATATGTCCAGATCGACTGAACCCCAGTTGCTCCTGATGGCTTGCTACCGTTTTTATGCGTTGTGTGA
Organism: Naso annulatus; assembly: GCA_029783625.1. Lineage (NCBI taxonomy): Eukaryota > Metazoa > Chordata > Actinopteri > Acanthuriformes > Acanthuridae > Naso > Naso annulatus. The sequence continues at coordinate 9,707,693 of JAPZDX010000021.1, forward strand.
AGGGAAATTAAAACACTCCTCGCATTTATGTGCTATATTACTACAATTCATTGTAATTTTGTGTCTTTTGACCTTTAATTTACCTTTATTAAAAATTCCAAGTCAAATATACAGCTTGAAAACATGCACAGCACATAATGTAGTAAGTTAAGAGCAGTTAATGCAGGATTGCGATTCTAAAGAAGGTGAAGTTTGGGAAAAGAGAGTCCTCAGGAGTGACTTCAGTCAGAGGTGAAGCGGCTGTAGAGAGAAAGAGTGATGGATCATAACTAAGAACACACTCCTGTCATGTCAGATTCTCGTTTTGATGAGTGACAGCTGTTTGTATTTCTGTGTGAGCCTGAGGTGAGCGTGCTGCGTTCACAAACACACATCTCGCCTGAAAATCAGCTGCTGCAGACACGCGGGAGCTGTGTGACTTTATGGCTTTTTTAATTGTAGACTCAGCTGACATGGGTCAGGCTATGAACGCATGAAGCAGCCTGTGCTTGGCTGAACTTCCCTGTACACTGTGTGTGTGAGTGTGTGTTTGTGTGTGTCGCTCTAAGGGAGTCAATAGACACCGGAGTGACTCTCCAGTAACTGGGGGTAAGTATGTCCCCTGGGGTCCTACTTCCTCTGAAATATTGACTCAGCACCACAGGGAGAAGTCACACACACAAACACACACACAGTCACACACACACACACACACACACACACACACAAAGTGCCTTTTCCATTACGTGATGTCTCTTTCTTCATTGCTACAGTTATCTCCTCTGGAATGAAAAACGATTGGCTAATGAATGTACTCCCTGCCCTCTCACCGTAGTCCAGACATTAATACTTTCCATCTTGGCAACACTCACCTTAAAGGTGTCCAGAAATGATAACATCCGTACTTCACAAGATGTCATTTTTGATAAAACTGGATTTTGGGAGTAGGAGATGACACATAAAGAGATTAAGTCAGAGCCTTTTTATAGAAGAGACAGATCACTTAGGTCGTTTTGAATAGAAAATGCCGTAACGACACATATCGCCTGCTTTGTTTACAGCCAAACCCGGAAATCTGTTAGCAAGTGGCTTTGCTTTACCGCAGCTTGGACAGTCTGCATCGGTTTATCGGATCAATATGGGTACCACCCAATATGCACGCAGTGAGACACGTGCATATTGGTGAAAAAATCATTCACTGATGCCAGTCGGCAGATGTTAATCTGTTGTGTCTCGTTAATTTTGCGCCGGGTACATGTGCTGGCCTGCGCCGCCTACCTGAGGCTTTTTTATAGAGGATTTCTTTCTTTCCTTGACACAAAATGGTAAATAAATAACAAAATCAAAAATATGTCGGTATCGTTTATTGGCCTAGAGTTTTCATAATGGTGCATCCCTAGTTTTAAACCTTATTTTTGGGGCAAACTCACTGAACCCTTTAAGTGTTTTTCCATTTCGATAGGGCTCTGGTCTCCTTTGTCCTAAGTAGCTGCCCTACGGCGTTGCCAAGATGGCCACCTGGTGGCAAGACTCGCCTGTCAGGATTTTGATTAAGTGGGGCCGATGGGCAGTCTGATTTGATAAGGGGGTCAGAAAGACACGACTGTTTCTATCATAAATGTATGAAGTCTTGATTTGGACTTTTAATTAGGGGTAAGACACACCAGTGTTTTTGTCTCATTAGGTGGATCAACTTAAATAATTCATATGAAGTTTTAGTATTTGGGGGAGAATTTGACTGCTGAAAATGTTTTTTATTGTATCTCACTCTGTCGGAGTTGCAGGACCTACAAAAACTCAGACAATCTGTGGCTGAGTACAGGCACACGAACCCGGCAACAGCCTGTCATCACGTTACTTGTTAAGTGGACGTTAATAAGTGACAGCTCATATGACCTGTAGCCGCCACTGTAATGGTCTGCAGCGGTTTAATATGTAAAATGTTCTCTGCTAATAAGAAAGAAGGAAGGAGAAATGACAGATTTGTTGACAGTGGGAGTGAATCTGTGTATTTTTTGCCAATCTGCTTGTCACTTTGTTCTGGTGTGGCCAAATAATTTCTGGCATTCACACACTTTCACTGTGAGGCATAACGATATGCTGAATTAAAGGAGAGCTACTTTGTAACATTAACATGCTGAGGTGGACAAAACAGGGAGTATATTTGTTCTGGTTCATTTTATGTAAATAAGTTATAGATCCTTAAAGGACAATAGTCTATTTTTGACTTACCAGAATAGCAAGTGATCACCCTATCCGCTACAAAAATTGTTAAAATTCGACTGTGTGTATACTTCAGTAGATCTCAGACTGCATTTTTAAACTCCATTCACTGCCATTCATGTCGAAACAGGGTATAGAAACACTATAGGACATGTTAAAGTTGATAGGTATATGTAATACACCCTTTTAGAGTGAATGTCTGTGTTTATTTGGTGAAAAATTGCTAAGCCAGAGTGAGGGGGGGGAGCCGTTGAGATGAAAGTTATTACGCCTGGAAAAATAGTTCCTTACAAATGCTGCCTTCCCAGCTCGAATATTGGCGTGAAGAAGGATTTTGACACAGATGTTTTTAACTAACGTCGTCAAACATTTTAAGGCACTTTCTGTAACGTTTGTTGAATATGGATAAAATGTAAACAAACACGAAATCTCATCGATAAAGCTATTTTGGGAAAAATGTGTGGGGTTTATGTAACCATTGTGGTCGATGCTGAGAAAGGACAATGACATGTAGCAGCACTGGTCTGGTCCTTCAGGATCGGCTTGTATCGTCAGTCAAAATGTAAACATTGTGCTAAATGAAGTAAGATTGGCATTGGCGACCTCTTTTCACCATTTCTTTTTTACTACGTGGTGACAGTACGTTTTAAAAAACATTAGCTCGGTTTTCCAACTGGCCCTGCCTTGTGAATTTATGACATACATAATTAAGTTTACACATCTGAATGTGGTTCTTAAAACCATGATAGCAGTTGTGCAATGTGTGAGGGGATGACTGAGTCTACATGATGCCACTGGGATTCATGTAGGGCTGAGAGTCTCTGTGGCTTCAGAGTGAATGGACTCTTTGAAAAGATCCTGGATAAACTAACTCAGAATTAAATTATTCCATCAGTCATAATGCCCAAATAAGAATTTTTTAGAGAGTTTGTAACCTGTTACTTAACCAGCGATGACAGTTCAACTTCATTGCTTTCTATGGAGACTTGAGCATCCAGACTAAATATACGATACATCGCCCGTCCACCCGTCATCTCATGTCGTGACATCACAGACTCTCGCAGTAAAGCCGGCCTTGTGGGAAATGGATTCTTCAAAGTCCTGCAGCTCTATTCATGTAGTAAAACCAAGCAAGGTCAAAGCTGAGAATGTGCGGAGTGTGTTTGTGTCATCGTGCCAGCAGCGCCCACTTTGCCAGGACATGCAGGCAGACATCAAGGACACGCACACACAAAGACAAAACACTTATAGCCTTTGGTCTGCTGGTAATTGCTGGTCATAGGAGCTCTTTGTAAATCCCATTGATCTGCGGCTCTCTTCTTGGAAAGAACAGACAGTTGTCGGAGCTCTCTGGTTTCTCACCATGTCTACCTCTTTATTCTATGACTTGATAGCTTGTGGTTTTGGAAAAAATAATAATAAACTCTTCTTAAATTAAAGAACCAAATAGTGTGACTCACCTTCACCTGTCCTGCTGTTTCAATCCAATCTCTAAATGGTGTGTGTTTGTGTTAGTGTGTGAATGACCGTGTGAGACAGAGGGCATCTGTTTCTTGCCCTTGTATCCCCATATGTGCGTTGTGTGTTTGTCAGGTGGAGAGAACCAAAACCCCAGAAATGCTGTGAGTGCTTCACTCCCGCAGTGTCATTTATAATTCAAAGCATCATTGAGACTGTCTGAGAGCGCAGCCAGCCGGTATCCATCTGCTGTTAGCACGGCTAGGAGGGGCAGGGTGTGTGTCTTAGTATACATGTGTGGTGTAATGTTGTACAGTAACGCTTGTGGCCAAAGTCCAGATCCAGCCTTCGTTTAACAACCCGTGTACATTAACAGACTATTTGTGGTGCGAGCTGAGGGAGTGGGCAGATGGGTTAATGTTAAAGCAGAGCTGCTGTCACGTAGGCATCTATGATGATATGATTGTTTGCCATGATCGAGGGGCTTCACCCGGCATTTATGTTGGACTGGACAAACCAAGAGCTGTAAAATGCCAAAAAATCAAAAGTAATCATACAGATTTACAGTACATAGGGCTCATTGAGCTGTACGCTGTTTGACTTTGAAGGAAGATGCAGAATACAGCTGAGACTATGCTGACTGCTCTTAAAAGAACATAAAGAAACCTTTTCTGTTCGTACTTACATTACTGTAATATTTAGGTTATCAATAACATTTTCTACTGTGTTAGCTGCTGCTTAAAGTCCAACAAAAATTTAAAAAAATGTCTTTTTAATTCTTTTAGGTCACATCTTTGGTCATATTGTTCACTTATTTACCTGTATTAGCCAAAAAAATTGCAAAAATCTGATTCTTTGTACACTTTCTTCCTGTTCTGTGACTTTTGTTATCTAACTCAGAGCAATTTCAACCAATATTGCCACGGTTGTCAGCAGGGGCCAAAGGCTCAAACTATAGGGTGTTACTCTGCAACATTTTTCACCTCCCTCGTTCTCCTCCACCACCTCCCGCTGTTCCTGCTCCTTCTACAGGGGGATGAAGGAGGCAAGTGATCCTCCAAGACAGAGAGTAGACTAACGTAAACCTCTAATTCTGTAGTACTCATTGTATCACCATAATCCCCCGCGTTTGTTATGATCTCACTTGGCAACGGTCCAATCAAATTCCTCTTAACGTTTTGACCCGCCACTGTACACCAGAAAGACGCCACAACACGGAAGTAGATACTGTTGATATGCTGTTTGTCGTGGACTTACAGGAGTAGTTGTGGCTCAGGTGGTGGTGCCGTTGGTGTAGCATTTTACCAGCAGCCAAATTAAAGGATGCAGCGCCACTTGAGTCTTTATCTGTTCATAGAGACGAACACTGGAGGATCACATGACAAAGAAACAAGAATTTATATCCGAATGAATGGCAGAATGCGGTTTTCTTCAGTTTGTGTAACAGAAGCTATTAATTGTAGATTTTTGCTTTATCTGCTTGTTGTTGTGAGACGAAAAACATTTTCAACCATATTATTCAGTTTTAGTTGACAGTGTTATTAGCGATAGAGAAGAGACACTAGAGCGTTACTTAAAGGTCTGCTGTGTAATTCTCATTGTTTACATCAGATATTTATCACCTGATTGTACTTTTTATGTGTGCATGAAGTATAATTAATACAGTTGGATGTGTTCCATGTCTCACATACGCTGGCAAAAGTGATTTGAAGGCTGTGAAGTCTACATTGTAGAAGCATCACAGATCAAATCCTTCATCAGAGTTTGTGTAACTTAATACTGCGACAGATTCTAAAAGTTCACAATTTCGTTTCCTTTTTCTTCTATTTGTAATCAATTCAGAAAGTGTTTACACATAAAATAACCACAGCTGAATGTCTGTTTTTGGTGGATCAAGTGAATTACAACACAATCAAGGTAATTCATCATAATAATAATGCTGATAATCAGTTCTGTTGAGTGGGTGTGATTATACGCTCTTCACAGAGGAGCAAAGCTTTTCAAAGCATGACTCCAAGACACAAAATGTATTCAAGAGCACAACATTTTGATCCAGCTAAATCAGCACTGCTCATTTATTTGCAGCATTACCTAAAAATATTGTAGATTATACATCTTTTTTTACGACCAAAGAGCACTGCATTTTTCACATCTTGTTTGTGCTTTGGGTTATTTATTTGATTTTATGTGTTTATGTTACAATTAATATTCCACATGCTGACACCAATGTCTTACATTATAGTTTGCACCTCTTTTGCT
>JAPZDX010000021.1:9721467-9733734 GCA_029783625.1 Naso annulatus
CAAATCCGCTGCAGCCATTCGCGCCAGCTTGCACTTAATTTCGTGTGTTGTCGCTCTCTCTTTTAAGTCCAATTTGACCTGAGACGAAACGGTTGCAGGGAAAGTTGCAGCGGAGTAAACTGGTCCGTCTCAGCTCGAGCTCGCGTCGACTGACGTTGCGGCTTGCAGACACTCTCAGCTCAGCTCATACCGACGTCACCTGTACCCAAGAAGCGCAGCGTAGGCTGGCGAATCAGGACAGAGAGCGTCACTGATTTTTAATTTTTCCGCAAATCCCTCGTTCCAGTGGCAAGGAAAATATCATGATAAAAACAGGACTTAGTGGAGGCCAATTTAGCAGCGAGTGGTGTCGTTTTCCAACCACTATTACACCGTTTAATCAGGTTCTACATCATATTGACAAAGTTAAGCCAAAAAAGTTGTCTAGTTTCACTTTAATCAGGAAATGTTACTCATGTTAGGTCTTGTTTTAGGTTTCATGCAGTCACCCTCAGTCAATCATCTTTCATCATTTCTCTAAGAAACCTGTAGGCTGGTTGTGTGTCCTTGTAAGTATGCGTATGACATGAGTCATTTGACTATGCAGGCTTGTTAAATGCGGAAAGTCACTTCAACAAAATGTAGCCATTAAATCTACAATGTCTTAATTTTTTTTTGAAAAAGTGGCCATCATTTCTCATGGTAGTAGTGACACAGTACCTAATAAGGCCATAAGGAAACAAGTCACTGGTGAGATGATTTAACAGACAAAAGAATAACCCAGTCTGGAAATGAAAACAAAGGTTAAGGGTATAATTATAATACACACACTGTGGCTGTAAACATCCATTTTGACTCACGGGACAACTCTTAGTCTCACCTTTCAATAAAGTGGTGTCGATAAAATATTGCCTTGTTTAGTGAGTATCATGTCAACCACAACTGAGAAAAAATGAACAAAATTATAAAAATGAGTTGTAATAAATTGGAATTGTACTCGAAACTGTGTAACAACTCTCTTACCCTCATAAAGACTTCACTAGGATACATTCACTGACTCCACCTTTTTCCCCAATTCTGCCTTCATGACAGCACCTCTCTGCTTTCACTGACATTTACTTGTCTCGTCACTGACACAGAAAACTTCTGAAGCGTGCGCCTCCTGTTCGGCAGCAACAGTCTCGTAATAAATGATCACTCAAGGTCACAAACAGGGCTGTGTTTGAAAGTCATCGGGATAACATAAGTCAGCGCCTCGATGTGTGCTAGTTCGATGGAGGGAGACACCGAGTTCTCGCTCAAGTTGTAGATGAGTCACAACGCGTTGACTTGAACTTTGGCCAAAACCCACCTACAGTGCAGGTCTTTGCAAAAACACACAAGCAAGAAGTTAAACTGCCGTTGAACTTTAAGCTGAAACACAGTGCTGAGTTAGAAATAAGTAAGAGAGGGCTTTCTGTTGTAATGATGCCAAAGTATCATGTCTTCTGAGGTATATTGCCATGCTGAGCACAAGTTTCCCATAATGTGTGTGCTTTTATACATACTAAAAGCCTTTTTTTTTTACTGGTTCCTTTAAAACTAGTAGTGTTAAGATTGCACATCGACTCTCTTTGTGATAAAGCTGTGGACTTTGATGGCAGATAAAGATTAATATGCTGAGAGATAACAGATTTGTCCATAAAAGTATTCTGTGTGAATGCATTTTCAAAAGTTATTTTATGAGATCAGCATATAACACTAAACTCCTAAACATGCAGTTTCCCTCTTTCTTGGCATAATAGTTGCCTTTAACTTACAATATGTAACATTTCCACATTTAAACGTCTAAAAACAACCATATTTTTGTTATATATTTTGAGTTGTGCACATATTACGCCTAATGTTCACACTCAGAGAAATCTGTAATTTTATTCAAGTTAATAGCGCGTTTCATTTCGTCGACTGTCGCTAACTTCCGCTGCAATACCAGTGTTAGAGTGAGGAACAAAGTCTGCAAACGTGAACAAACGTAATGTGAGTAAAACTTAAATACATGACGTCTTTTTTAATCCATGTCTGCCTCAGTTTCTCTGTGAGATTTTTAAATTTCTCGCCTTTATGTGTTACTTCTTTCGGGACTCAAAAGTAGCTCCTTTTTTTTACATTTGGCTTGATTTTTTTGTAATTGTAAAGAGTGGGAATTATAAATCAGAGAGTGTTGCTCAATCCTCTGTGATCTGCAACCACCTGCCAGCACACGCTTGTTCCTCTTGACACATAGAGGTTCAGTTGGTTTATTAGCTCTCTGAGTTCAAGGCTGAAGCAGGTTTTATTGCAAATGTCACAGACGCAGACTGGAGAGGCTGTGAAGTAAGATTTTCCTACACAATAGTTATTTCTCATATCACAGTAATGAGGAATAATAAAGATAAAAGCCTGTCACCAAGATTAATTTGGTTGATTTGGTGTAATAAAGGCCCATTGTTGGTGCAGTAAGTGTGGTTCCAGTGCTGACAGGCTGCACTGTCAGTGCCGGACTAGGAAAACTGGTCTGATGAGAGCACAGGCAGGCTTTGCACCTCTCGCTCTGTCCTCCACCTCCCTCTATTTCTATTCTTTCTCTCCTCTCTCCCCCGTGCCTCCCTTTAAATTAAACACTAGCAGCAATGCAGCAGCTCAGGCAGCTCTAAAATCGCCCCGGGTTCAGCCCTCTGCATGCTTCATGAGGCATGTGTGAGTTTGTCTTTTGTGTATGTGCACGTGTTACAGGCCAAGTATTTGACCCCAGCTGACCATATGTTGAGAGCTGATTAGCATCTTTCCAAATCTGCTGATATGCTTTAAGTGGCAGAGAGCTGGCGACAGACCCAGAGAGGTTTAACCTTTTGCATTAAGTGTCCAATGAAGAAGTCACGGTACGAGTAGACTTAAGAGATGCAGGATTATGAGGAGATCAGTTTACTGGACAAAGTTTCCCACAAAATTCTGTTGATTTTTTTTCTTTTGTTTTGTTTTGTTCGTATCTACCTTTCCAATAAAGTAGAAGAGCCCTAAGAGGTTTGCATTGCATGTCTGCTCCTCTTTCAGCAGCAGTTGTCCTTTAGCAAGGCATTTGTCCTCTGATTACTCAGTGGACAAAGGCAGAAGCCTGCAGTTATACTGAGCAGGTGTGAATGTGTGTAACTGGATGACTTGTGACCAGTGTGTCACGGCAAAGAAATTAATGCCCTTTTTAAAATTAAAAGCAAAGAGCAAGCATCTCCACGCGCTGCGAGCTGAGCGTTGACAGCCTGAAGGATTGTCCTCATTAAGGAGATGTGTTTTCACTTTCTGCACAAAAAACAGCTGAAGAATCACGTCTATTTTTGGACATCAAAGGATGTTCATGAAACACAGAGGGAAGCAGAGGCACAAAAAGAGAACAAACGGCGAGGGGAGCGGTGTTTGGTTCTTGTCCGTGTTAGCAGGGACAGTTAGAGTAATGAGTTTGTGGACTAGATACCAACCTAAACATGTGACGATGCCATATTTTTTACCTGGACACACATGATTGGACCCTCAACATGTATGTCTTGTGTGCAGTTGTCTTACTTCTTAATGGTTTATTTTTTAATGATTATTTCAGTTAATTCGCCACAGCTTCACACTTCATTTTGCTCTACTGAACACAGCAGTATACAGTATATATGTTTATGTGTATTTAGACCGTTTGCTGCTGTTGGCAAGAAGTCAGTGCTGAATCATAGTCAGTACACATCAGTTGACTGTTAAAAATAGTCATTGTTTAAGTCATTTATCAAATGGAGAAACAAAGGATTTACTAATTTTCTCTTTTTGTGAATAAAATATTTTGGGATGCTGGACCAAACAAGCAGTTTAAAGACTCTCTTAGTACTTGTGATCGTCATGTTTCAGGATTTTAGAACTTTTTTTATTTTACCAAAATGTAAAATCGCTGTAGATCAACATACAAGGACTGATTGAGAATTTCGTGGCCTGCGGCAGAAGGAGATCCGTTCTTCAGCGCTCATTACGTGCACATGTAGTTTAACTGTTTGAGAGATTATGCAGAAAGTTGAAATGGAAGTATATCTTTTGTGGTATTTCTGTTTCGGGAGTAGAAAATTGCGTATCAGCACTGTTTGATAAAATGAATGGCAACTGATCAATTACTCCTTATGTTTACAATGTTCATAATTTGAAGCTGCAAACCTAAAGAGCATGAGGAAGGAAGCTCTACTCTTAGTAAGTGTCAGAGTGATAGATGAAGCGACTTTATGTTCACTGAAATCTTCATTCCACTCAAGCGGTCAGTGTGTTTATTAGGTTGTCAGGATGTTGAAGAGATGATTTCATGAAAACATTATTGACTGCTGTGAGAAAAATAAAGTGGGCAAACAGTCTTTAAATGTATTTAAATCTCTCTGCAGCGCCAGAGTTGTGTTGATGTAGAGTTTAGTTCGGATCAGTGTTGACATTGACTTCGAAGCGCACATTGTTGAGTGGCTGGGATGTTGTGAGCTTAATTCAGCACAGCGTGTGTGATGGTTGCAGCCTACTTGGTAACTACAGTGACAGACACATTCGCTCCTCCTCCTCCTCCTCCTCCTCGTGCCTGCTTCTCCTGTGATATCCCAGGCAGGTTTCTAAATTGGCACAAACCCTAAAATAGCACGGGCAGTGGCTGTATCAGCTCAGTATATCAGTGTATGTTTGTAAGTGGTCACTCATGTCATACGAGCTCGTTCAAGGAGGTCTTAAAGAGAACGGTACACAGAAATAAATAAGGACAGAGTCTGATTTGATTATCCTGTTTATCTAAAATAAATACAGGGATTTCTTGTTGATGTTGCGTTCAAGGACCTTGTTTGTTCATGGTTTGCGAGTGTGATCTGTCTGCTGGGTTTACACACATAACCCAGAGTCAAACAAATGCAGCCTTGTTCAATGTTGTAAACTCATCGTTTCTCCCTTTAACTCCACTGCAAAATCTTTTAAAATGCTGCATTTTATGTGTTTATTACCAAGGTTGGGAAGTGATGCATAACTTAGTAATGCATTACAGTAATTTTATTACTTTTCCTAGTAACTAGCAGAGTGAAGGGATTACAACTGCCAAAACAGTAATTATGTTACAGTTACTGATCCAAGTAACGCTGCATTACTGCATAACTAGAAAAGGATGTGTTTTCGTCCCCATATATCATACGACGATGAGGTACATATATATTTTTCTACAGGAGGCTTATTTTGATTTCAGCGGTCACTAAAGTTTCAATGAGATACTTTAAACTAGTAGCTTTCAAAACAAGTTGTTGTTTCAATAAAGTGGATTAAGTTGGGAGCTAAGCAGATTGTGCATCACTTTTTTAGCAAGTTGGTTGAGTAGTGAAAGTATTGTAGTAAAGTAACAAGTAACGTACTTAATTACCTTTGATGCAGCGTAATAAGTAAAGTATTACTTTTGTATGGAGTACTCAGTAATAAGTAACTTATTGCCATTTCTGAGTAATTTGTCCAAAGCTATTTATTGCACATGTTCAGTTTGTGCTTGTTTCAACTCTTTACTGATGATCAAACGTAGAGATTCTTAATTATTTGTGTGTCCTTTTAAATTTAAATTCCTTCAGTTCATCCCAACATATATGACATGTCTAGAAAACCTAATAATTGTGATGGAGTGGCTTAGTCGTGCCCCTTCTGGTGGACCCCATGGGACCTTGTCCGGGAAAATTTTGGACAGCGCTAGAGAGAGACAAATTATTTTTTGATCCCGTTTAAAAGATCATTTTTACAATCAGTAAAGTTGCAGTTTGTCATGAAGATAGGTAAGTACCACTTGGTTTTTGTGAAACAGCTCAATAAACTAAGTCGCTCGTCTCGCGCAATATATCTCACCGACACTAACATGGCTGTCACCGTAGCGGCTTCTTCCATTCTTTAAGAACAGGGAAAAATTTTTTTAAAAGAGGTAAATCATTATTAACATGGGCTTATTGAGAGCGGCAGCTAACCAAACGGAGAGTTAGGTGGTTTTGTAAGAGATCGATGTTAGGACGTCACTTAGGCGACGATTGGATGTGTAGTCTTTCTAAACATGTATTTTCAAGTCTTATACTTCAGCAGTTGTGTTACATGCAACTTTCTTGACTTGCAAAATTATCTTTTAAACTAAAAAAAACTCACATATGAGATAAGGGGTGCAGTTTGAACAGAATAAGAAATAATTTGTCTCTTTCTATTGACTGCCGTTCGTATTTTTCCAAATGAATGACAGAATGACAGGACTTAGCCACTCTATAACCTTTACAAAGTCAAGTTATAAAACTGAACCCGTCAGTCCGTTTATACTCCACAAATCAGATCAGGAATAACTAATTCAAATTTTTCCTTAGAATTTAAAAATCTTAGTCTGTTTTTTTTTTAGACTTTGGCGGTCACTATTAGCTGCAGTGACTTCCCATGTTGTCTTTGTTTGTCCTTTTCATTTTTGTCCCTCTTTTATTTGACCACCTGTTCTGCATTCATCAGTCCAGTCCCTGTGTGGGGGGGATGGAGGGAAGGAGGGATGGCGGTGTGGATTAACTGTGCTGTGTTGTTGCTGCAGTTCACACATTCCAGCAGACCAGATCAGGCCGACTCACTGTACCAACACAGAGGCTTCCTTAACCCCCTTCTGTCCGCTCCTCTGTCCTCCCCTCAATCTCTCCCTCCGACTACAAATTTCTCTGTCCCACATCTGTGTGACCTCGATTTTTATTCAATAAAGACGGACTGCCAGGCTTTCGTCTCTCTGCACTCTCATCTCTTTTCTAATATGTGAATCCTGACTCATAAAGTGCATCTTAGTGTCTGTGTTCGAGGCCAGGGTACAGATATTTTTCCACTCAAAGGATGCAGCGCCTCACAGAGAACAGTCGCTGATAAATACTGTAATGCCACCTTGTTTTGACCCGTGACTGTACCGCCCTCTAGAGGCCAAATAATGTAATTTAAAGAAACTGAGAGTCAGGCTGACAAGGCAGCGCCAGTCTTTCTGTGAGAATTAGTTATTAGTTCTACTAACTCATAACATCAAAAATAGCTGTTCACCTGTCACTGTTATGGTCCTGTGTTGTTTTTGCCAAGAAAAAAATGACTTTCAGTTTGCAGAATAAATCTCACTTGTGATAAATAGGGGTCGATGTTGTTGTAAATCTAATAGAATTTCTTATTCCTTATTTTGTTTGTTTGTTTGTTTGGTTTTTTTTTAGGGACGAGTGGAGGTGGAGGCTGGCAATGAAAACATGAAGTTTGAGACCGGACCTTTTTCATTTTACGGTGTCATGGCGCTTAATGCTCCAACACTGGGTGAGTCAAAAAAACTTCTCTTCTCTTCTCTCCTTCTCTGCTCTCCTCTCCTAATTATTAATGCTCTATTAATCATTCTGTTAAGGTTAAATTGGTGTTTGCGGTGTAATGTCTCAGGTTTAAAAGCTCCCACTGCCACCTAGTGGCAAAAAGGTGGCAGAAAACTACCTGTTCTAGTGTCTGTAATGTGAAACAGACAGTAAAATATATAGGTGAATTAAAATGACCAGATAATTTTTAGCAACCATGTTTTTCTTTTTAGGAGCCTCAATTTTCTTGTCACTGAATAAAGGATAATCCATTATAACAATAAAGAAAGAGGCAACACTTGTTCTGGTCTTGGTTTTAAAGAAAAAGTTTTTACCTACTGTGGACAATTTTTCTTTTGGTTCTCTTTTTTATGGACTATTTTAGCCAGAGTCAGCCTACAAATCAAATTTTCATTTGTTATCTTTTGGCCAGACTTTAAAAAGCATTTATTTTGTTGTTGTTGTTGTTTTTTTGTTTTTTTTTACCACTATAGTGTCCACTGGTTGGGATTTTTTTTTTTTTGTGCGAGTCATGGCCAAACTGAAAGCACATTTGACAGACACTAAAAACAGGAAAAAAAAAAGAAAAAAAGGAAATGCAGCACAAATTTAAAACTGCAGATTGATTTATTTGCAACTTGAATTTGTTATAAAGGTTGTTAAGTGTTTGTTGGATTAGGGGGTGGGGGGAATTGCCTCCGATGACATGTGATGTACTTCCTTTTTTTCTTATGAATGAGCAGAATGTACAGACTTCTCTAACGTGCTCTCATTCACGCACGGTCTTGTGGTTGACCTCGGTGACCTGCTGGCGAATATCTGACAGCAGTGAAAGGATGTTCCATTAAGTGTGTGTCAGAAGTGAGTCAGTTCAAATTTAGTGCTCTGTGCACTGTGTTACATCAAACACAGATAAATTTAGGTAGAGAAGAAGGTTTGAATGGTTCATGTCTTTGACGATAACAGTGAGTTTTGCCGATGACCTTTAAACTTTTCCAGTCCTCTGTCTCATTCTCACACACAGACAGAAAACCCTTCACTCCCTCTAATACGAAATGTAACTTTTCTCTTTGTTCCTTTATGGGTTTGTGGTTTCTTTAGTTAACATTTAGCTGTCAGCTCGTCTGTCTGCTGTCCACTGTGTCAGTGTCATGTTTTCATTCATGCCTTTACTTTTCAAGCTTCTTTCCTCCCCTTCCTCCCAAATCTCTGTCTGCTACTCTTGTACAATTTGTTTTATCCTCATGTTGCCCTGACAGAAAGGACGACATTTTTCGGCCTCCCTCTGCCATGTTTGACAACCTCTATGAAGTGCTCTATGACATTAACCAAAAAGGTATCAAAACATAACGCTTAAAGCCCCATTTCCACTGAGCGGTACAGTTCGATACACAATTCTTTGCATGTCCACTGTTGAAAGGGTACAACAGGGGATCAAATAACCGTACCGTACCATCCCTATTTTAGTCACCTTTTTGGTGGGGGTATCAGGCGGTTCCATAAAGGGTCGCAAGAGGGTGGAGCTACACACACTGCAGTCTGTTGACTGCAAGCAGGCAAAAAAAAACTGTTTTTAAGTGTTGTAGAACTGTTAACATACCACTTCAGTGTGTTTCACATACTTTTTCAGGCAGGATTGTTACTGTGTAGATCCAGATATGTAGTCAGTTTATTCAAGTAATGCTTGTTTGTATTTTTATTTGACTTGCGAGGAGCTCGCTGCAGCAGCCCGGTCCCTTGCTGTGAACAGACACCAAACACTTTAAATACACCTATGGGTGCTCAGATCGCTGGCATTGGGCTGCCCGGCGCTGCCAGCCCCTCTAGCAGTCGCTGACGGGGGGACAGAACGTTCAAGCAGCGCTGCAGACATCATGTTTAGGTGTCATCATCATTACTGATTTATTTTAACTACTGTAGTCAATGTAAAAAGCAATATGTCAAGTCAAACTTTATTACCTCCCATAGGGGAAATTTGGTTGCAGCCTGTGAAACTTATTAATTCACCTATCTTAACTGGCACATGGTTGGTATTTGTTTGTATGAACGTACATTGTGTGGCGGGCATAATCACTAGATTTCCCAACTATATCTGACACCTTCTTTGAGCCGTCTGTGTCAAAGTAGATGGAACAGTGATGCATCATACAGCTCCGGGATACCAGAGACAATTATTAGTTTCTCTGCAGTTGTGGAGGATCAGAGAGAACTTATGTTTCCTATGAGCTTTTCTTGCTGTGGGAAGACAATCACATCCTGATCTGCAATTGGCTGCTGCTTCTGCACTGCTGCTGCTTATTGGCATTAAGTTGAGCTTTGCTCACTTTGCTTTTGACGCCTGTGATCGCTCATGTTGCTGGCATCGTGCTGCTCGCTACAGCCAAGGTGCCAGATGCCCTTCGTCTCCAGCTTACATTAATAATGAATGACAGCAGGCTGCCTTTGATGCTCATGAAGCTTTTGTTTGAACCCTCAGTTACGCTGTCACACTGGAGAGAAAACAAACCAATGAATCGCTGATCTGTGCAGAGATTCAAAGCTGGCCCTAATGTTTCCGAGGCATTTTAAAACATGATACAAAAGTGAAAGATGCTTTGCTGCCTTTACACATTAATTCCTTGCCAAAAGTTTAACGTTACTTGTGAAAAAAAAAAATCATTTTATTCACTGGGCCACTCAAATGCTCCTTTAAAGGTGGAACATTTTCTTACTTCTTCAATGCACGAACTACGCCATGAATTAATCAGTCCACCTTAAATGCCAATGTGACAGCTTGAAGAGTTTTTATGAGGGTTTATTTGTCAAACCGAATACGTATGGTTGTGAAATGTCCGCACTTCAATCGTAATTTATTTGCTTTTTGCCTTTGTTGCATAACAACAAATGCTTTAGTGATGATTTTCGAACACGCGGGTGAAATATTTTTCACCTGTAAAAACAGGTGGCAGAGCGCCCTTATGATGCGCTCCTGCAGTATAGCTCGTATACATCGAGGATACACTCCCCCCGCCAAGTAAGGGTACGGTCAGCAGTGGAAACGCAAGCCAGATCTAGAAGTACCGTTGCGAAGAGTACCGTACTGCACCAAACTGAACTGTACCGCTCAGAGGAAACAAGGCTGAACTGGGCAGACCGAAATGTGTTTTAAGCACCAAGCAGTGAAATCTGTTGGACTGGGAGCTAGCTCTGCTAAATTTGGTGTCTTTTGTTAAATAAAAAGGTGTTTTTAAGAAAAACCTATTATCACTCTTAGTTAGACATTTTAAAAATGGATTGTTTAGGTCTGTCTGGTGCAGAAACTCTTTCCCAAAGGATGGAAAGGAATTTGGGATTTGTGCATCCAACTACCTTAGATGCAGGTGTGCTGGACATGGTGACTGTTCTTGAGAAAGGAACGTCTGGCACATTATTCTAAATTAGCATTGCCGTTTATTAATAATCACTGATGTTTCAGTCCCTCTGGACCTTCACCAAGAATGTCTCATAAATGTCTCGAACAGTGATGTTGAATAGATGATGCTCCACCTATTCAGGTTCTCAGGTGTGGACCAGTTGTTCTCCTGTGGGTGTGTCTTTTAATGAGAGTGACGTGAACGATCTGTCGACCCCCGTGTGGGATTGTCTGTCAATAGTTCACGTCACTGTCAATTATTAGGAGACACTCCCACAGCAGAGCAAAAAGAAGTGCGTAGCATTCTCTATTAAAGATGGAATAGTGTAATTGTTCGAGGGGTTAAAACTTCTTCGCTTGTAAAGAGAAATGCACATGATACCTAAATGATCTCACATTAAAAAAGAAACAAAAAAAAGTAAAATTGCTAGGTGATGCATTAAGGTAAACGTGGAGAAAGAGCAGCTGGTCTGATCTCCTTTACATGTCTTAATCTTGTGGAAAATTGCAGCATTACTCTTCTTTTTTCTATCCTCTTTTTTTTTTTATCTCAGGGCTTAAGTCTCTTTCAGGTGTGCAAGTAGAGAGAGAGATTTGTGAAGCATCATCTCTTAATTTTTCAACTTTCCTTGTCCCATTCACCCACATCATGAAAACAAAACTCAGTAGCAAGAACAGTCATCACAGCTACATGACAAAAAAAAAAAAAATCACACTCAAACGGTATAATCTAACATGTGATGTTCCTGAAGCAGAATTCCTCCTGTGGTTTTTACGTGATTGATTTTCACCAAGTCTGGACCCAGGTCTGTCTCTCTGTCTCCCACCGTCTCACTCACTCACTGTCCCTTCCTCCCCTTCATCCCCCGTCCTCCTTCTGTCCCATCGATCACCTCCTCCTTCCTCCATCCCCTCTCTCCTCTCAGTGGCTGCACCTCGTCCTCGCCTCCTCTCCTTTAAGAGGTTTTCTCTGTTCTCTCGGTTGCCAGGTAAACTCCGGCATGTCTGGGTCATTTAACACAATGGATGGGCGGGGCTGTGCTGGGGGGTTGGGTGGGTGGAGCTTGAGCTGGAAACCCGTTAAGGGGTAAATAAACTCCTGAGCACAGAGGGGAGTGAATTGCTCAAGCGCTGCTCTGTCTCGGTTGAAGCAATTGACTACATGAATCCCGCTCAGTGATGTCAGTCGGTTGAACATACCTGCTGTGACATCACTGATTGTGTTGTGGCCAAAGGTGGGACATGTTTCACTCGACAGACAGCAGTGTTGCAGCAGTTTTCCGCCCCTGTGTGGTTTGGTGCTGATTTATCCTTTAAGGACAGCAAAGAATTACAAAATGACAGCTACCTTTTGGCAAATGAGCTCTTTGTTCAACTGAAACAATCTCATTTACACCTGGTTTTATTAAGTCAGCATTTTAGCCTCTTATTTGCTGGAGTTTTGTAGCGCAGGTGAGTAGGAGGCATGAGGAGGAGATAAGTCAACTTATTCTTAGCAAGCACGTGTAGGTGTAGGTCAACGCTCAGGTCACTGTG
>JAPZDX010000021.1:9765317-9779518 GCA_029783625.1 Naso annulatus
TAATACAGAACTTTTTTTTGTAATTAAGTATTTTTACTCTATGTGCTGCAACTCTTAGTTGAGTAAAAGATCAGCATAAGATCACAATACATTATCCACCATTTGCAACACCACTTTGTCACTTGCACGAAATCACGAGCTACAAAAAATATTAGTCAGTAGCTTCCTAAAAAATGCTGAAATGTAAATTATCTTGAAGCTTAACTTTTGCTCATTGTATTTTAACAACTTTAGATGAAAGTGAAGAATCATTGAAATGTGAGAATTAGGCACAGATGCCTTGACAATAAATCCTCTCAAGTTGTCATGCAAAGGCACCTGTTGTGAAATAAAGCCACTTTGACAACAGACTGCAGCTGATGATAGAGCTCAAATCCAAAGCTGATTTCTATTCAACTGACAGAACCTACAACAAATTTGATATTCTGTTGCTGTCTGTCTGTTATGCTGTTTTTAAGCAAAGATGCCGGAAATTCACCATTATCACTGTCTAAAAATGTGTTTATTTTGCTGGTTTTCTTGCTGCACTAAATTCTAAACTATTTTAAACTGAATGTCTTTGGGTTTTGGTCAGAGAAGTCAAGCAATTTAAAGACAAATTTTCCACTATAATTTGAAATGTGAAAGACAAAATGACCTGCTGGATCACCAAGGATGAAAATAAAGTGTTACCTGAAGAATAACAAGAAAAATCTCAACATCTTTGTTACACTTATCCTCTAAAGGCAGGGTGATCTCCACCCTGAAGTGGGAGGATAAAAAGACCACACCTCTACTGAGCAAAAACCTTTTTTATTTCTCGTTGAAAGGAACTTGGTAGAATATTACAGCAGAACACACGACTGAAACAGCTGCCATTTCACGTAACACAGTACAGGAAGAAGGATGTAGTTCAATCTCGTGTAATATTATATATAGTATATTTATATCAATAGAAAAGAAAAAAACTATTGCTCCCAGGTGTTTTTTTTTTTTTTAATATTGCATTTCTGCATTTGTTGTGTTGAAGTTGGTAAAAGTAAAATTCAACGAGAGGTTTACACACCAAAGGAAGTGGGACAATGAAAGTGAAATTTCCCAAAAGCATGGGAATTTTGTGGCTTTTTTTATTAGGCTGAGAAGTAAACTTTAAACTTTTTTTTTTTCCATTGCAAGAAATAAAACTTAAAACGGCTCTCAAAAATGGATAAATACCATCATACAGCAATCAGAATATGCAAAAGAAAAGAACACAAGGCAGCTCCGCATAAGAGCAGGCATGCAAAAAAAGATGTTTTTAAAAGGAGCGTTAAAGACAAAACGTCAATGATTGCAGATTTTCTATGTTTGCATCGTATGGCAACTGATGGAAAGCCAGTTTATGAAAAAATATGGTTAAACGGTTGGACTGAAACGAGGGGACAGCTCGATGCTCTGTAAAGTGAACTGGAGTGCTGAGTGTTTGCTGACAAACTACTTCAATGAAGTTGTTTCTAGAAATTGCTATAATATACTGTTATCAATTTGCTGTACTCTTCTTAATTTCCTCTAAGGAATAAAAGAAATGTTAGGAAAAAGCAGGTATGAAATATCACCCTGGACAGTTGCATCCAAGTTTAGTGTTTTAAATAAGCCACTTTAGGCAGCATTATCTAATAAATGTCTCATATTTCTAAGACATATTTCAATATATCTCTTTTGAAAAATAATTCTATCTATACTTGATCTTTTTAGTAAGTAAATCTCTTCCAGTATATATTTTTTCTTTTTTTTCTTTTCCTTTAGGTACAGCACCCCACTATGGGTTTTGTTTTCCAAAAGCACCTAATTTTTCTTACAATCAGACTGAATACTGCTTCAGTCATTAATGGTCTGAGTTCAAGATTAAAGGATCCGAATGGCGCACCCTAAATAAGTCAACAAGGTCAGTTACCTTGAGACCATAGCTCAAGCCCGGCAATATTAAGCTTTAAACTCGAAAAATCATGACCAGTGCTGGAGGCCTGATCTCACTGCAACCCTTTGATTAAAAGGTCACAGGGGTCAGACGTGGGCCTGCATCATTTGAGACGTCATCAGTTGCCACAGGCATCTCAGCTGCAGCAACTGGCTGACCAGCTCTGCACCCAGAACCTCATGAGGATGATGACAGGCACAGGTTATGCTGATATACCCCAAAATACTGAGACAAAAGAAGCCACGCGTGAGCAGGCCTCACCACATTTCAGCTATCGGAGCAGGATGTTAGCACCTGAGGGATGGCCCAGGAGGATGAGAGAGAAAGAGGGAGGAAAGGAGGTAAGAGGGGGGCGGTCATTTGGACTCATCTGGATTGTCTACGGAATCCAAATGAGTCATGTGCTTGTAACAGATCATCTTACGGGTGCTCACTGGGCCAAGTGGATGTCCTGCGATGCCAAGGATGCCCCCTATAGCTGGGACTGTGGCTCAGAGTGATGTGGGTCTGTCTGGACAAGCAGTCCATTACAGGTCATTTTAGACAAAACACACACAGCCATGGTGAGTGATGCAGACACACTGTCTCACTCCCACTCTGCACCTGCTGGTATGAGTATGTCACAGACTACAGGTCAGCACCAGGTGAGCTCTTACCACTGGATATCAACCAGGAAGTGGGACTGGTAGCCTACTGCTGTGTCTTGAGCACTGTCAAACTTAATTTGCTGGGCTACATGTGTGAGGTTATCAAATAGACAATATATATATATAGCTATATATATAGATATATTGTTATATATATTTTTTTAATCAATGGGGAATCTCATACAGGAGCTGACTTCTGCAGTCCGCACTCATTTAACATCCACCTAAACTTTAGAACATGATTCTCTTATATAGACAGTAATTTCTCAGTCAAATATACTTTTTATTTTAATCCGTTGTTTTAGCATTTTTAAAGTTCGATTCGTCATGCACAGAATAGTCGTTCCTCTCTCTGTGTTTATCTGTTCATCACCAGGCTTTGCATCATGTTGTCAACTTCATCACAAGTAAGTTAGCCACCTTTCCATCAATCGTCGTCCACGTCGTCGCCCTCCGACTCCTCTCCGGCTCTCCTCTCGTACATTTTATCCCGGTGTCGCTCCTGGATCTCTTTCATTTCCTCGGCGTAGCGGCTAAACGCTCCCCCAAACTTGCTCCATGCCTTGAAGGGGATTGTTATAGAGTTTCTGTAACTGGGCTTCACTTCACTCACCCGTAAGAAAACTCCGTACTTGTTGGATCCTACGTCAAAGAAGAACCGCTTGGAGTCCACCATGATCGAGGTGCCCTCCGGTAGCTCGCTGTAGCCCCCGGCCCCTCCGCCGCCGGCCAGCTCCTCCTCATCTCCTCCGTAGTCGTCTATCAACTTGGCCAAGGCGTCGCGGAACTCTATTAAGCCCTGGGCCGGGAGTGCGATGGTTTGTCCGGCCTGAAGGCCAGCACCGGGGATGCCACCCACTCCTACTCCGAATCCGGGGCCTCGGTTGACGGTCTGCCGGATCCGGAGAAACCGCCCCCGCTGGTTCTCCTTCAGATCGAGGTAGTATTTACGGTTCTCACGCACCAGGAATTCGCTCTTCAAGGCCCGTCTAGGCCCGGTGTCATCCCCACCGGAAGACTGAGCGATCTGCTCAGGAGTGCTAGGCCCAAGCTGGGCGTAGTGCTCTATGAAATCCCCCAGGTAGTCGCGGAACTCTGCCGCAACTGACATAGAGAGGGTCAGCCGACTTTTCGAGCCCCCGGCGCCGACCTCGGCGATTTTGATGAACCGGCCTTTGGCGTTCTGCTTCACATCAAGGTAGAAGCGTTTGTTCTGAATGTCCAGCCGTTTGGAGGCCAGCTCCTGGGTCTCCGAGTCCCGCTGATAATGCTGAAACCCGCCGCCACCTCCTCCCCCTCCGCCGCCGCTGCTGCCACCGCGCTCACTGCCACTGTCCCCATCCGCCATCTTCGCCACCAGCAGCCCGTTTCTCTGCGTATCTTTGACCCCCACCCCCCGTGCTTCCCGAGCTTGCAGAAGAAACCGGACGCTGGCAGCTGAGCTCTGATTGGCCGCTTCGACTGCCAAACACAACATCAGATAGAGGGCTTGAGTTTTCATTCGCCAATAATCCTGTCTGTCATTACAACATAGCCGCCTCCCGGATGACATTTGAGTACATACTGTATTTTCAATCTATAATAGCTCTCGATGTCAGTATTAAACTAGTTTTTTTACGTGAGTGTACAACTGATAATTTGTCTGTGGCTGTATACACTGTTGCCATAATCACTTCCCTGGTGCAGTTACTAAAGAAGTGTATGCATTTGAAGGTGATAAGTGCCCTTGTAATGAAAATTAGGACTTATTTTTCATACGACCTCCTGTATTTTCTACAATTTTAGGATGGATGCCCCTGGAAGGACACTCCACACATAGTCCCGCCTACTTGTAGGTTTCGTGCGCAAAGGCAGCACGATGATCATACGGTGGGGGATGGGTAAAGTTCTGCAAGTCGTTTAATGATTGGTGGAAACAGAGATTCGAAGTAACAAGACACGCTCTGATTGGTTGTCTAGACTCCCACGAGGGGTCTCATGCGAAAGATCTCCAAAAGGGTTTATTGTTTCTTTGCTTTCGGGAGCCGAAATTGTTTGCTATCTACTCAGTTCTACGATCAAGTAACGAGACGGAAAAATGGTATGTGTGCTTCAGCTAATGCTAAATGCATTACTGGAGATATTGCTACATTTGTGCTGTTATTAATGTGCAAGTGTAGAAAGTGCTGTTTTGAATTTGAACTGAGGAAATTCGAGCAGAGGGTGTGTGGATAAAAAGCTTGCTAAAGAGCTAACCGTCAGCTAACACATTAGCATGAACAGTAGCGCGAGAAGTCCATATGTTGTTCGTATATCGTTTAGTGTAACATTAAATATGCCGCGATCTGTTTGGTTCGAATAGTTCATCAAATGACTTCAACAGGAGTGTAAAGTTGAATTGATATCAGTGTTTTTTTCCCACTCACTGTAACGTTAACGTTAGCCTTTCTGAAAGGTGGATTAGCAACCTCTAGGAAGCTAAGTCAGGCTATCGTATTAGCTTAACGGTTTGTTAATTGTTGGTTGTTGACCCTTAGTCTTTCGAATAGTTATGATAGCAAGGAGAAACGGTTAAAATTGACTGTGTTTTTTTTTCTTTAATTCTCGCAGTATATTCTCTGGGCCATTCCTTCTCTTACTGTTAAAATACGTGAATTAAAAGTCAAAGCTTCCCGTCTTAAAGTAGCGCCTCTGCTTTCTGTTAGTCGCGGGTCACTGGCAGCAGCCCTCCACTGACAGGTTCTCGTGTTTTGGACGGAAAGGGTCAGTGATAGTACTCTCAATTTCTTTAAATTATTTACAGGTTTAAGCTTGTAACTTTCGTTAATCGTCATCGTTGCTGCCTTCTCTTGTTGTGTTTTATTTTAGGTTGGCGGGAAAGCGAACGTTAAAAGCTAACGTTACCCATTGAAGTGCCGGCGCCGAGTGCTCAGTGTTTACTTTTAGTTCCCATTGTGGAGTTTTCTTTTTAAAGTTGTTCACTGAATGTGCTAATATTTGTGAGCTCCCATGTCCACCAGTTTGCAGATATGAGGAGCTGTTATTGTGTATTTTATGTTGTATAACGTGAGGGTTTATTTCTGCACAAAACCCGAACAGCCTCACATATCTGATACAGTTTTGTTTTTTCCGCTTGTCTGATTTCTTCCCCTTTATTGTTTCGTGCTGAAAATTTTCTCAAATTGCTTAATGCAGGCTGGTGGCAAAGCAGGAAAAGACAGTGGCAAAGCCAAGGCAAAAGCAGTGTCTCGCTCCCAGAGGGCTGGGCTGCAGGTAAGTCTTTTTCAATCCCCATAAGGCCATTTGTGGGTTTACTTCGTAGTCTGTGTGCCACCCTTCGTGATTGCAGAGGGGTTTCCCCTTTTGATTTACTTAAACCACTGTTTTGTGTCCATTTCCTGCCAGTTCCCCGTGGGTCGTATCCACAGGCACTTGAAGACTCGCACAACCAGCCATGGTCGTGTAGGAGCCACAGCAGCTGTGTACAGTGCTGCTATACTTGAGTACCTCACTGCTGAAGTAAGCTTTCCCATGTAGTGCATGTTTTGCAGTGAACAGTGCCATTGGGTGACACATCATGCAGTATCTTGTATGAAACTGTGCTCTTTACAGTAATGTCTGTTTTTGGTCATGTCTGATCACAGGTACTAGAGTTGGCGGGCAATGCCTCCAAAGACTTGAAGGTGAAGCGTATCACTCCCCGCCACTTGCAGCTGGCCATCCGTGGTGATGAAGAGTTGGACTCCCTTATCAAGGCAACAATTGCTGGAGGAGGTGAGTTGACAGTACTTAGTTTTTTTCTGTCTTCTTTTTTACAACATCATGGACCACAATGGATATAAGTCTGTGACATTGTGTCTATCCACGATAATTTAAAAGCTGTGTTTGTCATTTTGTCAATTGCTTTTGTAATTGACGTATAAAACTAAACAGAGAAATTGTTTTTTTGTTTTTTTTACCCTCATTTCTTATCAAGTTTTTCTTATTTGTGTTATACTCCATTCTAATTTTAATGCTCTGCTAATTCTCTCTCTCTCTCTCTCTCTCTCTCTCTCTCTCTCTCTCTCTCTCTCTCTCTCAGGTGTCATTCCCCACATCCACAAATCCCTCATTGGGAAGAAGGGCCAGCAGAAGACTGCATAGATGCCACGTTGTCCAGAAATTTTGGGGCTTGGGCTTTGATTGGACCAGGAGTTCACA
The DNA here is from genome assembly GCA_029783625.1 of Naso annulatus. Lineage (NCBI taxonomy): Eukaryota > Metazoa > Chordata > Actinopteri > Acanthuriformes > Acanthuridae > Naso > Naso annulatus. The sequence continues at coordinate 9,772,080 of JAPZDX010000021.1, forward strand.
CTTGTTCTTTTTTATTATTAATATTATAGCAAAAGGAGAGTGATTGTTAGGCTTTGTGTTGTAATATTTTCCCATAACTAGAAAAAAATACAAAAAAACCCCTTAACAAAAAACAAAACAAAAAAAAAACTTTGTATGTTTATTGTAGAACGCTTGACTGGGAAGTTCATGATTATTTAAAAAGGTGACAGTGAATTTGTTTGATTGGCCTGGGACTCTGTAATGTTTTATACTGAAAAGAAATTGTTAAACATTTTTTATATAAAAAACTTGTTTTGTGGTTATTTTCCTGAAGTTACAATATTTACTATATTGCAAGTTTTTAAGGAGATTATTTTGGTTTTTGGAGATAGCAACATGGGTAACAGCTAAATGAGATGGTGCTTTTTTTCCTTTTGACTTACTGTAATATTTTGAACTGCAGACAGATAGTGATGTATTAAACGTTGAATTTTTTTACATCAGATGAAAAATCATTGAAAACTAATTGAAACATTCTTCTACGGTGTTTTGTGTTTGCTTGTAGCAGTTCAACAATTGTACTAAGTACGTGTGATCCTCTGCTGCTGTGATCAGGTGACACTGATCCTACACATTTTTCAGGAGTCATCTTTCAAGTCCATATCACAAATACATAGCTGGTACCCTGATATTTGAAGGAGATGTGTTGATAGAAATTCTGGCAGATTTGAATCGTGTCAGTGTTTGAATAATGTATTCACATTTCCTAAATGTATGCACAAACTGAAATGTCCCAACCATTAAGTATTACACTTTTGAAGTTAAAGAAGTCAGAGCTCTTTCTAAAAGCTACATGTTCAGGGAAATGACTGCGTATTTTATCTTTGAATAAATATCCATTGCATGTATTTCTTGGCTTAGTTTGAAACTACTGCTTGAAATTATTTTTGAAGTTATGATTTTATAAGCCATATGCAGGGTGCTTTGACTGTCCAACTATACGTGAACAGAATCCTCTTTTATTTCAGTTAGGGAAATATATTTTAGAACACAACTCTGCAACTTTTTTTTGTTTTTGTTTTCAATTTTTTTTTAAAAAAAAGCTGGTTTAATAATTTTAAACATTGCACCAAGTGAGTTTAGGCTTTTTACAGCATTGTTATTTTTCCTCTGTTTTAGTCAAGAAATAGCCCATACTTAGTTTGACCAAGCCTATCATGCATTTGTTTTGTAACTTGTAAAATGAAATGAATGAAATGTTGCATTTCCAACAGTCTGAGTACTGGATTTGTCCTGCAGGTTAGCATTTGGCCATTAGGGGGAGCCACTGACATTTGAATGAGCTTCTTTGCTTTTCCTGTTAGGTCAAGAGGTAAAAAGCATAAAATATTACTTCAGCTTGCCAGATCTGCACCGAAAAGCCCACAAACTGTGCCAACATTTTAGTATGGAATTTTACAAAAATATTCAGGATGATGAGTTTTAAAGCAAAGAAATGCAGCAAACCAAAGAGAGTACAACCTCTTTTCAGATATGTCTGCATGTAGCCAGTACTGTGGTAGCAGCACTTTTGTGTGAGAACATGTTTGAATTTTCTGCAGCGGTTTCTTTTAAGCTCTAAGAGTAAATTACAGAAAGAAGACGGACACAAAATATATTTGGCATGGCATGGTGTCAGGGTTAAGATTTTTGCAATCTAACTTTAATTACTTGTTTACAATATTCAACTGAGATTACTTTAGAGATATAAAAGCATTACATCTCAACAAGTTTGTATTCTGTATCTTCTTCTAACTCTTCAATAAAACTATGAACACATGAAGTAACTGACTTAACTTTTAGTCCAAGCCTTCAACATTTAATATTTTACACGTTATTTCAAAAGATATTTTGAGTATTTTTGCATCGTACACCTTTTTATTCTGCATGGCAATTATTTACAAATTGAGGGATCCTAATAAGATTTATTTTTTATTTATTTATTCTTTTTATAGTTTTGAACCATGCTTGTGATTTTAATGGGAAGTTGGTTGTGAAATCATAAAATATTTAATAGTAAATAATAATGACAATAATATGAAAACATTTTTTTAAAAGTCTAATGAAAGTAGAATCTCACATCAGTATAAGACAAAGTTTTACACACATTAACAAGACACAAAGATATTCAATGCCTCCCATATTCATCACAGTGTATCTTCGTATAAGCTGCACACACATACACCCACTCACACAACTTATACGAGTTTAACACAGGTTGTGATGAACTGTGCTGTGGAGACTGTCAGTGGGTGCTGCTGTGTGGGCAGCTCTTCATTTTTTTAGGAATACAAAACATCTGGTCCTTGAGGAAGACAAGAGTTTACATGGAGAGATCCACAGTTCAGCTGGGATTTGAAACTGAAAAGTGGAAAAAGTCTTTTCATAACATGTATTGCATCCATCTAAATAACTTGCACATTCCCATTATGCCTCACAGCTGTTTCGCCAACATGAAGAAAGACAATTCATCCGCTTTGTGTGAGTGAATGTCCTTTATTCAGGGCCAAAATATGTCAGTCATGTCTACTCTGTTTGCTTTCGATTATTAGAGTTACGTCTCTGTCCCTATAGTGATTTTTTTCTAAAGGGCCTTGATGCTGTTGATGCTTTCAGCTGTTGTGTGTGTGGAAAAACTCCAACCTTGAAATTGGCCTACTGCACTTTGGTTAGCGCTACTTTCCAAAAGGCAGGAAAACAGCTCAACACAACATACTTCAGACAATATTTGTTTAGGGAACAGAGATGGAAGAGGAATTTATTTTTTTTTACTTTGCAATTGAAATGTATAAATGTGAAGTATTTGCAAAAATGACTCTAATTTATTATCAAAAGTCGAAGCAGTGATTGCCTCAATAGGAATCCTGTCAAGTTTAAATTGAAAGACTCACATAGACACTGTGGTGGGCAAACATAATAAGTTTCTCAAATTTTTGTGATTTTGATCTGTTGATTCACATCAATCAGGAAGAAAATCTGTAAAACTAGAGAGTGAGATTATATCTAAACTTTATGATGACACGAGGAAAACCAGGACTGTTTTTGTTTTTTCAGCGTTTCTGACAGGTTTACATTTTTTACTGAGAAAAACACCCTGCTTCGTAGTATTGTTCAACATTTTGGAAAACATGCCTTTTCACTTTCTTGCTGATTGTTTATTGAAAAGATTGACACCATTCTACAATAAATACAGCACACACAGTAAATATGAAGCTGCAGCTGGCAGCTGCTTAGCTGAGCGCGTGGATTTAAACAGGTTTTAACAGGTGTAAAAGGATAGCCTGTCTGTAACCAATGACGACTAAATGAATCCAACACCTTTAATATTTTTAAATTAGCACAGTCTATCATGTTTGTGTTATCACTACAAGAAATAGCGTATGAAAACTATTATTATGTATACATATTATGTATCTAGGTAGGTAAAGCAGTGACCTCAGCTCTTGAAGACAATGGCAAAGTATTGTTTTGAGATTATGGAGACTATGGATACTTATACTATGCATTATAACAGTTTAATGCTTTAACCAGTTTTAATGCTTAACTAAGCTGTATTTTCACGTTTAGTATCCAGGCATGAAGGTGGTAGGCCAATTTTTTTTCACATTAAACTCTTGGGCTTATTTAAGCGATCAAGCTTATTTACAACAGATGTTGAACTATTCTCAAAGTCTGAATAATTAGAAAAACATTTATAAATACTTGTAAATTTATAAATGGTTTTATGACCCTTTTTGTGGCAATTCACAACCACTTTTGAGATATTAAGTTACTTTTGTTCCCTAACAAAAACACAAGAGAATCAAATTAGATTATTGGGCTTTGTACCCTAACACCTCAGTGTCATGCTAATCTCATTATTTCTTTTTCAGTTCCCACTGGCAGAAGTGTCAGAAAATCTCTGTCTTATCAGCTGCAAATGATGTGGAAGACATGAGTGATGAGACTGCAGTGGAACAAGCAGCTCTGAGGGTGACAGGAACAGAAAACTGTGGTTTAGCAAAAGTAAAAGAAATTCACAATCTCTTCCAAACTTTTGTTTATTTATGTCTGACTCAGAGGTGTAATGATGCTGAAATAATAAATCATGCTATTTTCAGCTGCATGCAGGCTCACAGCTTGACGCTGACAGTGAGGATCTTATTAAGACACTAACAGGACCGACCTTTGCAAGGACAGCAATCGCTCCACTGACATCCAGAGGCACACAGCTGGACTTTTCTTTGCATGAGAAAACCTCAGATCCGAGTCACACTGTTTAATATTAAAGTTTCGTCCAACTGTCCAACACAAATTGATACGGCCTATTTTCGAGATTTAACTGGGGTAAAATAACACGTTTTTACTCAGAGACACAATGCTGCTGCTTTACTAAATCTGTGAGACTGCGTTTGCCATACAATAAATCTTTTCTCAGAAAAAGTTGGTTGTTTTAAAAAATTTGACTGTCCGCAGCTAAGCCTGTGGCTGTGTGAGGCTCCAGCATTGTAGTACTGTGAACCAATTGCCAACATGCTAGTGAATGCTAATATGCTTGCACAATCAAGTTAACATGTTGCTGTTCAGCAGTATTTTTACCATGTGAGTTAAATGTGTCAACGTGCTAAACTAACATTTGATAATCAGCATTTAAAACAAAGCACAGCTGAGGCTGATGGAAATATCACTTACTTTACAAGAGTTTGCTCCTTAACTAGGTTGGTCAAGCCAAGATTTTGACCTAAAGATGGCGCTGTGCCATATTTAGAATCACCAAAGTTATTACAGTTCATACTGAGGTGGACATAACTAAAATCTATCAAATGTACCAAAATTCCTGACAATCCATCTAATAGTTGTCATTAGATATCACTCCAAACCACTTGGTGGTGCTGCAGGAAATGTCCACATCAGTAGGATGCAGTTTCATTGAAAAAAATAATAACAATTCATGGAAATCAGCACAATATTTGATGAGATTTTTCAATTTGGATCAAAGTGGGGGACCAGCCAACTGGCTGACATTGCCACAGAATTATTTCTGTCTCAACATAAGCAACTACAGCCATCTTGTCTGATCAAAGAAAGATAACACCAAAAACTCAATCAAAAACACTACCTGCACACTCTGACTCCCTTGGAAATGTTGTAGAAGTGCTGCGATCGCATATGACACCAAAGTAGAACAAAATAACCTACAGATTCCTCCTCTACCAGATCGTCACGTCATCCAAAATAAAGCTGATGGTGCGAATAACTCCGAAAAGTTTGTTGTAAAATCACCGTAAACTCAAGAGTTCCAACAAATGATCAAATGTGGCATCAGACGTATTGTCCACATGAGTGCGAGCCTCTGTGGGAACACATGAAAGAAGCAGCTGCCTCACATCTTCAAAGAGGGAGAATCATTTGTTTATTCTTACATCTCTCTCTCACTCTGTCTGTACAGTTTCCTCTGGAGGACAGTGGGAGGGTGACAGCCGGGGGTCAGCCTTCAGCTCCCATTGTCTTCTGCAGTGAACAGGTGATGTCTGAAGTGCATCACACAAACAGTGCTAATGTTTTGAGCTGATAATCCACAAAAGTTTGTTAAACTATTGTTACCATTGTTAACTAACTTAGCAAGTGTAATGATGCAACCTGATATCAATTCCTGAATGCAGTTGCTCATTTAAACACCTTGTGTCTGGTACTGTCAAGTGTTTTTGAGGAGAAAAGTCCTTTTCTGTACAACTAGTTTTATAGAGGAGCAACGGAAACACTGACTGGAAACATCACAAATTGTCATGGGATGTGCAGGACAGGGGAAATCTGCAGCGGGTTATTGTAAAACCACCCAGAACATCATGGCTCCCTTTTAACAGGAAAAAGTGATATCTGTGAGGTCAGCTGTCTGCCTGGAGCCCAAAGAATTTTAAAAGACAACACTCACCAGAGCCAAAGCCCATTCATTCTGTGGCTATCTGACAAGAGATAAAGAAAAATTAAGAAGTACTGACACTTCCTCACTTCCATTCAAATATAAAAATAGTTTTATTTGTAAGAAGTTATTAATCATAAACCGGTTAATACATTTTTTGTTTTTTTGTAGTAGTAGTATAAAGGGACTACAACTGCACTTCCTCATACAACTTAGTGTTGTAAAATGATGATAAATGAATCTTGCGTATTTTATCTTGAATGTCGCATTCTTATTAAAAAACGTTCTATCAAATTCAGGTTTTATCAAAACTTTTCTCCGCGATATGAAGACATCAGTAGAAAACATCTGGGAGAAATCATCATTTTGTAACTCATAAAAAAACATATTGGGCATCCTAATTTGCAACACTTTATTACTTGCAATCTGAAAGTCAGACGTAACCTGCACATCAGTGCAAAACTGTATCTCAACTTATTAAAATACCAATAATCATTTTTGACATGTATGCAGGACTTTTATTCCTGTTAGATTTACAGCTGGAGTCAAATATTTTCATAATATTTAATCTTTAAATTAATTTTTCAAGCAAAAATGCTAAAAAGCTCATAGTTCCAGTTTTGAATTTTGGTTGGGATTTGCTGTTTTATGTCAGATTATGATGTTACATTGAATTGTTTTGTGTTATTGGTAAAACAAAACAGGACAGACGATGTAAAAAATGCGATGGGTGCATTTGAACTGTTCTCAGACTTTTATACACCAAACAGTCAATCAGCAAATATATCAATAATGCAAATAATTATTTGTTGCAGCCCTAGTTAGCTGTATACTCTGTCTTGGATTTTGGCTTAAAACAAATGCCCAATGAAACTATGTAGAATTTTACACCATGTGTAATGGATTGAAGGTTAGTGAGACTCACATGAAGCTACTGTCAGTGTAAAAAGACTGCACTTATCATTTAATCTAAAGGTTTAAACTAGTACTGATGTCCTGATGTGAGTTTGATCCAGTCTATTCAGACTAAATTAAAATGAAATAAAAACTAAAGTAATCTTTTCCAGGTTTGAATAAAGGCAGCTATCAAACAGGTGTGATTTCTTACAGCTGGTGGTGAAACTGAATGTAATTCCTTGACTTCATGATGAAAAGAAACGTAGGCGTCCTTTGATCCTCGATGTAAAGAACATGTTATATAGATGCTGACAGAAAGCATCTTCATGCACTTTGAGAGCGAAGAGCTTTCAGACAGACCTGTCAGCGATTCTGTGTGTCTTCATGTTTGATGTTTTTAAACCTTATTGCTTGGTTCAATGCGGTCTGGGACCAGGCAGGAGGCTGTAGGACTGAACACATTTATTGGAATGATGTCTTAAAAAATACAAACAGAAGATAGTACTACATTGACCTTGAAACTAAAGCAAAACAAAACAAGTGGCTACTTTCAGAACAGCTAAAAATAAAAAATTTTCAGTCAACATCTAAAATTTTCACTTGACTTGTAAAATAACAAAGGATGAAGTAAATACGATGCGTT
>JAPZDX010000021.1:10013666-10027898 GCA_029783625.1 Naso annulatus
TTGTTGTTGTTGTTGATTTTATGTTTTTTATGTATTCATGTATTTTATATGGAACCTCTGAGTCTGTAATAAAGTATTCATTCATTCATTCATTCTCAGGAGTTGGTGGAGACCAAACCAGAGCTGAAAGAAGAGTGAATACATTTTGTCTGGTGGCACTAAAACGTGACTGAATCAAATCTATTAATGCTCTGAACAAAAAGGCACCTGTTCACCAGCAAGAGGATCATAGCATCCTTATATTTAAAGGTGAAAATGTTCACTGCTTTAATGCATCATCAACAAACCAAAACCAATGGGATTAAGAGATTACAATCTGGGCAAGATGTAGTCTTGCGCAGCCAGCCCTATTATCACATTAAAAAGATCTGGCGGCACCGATTATCATTCTGCTAAGGGGGAAAAGGACTCTGGCTTGTTTGTATTTCTTTAAACCAGTTGTAGTCATCTTGGGCGGTGATAAGCCTGGGTTGCAGGGATGATGCCCTTAGTGGAAGGGGAGGTGAATGCCTATATACAAGGAGTACATCTGGTGAGTCTGACTATTTAAGAGAAAACATCAGTTATAAAGCTGCTGTTCTGACTTTTAAAATAATGTGAGTCCCTTGTCTTTCGCTCAAGGGCATGCAGAAGTGAAGGCATCAATCACAGGAAAGACAATCTACCAGAGACACATGGTTGCTTTTACTGCCTATTTTCTCATCGCTCATTGGAATCATGAGCGAGTTGACAAATGGGCTAATCGCTGTAAACCTTTTGTACACTCTGTAAAACTTTATACTCCTTTGAATGTCCTGTAGGTTGCTCTCAGGTTTAGTCAGTCTGTCCTGGTTGTTTTCACAGCAAACGTAGTTTGTCTGTCTCCTCTTTGGGTTTGTGTCCATGCATAATCAGCTCCACACCAGCCCACATGGAGCCCTCATGAATCGTTAATGGTATGCTTCAAAAGGTTACGTTTATCAAGACAACAAAACACGGCAACAATGATCAACTATGCGTATCAGCTTCAACTGACACTGGTGACCGACAACAGACCAAGCTATGGAGTTATAGTGGAGAGATTCAAAGGGCTTTTTTACTCTTTGCTCTTCTTGTTGAGGGAAGAACACGTGCACTAAAGTAGGCAGCAAGGTCAGGGTTAGTCTTAGTTTTAAAAATTGAGTGACTGTTTTATCAAGTTGAAGTGCTGAACTTTTGTGTGTCCCAGTGGACTGTTGGTTGGACAAAACATGGTTTTTATTGTGCATTTTTCCTGTTTTTTTCTGACATTTGAAACACTGAACATCCAGTGTCCAAGTAAAATCTGGATCATAATCAATAGATTATATGATCATTTTAAAAAAGGTGGTTAGACCTTCCTATACATTTCACATGAAATGCTCCTTCGGCAAAAGCAAAGAAGTAATAGCAGGCAAGGAAGAGGCTGATCCTCTGAGCATCACCCCATGTTGTTTTACATTCAGCAGCTCACAGTAGCTACCTGGCGGTGATAGATGAGGAGACAAGAAGAGCTGCACTCACTGAAAAACCAAAGAGGTTAAAAAATCTGAAAAAGAAGAAAATAGAGCACTGTATTTTCCAATTTACATATCCTAAGAGTCATTATCTTCAACATGTCTCGACTTGTGAAGACAGGTCAAAGTTCTTAGGAATTTGCTCTTTTATTTGGCAAAGTATGTTGAATCTGATTCAGAGTTGGTAACAGAAGAAGGGGGGAAACTCAGGGTTAGAAATGTGTGATTCTGTGTCAAGCAGCTGCCCATATACTTCCTGTTGACCTCTGGGTGGAGCCCTGCCAAGGTCAAGCTGTGGGCAACGCCCTTGTTCTTCCATGCCAAAGCATTGGACCGCGTATAAAACCACCAACCACTAAGATGGAGAAACAGACCTAGTGATTATAAACGCAATCATGCTTATTATCATGCCACTGTGATTCTCGTCCTGTCCTGTTCAAAGGCTTGCATTTGTTTTATCAAAGTACCTCTCTCCACTGCATTCCTAGCTCTCTCCATTCCTCTGTTTAAACTTCCATTGCGCGAAACTCTTTAATTTTTCTCTCACCTTGTGCAAATCACCTCCTGCTCAGGTGGTTGGTCAGGCGACCCAGCATGCAAAGCAGCCAGGCCAGTTCCAGCTTCAGGATCTGTGATGGTGATGGTGGTGCATGGGTGGCCTCCCTCAGAGGTGACGAAGCATGACGGATGCGATAGTCATGTAAAGCACAGGGAAAGAGGCGTCCCCAACCAAAGTAAAGCAAGGTTGAGTGTGTCACTCCGGTCCCTGATCCATGGAGGCGGTCCGGTGAGACAACATGAAATTAAGCTGTCAAGCTCCCGCCGGCTGTACATAACTGTCAGGCATGAAAGAGATAAACAATGTTTAGGTGGGAGAGTGCATGCATGTGGCTGGAATAGTGGTTTGTGTGGTTTTCCTGCTCAAAGGTCAGTCAAGACCAGTCAGTAGTATTTTTTTGAATGAGCTGTGACATGTTGTTTTTTGATGGAGCTCTATAAAGCGATGTTGCATCGTTACTTATTCTCTGAAAACTCTTTTTACCCTAAACTATTTATATAATTCTCTAAGATTTCCTTCAACCTCTAGGAGCCAATGCTCCCCTCTTTCCCCATACTCTCCTTTGCCCACTTTAATACTACTATGCATGAGCTGTGTTCTCTGGCCTCTTTGTGAAGGTTGACATTTGTGTATGCACAAGGAGAACCACTCCAGTCAATGCCAAGTGACATTCTCACTCAGTTTTGCTGGTGCTCTCTGCGGCAGTCAGAACCCATCAGCTGGAACGCACTACAGGGCGAGGGGGTAAATCAAATAGTCAGACAACAGTAATGAAATACCGTCGAGCCTTATGTTCTTCTATGAATTCTATTAACTCCAAAACAAACAATTGTTTTCATTATCAAAACTCAATTTAATTCACAGAAAATGGAATTTTAAAGGAGGTTTTGAGACCCGGGGAGGCAGTGGCCGATGCATGGAAACATTACACAAAATATAACTTTCTGCCTCAAAACTGGAGTGATAAACTGACACGAAATCGAAGTTGAGTGCTATCAGCTCTGGGCGTGTTGATAAAAGGAAGTGCAGCTTCGCTCATTGGCTGGATTATTGTTTTTGCATTTCAAGGAGAACTGGAAAAAATGATTAGACTTTGTTTTGATTTGTTTTGGTACAAGCCCAAAACCATTCTTGCTTCCTGTATTTCCCTTTTTGAACATGCTATTAATAAAGTTTTTGACAGAGTATGGTTGAGGTAAATTAGCTGTTTTTCTTTCTTTGATTCAAACGTGTAACATGTTCCAAACATCTCGCCAGTGATTGGTCGGGTGTTTTGACAAAAATCTCTGCAGGCTGAGTTTCAAAGCAACCATGTATTTTTGTGGTGTCACATGCAGTTCTGAGTTTTGAGAAGCGTAACCAAGAACATAACGGGAGGATATTGAATTGCTACTGTGCGAGACATGACCTGTCCGACGAACCTAGTTCTTTTTATACTGCAGTTATGGTTGGGCCATGGCCACTGAGGTCTGTGCTCTACTGCGGTAGAGTAATGGCAACCACTTTAAATAAATGGAGAGTAATTTTGCTGCTGAGCTCCGGGGTCTGGTTAGTGTCCAGCTGCAGCAGCTTGTGGCCAAAGAGGCAAATTGTCGCCTTTCCTCTTCGCAGGAAACGCCCACCTACAGCACTGATTTGATGAGGCCAAGCAAGTGGACATGGCTAAGTGGACAGAGCAAACATTTGGACAAGTGAAGGGCGCAGACGTAGCTAAGTGGACAGCAAACAAAGGAAGAACGCCAGCAGCGGGACAAAGCTAAGAAGCCGTGACGGGGATGCGAAGTAGATCACAGAGTGCAGAGAAGAGGTTGGACAACGTGCTTCAGTGTGGTCGTTTTCCTAGACTGTGGAAATAAAGTTCCATTAACTCGAGCTGTGATACCCCGGCAATAGTTAACTGAGCTTTAACAGGTAATGGACCCTACTTCAGGAACATCTCAGTCAACCATTGTCCCTTAAGCTATGGAGCCGGTGATATCCCATTGCAATGTGAGGCCCTTTGAAAGAGGCTTAAACTGAAAAGAGGTGAAACTCAAGTCGCCAAGAGGCCCTGATTTAGTTGTCTGTCCTGCATCGAAAGGTGAATACAGCTCCCCAAGGTGAACACAAAAAGGGTTGGGTCTGTGGCGACCTATGTGGCACCAGTCCACGACCAACGCCACAGAGGGCTGGTCACACTCGGCCGATGCCATGAAACAGAATCTGCCGTCTCTCAAAAGATCCTCCGTAATGAATCCCATTCCCAGGGAGGCCAGTGGGATGCCCCCTGTCTTTTACCAGAACCATCTGGTTCCCAGTACTGCTGCTCTTCCCACAGCAGCACAAACCACAGTGAAAAAGGATCGCTTTCACAATCAAGATCAGGAACTATAGACGAGGTTGGTTAAAAGGGGTCTGAATGTTGAGTGCTGTGGTCCCCTCTGCAGCAGCCTATTGTGCTGTTGTTATTGTGTCCTTGGAAGTGCACTCTGTTGCGGTTTATCTGACAACCTTTTGTGATTTGATCCAGTGGAAATGTGTGCTCTGTTCATGCTCTCACCGGGTCACTCAGGCAAAGTAATTAAAAAAGAAAGATTTAAACATGTTGGGCATTTATAGAGTTCAAAAATTAAAGTGAATGTACACTTTGGAGATAATGAGTGCGGATTGTTCTACAGCCAACAACAGGCACAAGGCGTTTCAGTGTAGCAAGAGATTAAGGCAAAACGTCTTGATGCAAAGGATATTTTCTCCACAGTGCACATTGTTTCAAAGTGTAAAAAAAAAAAATCAAAATATACCAAATAATGCTGAGGGATCAGACCAGTGCCTCCATCTGTAGTTTACTAAGACAGACAAAACAATTGTGTTTGATGTGTTTGCCACTCTCTCCCAGTGAGCACGCTGGAGACTCATTGGATGCAGATGGGAGCGTGTTTGTGCTCCACACTTTGGGTCTGTTCATCCACCACATGAGCAAGAAGTAAAAGCTGATTAAACCTCAGCATTCAATGCACATCTTTCAGTGCTCATTCAGTGTCTACCCCTGATGTCTGAGGAGAGAATCCACTGAGACTCTAAGCCTCTGTGAGACATTTAATCAGCGTAGGGCCAATTTCCAGTAAGCATATTGTTTCATTTTTGAAAAGGGACTTCAAAGCTGCCTTAAAAGCTCAGGATTCCCAGGCTGACATTACACTTGGCCTTGGTGGTCAGATTTCCAGAGATGTAAGATTGACAGACTGAGTGAAGTCTAGTTTAGGTGTATTTTTTGTCTCTTTTGTCAGTTGACATAGCGATGAAAACCACACCTCATCTGAAACGTTAAGTCGTTAATTGACTGTCAGAATATTTGTTTTATTTTGCTAATCACATTTTGGTTGCACATTTTTCTTCTTCTTCTTCTTCTTCTTTTTTAAAAAAAATTGGAATGTCCTGATAAGGTTTTAGACTCAAATTAACTCTTTATTTATTTGACTCATTGAAACAACAGCTGGAGCTGTTTTAATCTAACTGACTGAATCTTTCCCAAGTTACTAAACCTAAATACTGGTCCTGGATTAAAGCTTTCAAGTTTACATGCTTAAAATATTCATATGATACATTCAAATTTAACAGGAGAACGTGACTCCTGAAATTCATGTGACACAATCTGTCAGAGAGAAGAAGTATCACTTCACCATTCCTTGCGAAACTGTTCCCGAGTGTACCATGGAAAATGGATGAGAATGGACTTTTTATGTGAGGTGGATGTGAAAGTAGTACAGTAAAGAAAGGTGCTTGGTGTTAACATGGGATGTCTGTAATTTGAACTGAATGTAATTAAATATGATTATAAATTTTTGACTTTCAGTTGGACAAAATAGGACATTTCAAGACATCATTTTGGGTTTGCGATTTGTGATGGATGATTTTCACTGTTTTCTGGAATTTTATGGACCAAATGATTGATGAAGCAAACGATCGACAGAGAATTCCTGAAACCAATCACTAGGGCAGCCCTGAATCACAGTAACCACATGGACTAAATGACAAAATTGCACTGATGAGCTAAAAACACAGAGGGCTTAAAAGCTCTCACACCTCTAAGGACAAAAAGAGACAAACTTTTTTGATGACAGCACAGACAGATAAAGAATCAGCATAGTCCATTTTGGTATATCTGACAAAATTTAGTTTGTATAATAAAAGACGGCTTTGAGCAAGATTTTATTTAACAAACACAAAAATTAGTATTCTAACCACTAGGAACTGTGGCTCAAACTGAAAAGAGTTTTCCATCCTCCCTAGATGAAATGCCACTGATTTTCCCATTCCCCAAATTACATTTTGGTGACATGTATGACTGCTGGCAGGAAATGTCCACAACAGGAAATAACTTATTAAAACTGTGGAGCCATTTAAATCTCCCTTCCAGAGCGAAGGAGTGCTTTGTAACGGAGAAAGCTGAAAGTTCCTCTACAGATTCTCAGCAGCACCTGCGCCATCATCAGCTATCAAAGAACTGCACATGAAACTCCTTGGAAATCCTTTAAATCCTTTCTGCTGCTTTACACAATGGCTTCAGCTTCTCCTGCCTTTAGTGTCGTTCTGATTCTCTATACAAAAGACAAAACAAATGCAAAGGAAAAGCACCGACAGAGCTTCAGCCCAAACCAAACCACATATAATTTACATTCCTCAGATACCAGCTAACCTGAGCACAAACAGGACGATCGAAAACAGGTGTGTTTAGCGACAACCCTTTTTCCTCACGGCTCACCTTTCTTGGAGATGCCTTCCAGGTTTCATGTTGCAGTTTAATGTACAGGGCAGAGGGCTGACGTGTGGATCTGAAGTCCTTCACTGCCAATACATCAAAATATTATCATAGGGGCTGCATGAAACAGGGAAATCATCCTACAAAAGAGCGGACAGGAGCCAAGCTGAACCCATACTGGCTGCACAGCTTACATAATGTTACCGCAAATTGATTATTGCCTCTGAGAGGCTGGCCCATTGCGAGGAGGGGAGTTAGGGAATTGACAGACATGTGCACTCAAACATGTAAGCTTTCTTGCACACACACACACTCAGTGGGTGATATCTACAGTGCAGTGATGAGTGGGTGAGAGTGGCATCACCACAATGACACTGGCCCTTCCACCGAGGGAACAAAGAAGCCTGTGTGCATGTTTGTGTGTGTGTGTGTGTCCTCCCTTCCCTCCGCATCGGATCCATCTTAAAATACTGCGGCTGCTCCTCTGATGAAAATTGCTCCCTTTCATTCTTACTGTAAGTGCATCTGGGGAAGTGAGGGTATGAGGGGGGAGAAGGAGTGAAAAAAAAAAACGTCTGGAATGATGTGGGTAGGAGTGCAGATTAATGCGTGTTTTGTCACAGCATATGTTTATCAGGGTATCTGACAGTGAAAGTTTACTGAAAGATCCTTTTACCATCCATTTACAGGCGAAACAAAAAAGAAGAGCGCGAGCTAACAACACCCCTATGAGATGCACGCACAGCCATTAGCAACAGTGAGCCATCACGACTTGCATCTCAAGCCAGAAATCCTCTGGTTATCTGTTATTTATTTACAGAACACACGCATTAGCAAGACATATTTTGCCTCTCTCCGGGGCTGCATTGGTTGTTTGTTTGCCGGTGAAGCTCCCCAGCACACAGCTGTGCCACAGAGCTCCTCTGGAATGAGACTTGTACCTCCAAACTCAGACCCCTGGCGTTCGAGACGCTAGCTCTGTGTTTGCTGTTAATTTTACAAGCCTGGGCTTTGTCGGCCTCGTCTATAACATAGGGAAATGTGAAATAAACCTGGCGTTCACTTCATTGGTGCTATGCAAGAGAAGGAGAAAATTAGAGCCTGGGTTAACAATCTGCGGGATCATAAAAACAGTCTTTGTCCCACCCTGACTCATTCTGGGTTTGCCTCTCTGTTTTCCTCTCCTCTTTCTTGTCAGTGTCATCTGGCTTCCTCTGCCATCGCGCTATCTTTCACAATCCTTCTTTCAATTTCAACACTCTGTTCTAATTTGCATTTTGGTTTAATTTAGGATGGAGCGATGGCAGACGAACTAATTGTGCACCTTTGAAAGCTCTGAAGTGAACACCCTCAGTCCATCTCGTCTCCTCTATCACTGATCTCTCCATCCTGTCGTCACTTGTAGTCCCCGCTTTCTCCTGGCTGCACAAGTCTTGTTTACTCTGGTGTTGGTTTAGAGATTTCAACCTTCTTTTTGTTTAACCCGAGACCCCTGTCTTCTTTTGTATAGAGAGGTGTGTCTAAATGCGTGTTTGTGAGTGATAAAATAAGGAAAGCGAGGACAGTGTTGGAGGTGAAGAAGCTTTTAATCATGTTTGGAAATATGTTTTTTTTTTTTTTTGGCAGATGTGGGCTATGACTTGAGGAAACAGTAAGGAGGTGCCAGAGGGAGGTAATTGAATGCAACACCTCATCTGCCCTCACGTCGGGTCGGCTTGGGGGCCCCTCATGTCGACATTTCGCCAACAGATTTTTTCCCCCAGGGTTTCAACAAGTCCCTAAATGTCCTTGACGTCATTGTCAGAGTCTGCAGCCCAACAGTCACTCCCTGAAAGTCAGCCAAAGAAAACTCAAGATCGTCCGTCCTCGGTCCGCAGAGCCCAAACTACCCTCTGTCCATCTATGCTGTGATTTGACAGATATCATCCTGGCCACTGTGCAAAAGATGAATGTTCAATCTGATTTGGTGTGTTTGCTGATAGATTCTTCAAAATCATTCAACACATAAAAGTTGGATTAAGGGCTAGAGAGCAAAGTAGCCAAAAAAAAAAAAAAAACTTTTATGTTTTCCATTTTTGTGACAAGTTGACTTCAAACAGGGCTTTTGGCAGCGTGTTTGGCCCACCACTGGCTCTAGCAGATTAGGCTCTTTCCATTACAGAGCTAAATAATAGGGGCAGCACTAGAACGAGATGGGGCCATGTTTTATAGGTGCTTCCCATTAACTTTGGCAGGGAGTCCTGTGGGTCTGTGGCTGCTGTGGTAGTGAACTCGGGCGGTGGTGCAGTAGAGGGGGAGAGTAGTGGTGATGAAGGCTATTTTGGGACTGAATGAGGTCTTGGTTTATGGCCCGATTATCTGGGGCTACAACCTATGACAAAAGCATGGAATGAAGAGAGGGACCGTAAAATCCCATTGAGAAGTCAGTGTCTTCAGGATAAACTAGTTATAGGCATCTGTTCTGCCCACTCGGGAGTAGGTTTTTTTTTTTTTTTTTTTTCACTTTCATTTACCCTCTTGCATGAGGGCACTTTTAAAAAAACCTCTTACAGTAGAGGAGATCAGAGATGTGGGGAGGTGAGGTGTGGTCCATTAGCTGCCGAGTGCCCCCTCTCCTCCTCCCACTTCTCCTCAGCTACATCTGACTTCATTATAAGAGCCTCAGTGAATCTGTGGCTATCTGTGAAACCTGCATAATAAATGCGAAGCAGGCTTCCTGCGATCCTCTGAAGTCTGATGTGGTTTTGATGTGGTTTAGATGCTGTTGGGGAAAAGGGGAACCAGACTTGTGTTGCAGCCAGCTGTGCCCCCCCCCTCCAGAAAAGAAATCTCTAACCCGCTACATCTGGCCTGGTTTGGCCTGTCCCTGGCCTCGGTTCTTACTACACTGACATTAATGAGTCCCACAACAGTAACGTCTACCAGGACACAGCGGAGGGGAAACACATTGTGGTAGATTGTGTTATTAATAATCAGCCATTTCTGTCATATTTGTTTGTAGACTTTGGAAGGTCTCTAGAGCCTCCAGGTTTTTTGTGGTTTCGTTTGTGCCTGAACAAATTAGGCTTTTTATGCATAATACTGTACATGCATGTTTCTATCATGGCCTCATTCTGTATAATTCTGTTATAGTGGAAATATTGCTCATGCACTAAGCCTGTTTGCTGTCCCCAGAGCTCGAAGCATATAATAAAGATGGAAGGAAGCTCTTTATGTCAGCCCTCTCTGAGGAAGCAGTCGTCTGTAATTATCGCTGCTTTTCATCCCTCGTAGCAAACACAACAAATAAGTGCTCTTGTGTGACCTGGCAGTGTGTTTCAGAGAAACCATTTGTTTGTAAGCTTGTTTGTTTTTGTTCTTGAGATCACATGACCAAAGTCCCATACTATTTTCTTTCTCTCTCCCCATCTTTTCTCAGAGCATCAAGTGCATTTGAAGTTGCAATGTGGAAGTAATTAGCAGCAATCCCAAATATAATAACAAGACGATTAGCTCTCTCCTAATGATGCTCTGCTGGTTTTTTTTGTTTGTTTTTGTTGTTGTCTTTTTTTGTTGTTGCTGGGGTGGTGCAGTATTCTGTGAGTGCAGGGCTTGGTCAAGGGCGAGTCTTCCTCCTTCCTTTCCCGGACCTTTTCTATTTGTAGATCTGCATGTATTTTATAGGAGTTTTTTTCCCCCCCTTCTCTCCGTCTTTCATGCGGTGGTGGTTCTGTTTCCCATCACGGCCTATGATGAAACCACAAGAAAGCCCAGGCCCATGTGACGAGAGCGCAACAGTTGCTTGGTGACAAGGAAAGGGGTGTGATGTGATGGCTGGGCGTGTTCGGAGGGGAGTGAGCCTGAAGTGGTGATGGTCCAATCATCAGATGAGCTCTTTATTTCCTCTAGGACAAGGATAAAATGCTCATATTCGCAACGCTCCAACATTAAATTGGCCTTTTTTCTTTAGCTTGATAGATGTGTGGCCATCCGCAATGCTCTTAAATGGACCATTCATCTTTACGATGGCCTCACTTACCTCTGAGTCCTTGCAGATCTGCTACTTCCCTTTCTCACCACAAGCAAATGGTGTCTTGAAACCACATAGAACACTCCCCCTTCTCCCTCCCGGTGGCAAAACGCTGCCATATTTACCATCTCGTCCTGGAAAGCTAACTTGGCCGCAGCAAAGCAGAATGATTGCCAGCAGCAGCTCATTCCAAGCGGACCATGTGCAGACAAGCTCTCCTTCATCTTGAAACTGTAGACTAAAGTTTCCTGAAGGAGGAGAGGAGAGGAGACATTTACAAAGTCATTTGGCTCTTTCTTTTTGGTACAGTGTGTTGAGCAGCGTTGCACGCAGCCAAGTTCGGTCATTTTAATACCTGCTCTTTTCGAGGAGAAGCTGTTTGAAGGACGTGAGCTCATTTGGGATGCAGTCGACTGCCCCGTCCCTGCCTGATGTTATCCTCTGTGACTGGGGCAGTCACAGTCGTGATTGCTTTTGGGGAGCAGTGACTCATGATTGTGCTTGTGCCGCTGCCAAACTCTCAATAGCAGTGTTTCCTTCTCTTTCTGTCTGTTGCTGTGGCTGCTGGCGTACAGAAAAATGTAAATGCAGGAAAATTCATCATCTGGTTCCTGTCCTCCTAAAGTATATGTCATATCAAGCAATGCATATCCACATACCATCATTCTTGAAGCATACAAGGGCAGCTGACACATTTGTGTCAAAACACCCACGGTGATCATCAGCACCTTTTGCACATGCAACAGTTGAGCATGATTTAGCACCTTTCCTGCCTCTGGGCTTCAGCTCGGCGATAATTTTATTCCTCTGCCCCTCTCATCACTCCTGTGAGGGTAGCAAGAAGAGCATGACCCCTGTTGTAACATCATTAAGCTGTTTTTCTAATTTTATGGAGTGGTGTTCCGCCTCAGCCGCTCTCAAGTGGATTTACGATCTGGTGGTTGATATCCTTGCATGCTGAGGCAGTATTAATTTGCTAAGAGAGAGTGGAGCTATTTATAGACAATAGAGTGGCATCATAATTGCAGGAACCTGACACCCTGCAGCTCCTGGCTGCTGTTGAACTCCTGTCAGCCAGTCGATGGATGGCTGATAAGCTTGACTGAACAACACAACCGAAACAACTTTAATTAAAAGAAACTTTGGCTGACACACTAAGAACGGCCGGGGCCTCTTATTTATTCAAATGAAGTGTGAGCAAGACATACTTCTGCAATGTATGCAAAAGAGCTGGAATGTGTGTTTGCCTGTAAGCTAACTGCTAAAAGTATTGCAAGTCATTGTAGAAAGTTTGGAAAGCCATAACACTTAAAAGTTTCATAACTTTTTTTCCTTGTTCAGGTGCTACAATTTGACTTTTATTCACTTTCCAAGCTTCCTCTAATGTAATCAGAGGACAGGGGCTTGATTTGGAAGTTTGTCATAAATTTAAAAATAAACCTTTATAGGTTTAAGGTTTTTAATTGTCTTAATTTATGCTACATGACTCTCCAAGTCTTCAAAAAAAACATCTAGAGGCTGTCCTCTAAGGATGGACCTATCAACAGACTACAAATGTTGCACTACATGGCTGTGAGGCCAACAATCCTTGAAGAAATGTCTGTGTCTATATATAAGTTGAAATGAGGTTAACAGAAAAGGCAAAAACAACAGAGAGGATAAGAGTAGAGAATGGTGAGAGGGGAGAACTGATGATAAGAGGCGCAAAAGGAAGTTGGGAAACTTTGGACTCAAAAGAGAATGTGAAAGGGCCGTGGAGCACAGCTGGCTCACCAAGGGGTAATGACTGTCATATTGCAATGCATTAGCTCATACTCAGCCCAGACAGCTTGACTTGATGAAAGGGGCCGGTCATTGACTAACCGTGTACATAGCAACGAGACCCCATGGAGACGAGCCAAACAAGCAAGCATTGTTTTCTTCTTATTAATGTTTGATTGACAGGCATGATGTGAAATTGTTGTAATAGTTCCATGTGCTCTTGCTCTTTTGAAAAAGGAAAGTACAATGCACTGTAGATCAGAATTTCAAACTGCTGCTCTTGTGGCATCATTTGCATCTACTCTTTGCAAGTTAATGTCATATTTAGATGGTGAAGAGCCTATTTTTATCCCTCCTGGTAACACCAAATGGGTGTCCTGCTCTGTCATTAGTCGTAGCAATAATAAGCACCTGCAGGATGAGTAATAATAACACTCACATAATAAATTAATATTTTCCTTCGTAATGCAATCAAAGAGGAATTCAGTTATAGCTTTCCTGACAGGCGCACCTCCCCTGGGGCTGCGAATGATGAGCAGCTAGGGCTCATCACGCTCCCATCAGCCATTGTTTATTTGAATTCCCTTTTTTAGGAAGAAAAGCCCTCCACCAGCCATTGTTTTGCCTTGGGAACCCAGCTCTCTCTCTTTCTCACTCCCTCTCTCTGACTTGGCCATATGGTTGTCATACACTTCCTGGAAATTCAAGCCATATTTGCTTTTGTTGCATATCAGTGAAGCATTTTTTTTATGCGCTCCAGCATAGTTATTAATTGAAACAATACTGTGATTGATCTTGCTTTAACACATGTGACCAGAAATAATCTGAGTACGTGCAGCAAACATATTAACTCCAAACTTATCATCTGTGGTCTTTCCAGAAACTTAAAAACATTTTATTAAAATGAGAATATTTCACTGAATCCAGATTCTCAACAAAGCAGATCACACATATGTGGCTGCTTTTGACATGTCTGTTAAAAAGCCTTCGTTTAAACTTTTTATTTACATCTTTATAGCCTAGATGTTTTATCCCTTATTGCAGACACCAGTAAATTCTCTCACTTCCTTCATCTCATTCCTCTCTTTTCAGAGTGTTACACTGCCAACGGAGAGGACTACAGGGGCTTCCAGAACCAGACCAGCCTGCATGGTGGTAAACCCTGCCTCTTCTGGAATGAGACCTTCCAGCACCCGTACAACACCCTCAAATACCCCAATGGGGAGGGAGGTTTGGGCAGGCACAACTACTGCAGGTGAGTCCCTTTTCTTGATCTGGAAGTTTACAAAACAAACTGACCAGTTTGTAGGATTCATTATCAGAACCAAGGGTTTGGGTAAAGGACGAGTGCATTGTCAGTAGGTGATATGTTAAGGGGTAATTATGGCATTTTAAAACTTGGGCCCAGTTTTAGATATTTTGTTGTCTAAATGAGTGATAGATGGTAAAAATTGAGGCAGCTGGAAGACATGCTGCAATGACTTCAACAAACCCTTAGGGGCAATTCCCTCTGACAGATTCAGATTGTTATTTTTAGTGTCTGACAACATTATGGAAGAGATTCCTACGGAAATAGCTTTTACAGAGAAAGAACCTTTTTGTTCAACCAGAAACAGCCGTTATATCAGAGTGTTCAAAGCCACCTGACTCC